>JARHVA010000398.1:3525000-4110000 GCA_037957365.1 Torreya grandis | reverse complement strand
AAAATAAAGTGATTTTAGTATTAGTTATTAAATTTTAGGTTGAAATTAAGTTCTTTTAGTATTAAATTTTATATCCAAGGTCAAAATAAATCTTTTTTAGTGTCAGATACTCAAAATTTCATATAAACCCTAGGAGAAAAATTTTGAATTATTTTTCAAACAAAAAGTTGTTTCACAAATATGTTTTATCATAATTTGTAATTAATAGGTGAATTAACCCTAATTAAGATAAACTATTTTGAAATAAAATAAAGGTTGTAATAAAACTTATGATAAATAGAGTGAAATAAAATTACCAAAATTGACAAAGCATGATTGAATGAAAGAATATTAACTATGAACAAAACAAAATACTTAGATATCTATTTTCTATGATGTGACTATGTGATATTGAACAATGATTATAAATAATCAACTCAGAATGATTTTTTAAGTGCCACAAGAACTATCACTATTATTGATTAGGGTCATGATCATAAAAAATATGGTAAGATTGACTGACACTAATTTCCTCTACTAGTTATTTATATTATTCATCAAAAACTAGGGAAATCAAAGCATGATCATATATTTCATAACAACACACATAAATTTTTTGGTATATTTGAAAGTTTGTCAAGGACTACTATTGTAGTATTTTTTCACTTTTTATGATTAATAACTAGTTCTGGGGGAGGGACCATGCTAGAGTGTGAATAATATTTCCTATCACTATGGTAGGCTTGATATGTTTTGACAAAGAGGAAGTTTTTATGGTTGATAATTTCAACCTGATTCATTCATTATGATATTGACCGATTCTAATTTTTGAATGATAAAAGTATGTGTAGAATACAATACATAAATGATATTATGAAATTGAATGAAAAATGTGACTTGGTAAACAAATCTCATATATATATAAATGAATATGGTATGACACTTTAGTGAAGAGTGGTATGAGGTTGAGTAAAATACCTCAATTAGAATAAGCTGCACATTGTTGGGCAAGGTTGTTCCAATGCTAACTCTAACATAAACCACAATTACTCTTCCAGTTGGTGTAACCTCATTATTATTCCATTTGATGTTATAATTAGGGCTCTACGTACTAATATTCTTATGGTAAAGACCTAGGTTATAGGCTCACATGCAGCAATGGCAAGGTAGTATAACACTTTTATGACATGGAGGAATGCAATAACTCTGTAACTATAAGATACTCATTTTGTGGGATTCTATCCTTATTACATCTCACTTTTAGAAAGCATATTAAGATATCATTTGATTTCTCATACCTAAGATTATTACATATATTTGACTGTGGTACATGATTTAATTGAATAGATAGCAATAGCTTATTTCTAGGATTGAGCTATCTCATTAAATATTTGTTGACATATTATACAATACAATTAATTATATCAATTAATATGTCATGTACTTATGTGACACTATGGTTAAAATGTGATAAATTTTTATGAAACATCTATTTTGTTATGTGTACATGTTTTCATGTGCTTAGTGGGTTGTATATATCATTGGTTGATTGGTAGGCAGTCATGCAGAGATATGGATTAAGATTTATCCACTTAATACATTTCATGAATCTATGTGATGGACCTTTATGAAAAGACACTAGGGTTATACCTACTAAAAACATAGGTATATGTTGATCAGTAAGTTCAAGAATACTTATGAAACATGTTCATAACTTATAAAAAAAACTCTATAATGAGAATTCTTATTTCTCTAAATTAAGATATGAAATTTATACTAATAATATGCTTGAAACTAAAAATAAAAAAACCCTATTTCAAATACTTGTGTTGTATGTGTAGAAGGTATATTCACCCTCGTTATTTATTATGGATTGATTACTTTGAACACCCTTGCACATTTGTATGGATGGGGATGAAAAGAGGAATCCTAACCTATGTATTTGTATAAGTAAGCATGAAGTGAATCATATCATATATGTGAATGGTTATGCATGCATCTACAAGGCTAAATTTGTACTTTGAATTATTTAATTATATCCTTTGTTTGGGTAGAGTACATACCTTGAATGGTTTATTATGTACTTGTATGGTTGATTATAAACATGAAAATATTAAATAATTCTATCATTATAAAATTATAATACAACTGGGTGAATTTTTGTGCGCCACCCTAAATTTTGGTATAGTTGCACATGTTTCAAAATTATGAAAGGTATTAAATTGTTACATGGCACTAATAAGTACATAACTACTTACCAAAAAGGTATGGTCCTAGTGATTAAGTATTACATACCTACATGAATGGTATTAATTGAAAACATGTCTATTTTGACTTTTGTTGGAATCACAATGAGTGTTTTAATGTTTTGTATTTTACCCTATGGTGGGTAATGGAAAGCTTTGATCAAGTAATAGGAAACTCCTAGGTACCCATTTAACTCCTTGAAGGAGTGATAAATGTTGGGTGAATGCCCTCCATTAGTAAATAAAAAATATGGTGGGATTGGGATCCCTGGACCATCGTGTGATCTCATAAGTAATGGATAACATGTTGTAAGCCTTGGGGTACATGCGATACTTAGAATCACTTCTCTAATATTTAATGTGGTCAATGTGGGACACTAAAATAACCCATGAGTAGATGATGTTGAATTAAGAGTAACCATAAGTGTATGGGTTACTATCTTTTGATTACATTCTATGATAAATTTCATTAAGGTTATTCACAAAACATAATGCTTATAATGGAATATTCCACTTTTTAGCTATAAATATGGTTTTAATCTCGTTAAATTGAACTATTGAGACTGATGATCCTAAAGTTACAAGTCTATGTTAGGTAACTCAAAAGAGAATATTGACCCTACAATGGCCTCATCCTTAAACTATTGACCTAGTTAATATTTAAAACTACTAGCCTAATTAAATGATAAAATAAAAATCTAGTGAACATTATCAATCTTGCATGAGTAAATGGTTATAATTCACACTTGAAGATGTTAATAGCACTCTTATTTTCTAAGTAGGTTATATTAAATCTAAGCTACTATAATTGGGACACTATATTATTGGTATGTTTCAAACTACACGTCAATGTAGGTAGCTTGGAATGATTCATTTCTAGGAGTACTATGTCAAAATTATCATTTTTTGTCAATACATTATAATTAGGTAGGGGAAAGATTGTTTGATAAACCTATTAAAAAAGAGTTTGAAGTACTTTCCATTATAAAAAATGACCTTGAGAGTCATAAAATATAAATATTGTACCAAGTTCCAATAGTTACATAACCTTGTGCTAAAAAATGCTACATATATCATCCCATTTTGCTCATTTTAATGTTACAAAGGGACACTCCAAATGAAAAGAAATTCTTGTTAGCCTAGAATGAAACTTGGTGTTACTAATTTTATGATAAGGTATGTTAAATTTCAACAAAGCTAGGCTGAAGACTTCCCTTATGGATGGTTGTTATACCCTCCTGCCATGCCAAGAGATAAATAGGTAATAATACCCCTTGTTCTTATTATTGGGGTATGTAAGTATGCATCAGGAACAACAATGTTTTGGAATATTTTTTTTAATTTACCAAGTTGTTTCTTCATTTTAGATACTTAACTATTGGTGTTCCTATGTTATGGAATGTTTTATGAAAGGACTGATACTTGGGAAGATGCACTTCTTTTAGGCAACATTACTCCTAGTTGTTTGACTAGTTGTTGGGATGCCTCCTCTCTAAAAGGGGGAGAATTTTATGACCCAAACATATGATGTATTACAAATTTTTTTTTGGGTATTATGTAGCATTTTTATAAGTTTTAGCTAACATTTTATTTTTTGTAACAAATGGCAGGTTATGATGTAGACCTTATAATTTGATATCATATTTATTATTGATGTTTTTTATTCATTTTTATTGTAGACAGTTATGATGGATTTAATTATATCTCATTTATATTTTATCTAGTTTATAGTTATTTTATTATCTGATATTAATTTTTTATCATCAAAATGTTATTGATGTCATATTTGGTGGCTATAAGGATAGGATAATGAGCTAGGTTGGAGATGGATTTCGATATTTTGGGGATAAGGAATAAAGGTAGTCGACACAAGTAAAAGGGGAAAATTAATGAACCAAAATTTGCATCAGTCCATCATTTTAATTTTTTTATTTTAATTATCTTCTTGACTTGCCCATCTTGCATTTTTCTTATCACTTCACTTGTCAATTTTAATGATTACAATATTGTTTTTATTTCTTGTTTACATTAACTTCTGTGGTTATTCCATTTTGTTATCAATGTATGCTTTTTCTATTCTGAAATGAGCCTAGGCAATGTTGAATCCTTAGCATATTTGGTATCTATTGTCTTAGTTGAATCTATTTTCATTATTATTTTTTAAATTTTATTAAATCATTATTATCATTATTATTTTATTTTATTTTGCTTATTTGCTCAGGGTACCCTAGCCTAGCTTCTAATCCCCCCTCTCTCGTCACTCTCCCCCTTCAACTCCTATCAAAGGACCCTATTAGAATTGCTTCTATGTCAAATTAAGTAATAATTTATTACTTAGAAAATTAGAAAGTGGTAATAATATTAGTTGTCAAATTAAAAATCTATCATTTTCAGATTGGTTATGGGACTTGAATAAAATATTATTATGGAAATTCTTGGTCTTTGGCAAAATATGATTTAGATCATCATTCCTTTTTTTTTTCTTGATTTGGGAAAAATATGATTTTCTTATTATGGATTAAATTAAATTAGGAGGGGTTGAGATCAACCCACAAAGCCACCCATTTACCTAGGTCATGGGGTTGGAGGAGGAGATGTAGGAGAGAGGGAGGGAGGTGTGTGGAAGGAGGAGAAAGAGAGAGAGAGAGAAGCATAAAGATAAGGGAGAAAAAGTAAAACCTTAGGGGGTAGGGTGGTGGCCTAGAGGAAGTAGTTGAGGGCAAACTTTTCCTACTCAAGAGATAAAACCTCCTACTTAGCCATGGATAGATAAGGAGGAATCGCAAGGTAGAAAGACAAATAATTTTCTATTTTTCTCTCCTCTATTGTTACCAAAAAATAAGTAAGTTTTACTTATTTTTATTTGCTTTCAAAAGAAATTCTAGATTTAATGGCAAGTAAATAAAGAAAAATATTACTTGCAAGTTTATAAGGAAGCCAAATGGCTTCCTAATGCACCTGTAAGGTTTTGAAATGCATTTGTTTGTGATAAAAGTAAATAACATTTCATTATTTTTCCCATTGCTACTAAAAATCTAGATATAGATTTTTGAGATTTGCAAAAATAAATTATTTTAGTCAAAATCCTTGCTTAAAAGCCATGACTAAGTTGTTTTAACCATTCTAGTTTTTATTTATTTCATTTGGCTAAAAATGGCAACTTAAGGCAGAATAAAGCTTGGGTATTTTGTTAAAAAATTTGTGGGTTTTATTTTCCCTAATTTTTTCTTGTGTTTTGGAGAGTCGATGTGGAAAAGATTGCTCTTCTATAAAAATTTTGTGTAAATTTTGTTTTTCTAAGTCATTTAAAGGGTTATATTCTGGTAAAATTCATGCATGAATTTTTAATGGAGTTTTATCAAAGTTTTGATGTTGGTATCAATAATTTTAATATTCAGATTTGCCTACCTTAGTTGAAATTATATTATTATTAAATATTAACACCAAATTGCTTTATTTGCATACCTAAAAATGAGAAATTATTTGTGAAACTTGTGAAAATTCTATGATTACCTGATATATAAAATTTGAACCATCTTTGATGACAAAAATTAGAAATTTTTTCATGAAAGAACAATGTTGTAAGTAATTGAAAATAAATCAATTTTGGGTAGCTAGTAATAATTGTGAGGTATTTAAAATTGCAATAAGGATACAGTTTTTTTCTCGTGCTTTATTTTCGATACATCTTTTTAAAATAAAGTTTCAGTTTCTTTTTATTATTTTGGGTTACCTGGAACAAGTGTTAAAGGAAAAGAGGTCGCTTACATCAATAACTTGACTTTTAAAAATCCTTTAGATGAATACCATGTTACCAAGGTTACTATTAATGTTTATACTTGAAATTTTAATGTGAACTTTTTAATTTTTATACTATTGCACATTATTTGGTTCATTCGCTTAGTGATTCACCTACATTCCCAAAGTTCTAAAATTTGGACTCCACCTCATAGCTATGGTTGTGAGTGTTAATGGACACCAATTGATGGGCTCATAAGATGGGTCGAGATAGGATAGCTTGCATGAAGAAAATAAATTCTTTTAATCAGTCAGTTTAAGTAGTTGTACTTATGATTTTTAATTCATGGTTGATATAGTAATGTAACATACTTTATAAAATGACTTGTTTAATATTTTGGCTTGGAATCATCACTTTCAATTGTAGGATTATCATGTGAAATTAGTTTCAATACATTTAAATTTCCTTTACATGGATTCATATCTTATTTATTAAATATTTTATTGGAAGTTTACTTTCAGTTGTAGCATTAATAAATTGGTTTCAATAATTTTAAATCTTTAGTTTGAAAGTGTTGATTTCAGCTATGTCTCTTTCATTGAGTTGTATGAAATTAGTCTCAATAAGTTTAAAATTCAGTTATATGGATTGAATGAATTCTCATATTTTCATTTGCTCGATTAGATCTTAGATTGAAAGTTAAACATTCAATTGTATCATTATGTTTTATTTCATTAGATTATTTTATAAAATTTAATGATTATTTACTATAGAAATGTCTATTAAAATTTGAATCTAGATGATTATATGGTTCAATTTAAAATGCTTATCTAAGCTTAAAACATTACTATTACGAAATAGCTTGACTCTTAGAGTGATTCACTATCTTCTTTATGTTGCAATTAGAGATTTTCCAAGCAAGTAAAAATATGCACTTTGCTAAAAAGCCTTCTTGTTTAATTAGTAATTACTTAGAAATATGTTATGGTACAATGGCTTCATTTACATGGTTGCAATTAAATTGGTTCAAATTAATTACTAAAGACTACCATTAAGGGTAACTATTTTAAGATGACATGGCACTTATTCTAATTCTTTAACAGTTATTATACTTCTTATATAATTTATTTATGTTTGGAATATAGAGTTTCCATGGTAATTATTATTTACCATTTGGTAAATAAGTTGGTAAATATTGTTATTTAACAACATTATATCTTAAGAATTTGGGATAATAATATTAGTTTGTACATGAATAGTGAGATACATAACTAAGTCACGTTTTTAGGTGTAGGGAGATTATTATAGGATTGGTTGTTGGGAAAATGTCTTAGTTTATAGGAGAAATTTTCACTATATGTATTCATCCAATTTATGAAATAAAATAGTATATTTGTTTGACTGAATTTTTTTTATGCCTGTGCTCAATTTTGATCCTTTGGCTCTACCAAATAATGGTGAAACTTCATTATTTGATATCATAGTAAGTTCCATCCTCGACATCTCTGCAATTTGGTCTTACTCATCACAAAGGTTTTTGAGTGCAAACTATGCTAAATTTTTTTATCATTTAAGAGACCTCTATATTTTGTCAAAAGATTTTCAGTGCAGACCACTGTAAATTTTATTTACAGTATTTATTTATTAGCTTATTTTTTTGTTTCCTTGTGTATTTACTTTGAAACTATTTTCTAGTATCTAAAAATCAATATATATATATATATATATATATATATATATATATATATATATATATATATATATATATATATATATACACTATCTACAAGGCCATATAATTTCTATGAAAATTTGAAGGAAATATTTGCATAAATAGAAGTTCACAATCAACTATCAATTTATCAAGATTGTGAAGACCTGGTTCAATGGAACCCAACTCCAAGAATCAATCAAAAAATCCCAGGTACTACCTAATTCAAATATTCAATGGTGGCTTCAATATCCTTATAGTAATGGCTTCAACTTTCCATGATTATTCTATCTTCTTAGATGTTTTGAGTCACCTCACACTCATGGCTTTGAACTTGTAATAATAGAAAGGCAAGGTGTTTTGATAGTGAAACTTAGTGTTATTTACATCAAAGACCAAGAAACCTCCATAACTCATTATGGTCCAACCCCATGCCCCTTTATCTATCAATTTATTCAACATTTATCATCCTCATTTGATTGATCTCCAAATCCGATCCACATTCCAACTCAATCGGTGAACCTATCACAGTTTCTCTTCAAAATATACTATAGAGTTTTCACCTTAGTGACCATCATCATCTCCAAGATCCAAGCTATGGACACCTTGTACTAATCTCACTCTAGATTCGTCACCAATCTACTAAATAACTTTTCCATATTAAATTCTACCCATCACCTAGTTACAATTTTTTTTAAATATATTTCTAGGTTCAAGTATTTATCATTTAGTAGTCTTAATAATTATTTTAAAAAACATTGAAGATTTCATAGTTTATTTTTTGTTTAGTTTTGATTGGTATTAGGTTATAAGTTTAGTTTTATTTTATATGTTTTTATTTTTAGGTTTACATGGCATAGTTTTAGGTTTTAGATTATTGTTTAAAATTTCTTTCTTAATTACATAATGTTTAATTTTTAGATTTAAATTAGAATATTTTGATCTATGTTTCTAATTTCTTTTTAAATGTCATTTTTTATTGTCTTTTTAATTTTGTTATTGTTATAAAATAAAGTTTTGGTTTTTATAAGGCTTTTGTTAATTAAGTTGTATTAGTTTTTAAGTGTAAAGTTATATTTGTAGTTTTGAGTATTAGTTTTTAATATTTAATGGGTTTTGTTATATAATATTTTATTTAGTTTTTGATTTATTTTATTTTTAGTGTTTATATTTTGTTTAGAGTTTTATAAGATTTATTAAAAAACTAAAAATTACCATGTCTTAATAATGTTGCAATTCATTTTGTTTGGTTTAACTTTATCATATTTTGGTCGTATTTTTCTCTAAAGGTTCAAATAAATCCTATGTTGATAAGAAAATTCATTTTTAAATAAAACATGCTCTTCCATGTACAAAAAATTAAAATGTAATAATTTCATAAATTTTGTATTGGATGCATTTTTGGGAAAACCCAATGTTTGCATTATGGGAGGGCAATATAGTGATGTGTAGTTGTCCTTTCTCTCCCCATATAAACTCTAAGAGATGGAATGTTGGGAATTTAGAGTTCCCATAGTAATTAGTATTTATTGTTTGGTAAATAAGTTGGTGAATGTTATTTTCTAGCAACATTATATTTTAATAAGGTTAGTAAGGAGGGCATCTCCTTTGAATTTTGACAGTCGGGGCAGATTGTTGGCAAACCCGCTCCCAAAGCTAGGCTTATTGACTATTTGGAGAGCACCTCGGAGGAAGCCACCCAAAAGGAAGAGTCCAAGGAATTGGAAGTTTAGCAGATCTCTGAGGATACTGAAGGTAAGCAGGAGACAAGGGAATTTGAGGCTACTGTGGAGGATGGTGTTGACATTACAAAAAATGCTGACAAAGAGGGAAAGATGTATGTGGATGAAGCTGACGAGGAAACTAAAACTAAGATTGGTTTGAAAGCTAAAATTACTACCCTAAAGGGTAGCATACAGAAATTGGAGTAGAACTTCACCACTGGGCTCCAAAATTTTATACTCTTGAACATGTCTATGCTGAAGGAATTGGGTAATACTGCATCTACTATCAATGTGGAGAACACTGAGAAACTAAATGACCTCATCAAATCTATGGTTATGTAAGGAGAGATTTCTCTGTCTCTCATTTTTCTATTTCATGTTTTATTTTAGTTTGTTATGTCTGTTGGTACACTGATCGTGCCGTGTCTTGTTGGAAGGCATCTTTTAGTTTGATTGCCTTCTTGATTTCTCTACTTCTGTAAGATTTCAGTCCCTAGTCTACCGCCTTGTATAATAAAAAACAACATTATATTTTAGGAGTTTGGAATCTTAGTTTGTACATAAATAGTGAATTATATGACTAACTCATGTATTTAGGTATAGTGAGATTATTATGGGATTGGTAGTTGAAACAATCACCTAGTTTATATGAAAAAATTTCACTATATGTATGCATCTAATTTATGAAATAAAATAGTATATTTGACTGACTAAAAGTTTTATGTGTCTGTGTACAATTTTGAGCCTTTGACGTTACCAAATAATGGTGTAACTTAATTAATTTTTCCATCATACTTGGCTTGCATAATTTATTTACATAAATTACATAAACTTGAAAGCATTCTATTGCAAAAGGCAATGGATGAGTAAATGGTTTAAAAAGGAGTTATTACTTACTGCTTATGTTTCAATTTCAGGTTTATGCTTAAAATTTTAGCACTTGAAACAAAGGTCAATTTGAATTGATATCAAGCTTTATCCTTAATTAAATAGACTTAGTTATATTCCATTTTCAACAAAAGAAACTTATCTAAATTTCTTAGACATTAATGAATCTGAAACAAACATTATTTCTTTGCTTTGGTCACTAAGACCTGATTAAATCATTACACTCTGATACGTAAACAATAATTATCTCCCTGCTAATAAATAATATTTTGTTTTAAACAAATTTTAATAATATGTCAATTTTCAAAATTTATTTAAAAAAGAATTAACTTTTAATTAGAATGTAAATTGTCTATAACAATTCTGATTATGAGTATTTTATAAAGTTACTATTTAATTACAAATATTTCATAGATATTTTATCTCTTCAAATAATCTTTTAATTAATTTCTCATAATTATTTTTTAAATATCAATGATTAATTTTAATAAAATAGAGACCAGAGATTATTTATGGGGTTCACTAGTTGGTTACATCTCCAGGATTGCTAAATATCAATCCGATCTATTAAAAATCAATTTTCAAATAATAATATAACTTATAATAATGATAAATGAACTTTGTCACCTATAATAGAACTAAAAAATAGATATTGAAGACTCTAAACCTGATCAACAAATACCTCCCTATTCATTTGAAGCTCTGTAAGTACTTTCTTTCTCTAAAATAGGTAAATAACTCTCTTTACAATTTATACAGGTTTACAAGACTCTGTAATAGGAAAAAATGACCTCAATCAAGCTATTCCAAGAAAAAAATCTCTATAAAAATAAACATGATCAATCTTCTAAATTTAATAACCTATGTTCTATAACATAATAAACTTCCACATGTATGGCATGTCTCTACTTCAAATATTTTTCACAATTCTTTCTCTATAAATAAAATATACAATCTATGTCTCCTCTTTTGTCTATATTAGAATAATAATAATCCAAAATATAAAATTAAATAAATTTTTTTATAACCAATGTGGGCTAACAATCTCAACTCTACCCGAAAGTGTGCTTAAACTTCCTTAATTGATTGCACACAAATTTTAATGGAATAAAATCCCATAGTTGACGGGAGCTTGAAAATCCATATTTTAATTTAATAAATCTTTCCATAAATAACATGGTCCATGTTACCATGATCTTCTACACAAAACCACCCACCATGCAAAATTCAAGTGGATAATCCACATGGAGGAATAAAGTGGGTGGATGCATGTTAATAATTTGAGTCCTAAACATAAAACATATCCCATGCAAATACCCACATGGGAAAATGAAAGGTGGAGAATAAAGTTTTTTTAAATGGTACAAAGATATTTTTTTTGTTTTTAAAACAATATCCCATGGTCTTTTTTTTTTTAAATAACCATCCACGTGGGAGTGGATAATATTAAAATTTGGGACTTACATTTTAAAGTATCCAATGGAATAATCAAATCCATAAATAAGATATTTAAATTGGGATTTAATTAAATTTTGATTTAATATCCCATAGTATTAATAAACATAATAAAATAGCATATTAATAATATTTTTAAAATAAAGGAATTACGGTGGGAGTAATTGGTTATGTGGAAAGAATATCGTGGTGGTAATAGTGAAATTATATGATAAATTTGCTAATGAGGTAATGTAAGTAAAAGTTAGGTTTGGTCTCACATCTGCAACACAACACCCATTAGCAATATAATAAAATAATTTCAATATAAAAAGTAACTGTATCAACTCTTTATATTTTTACCATGTGTCAACTTTTCTATTGTAACACTTGTTTTTTTCATATTTTTCATTCAAACCATATGAAGAGTGAAAATCTTTCACATCAAACCTCCCTAATAAGACCCTTTTGATATTGAAAAGGTCAAATCACTCTTTGAATATGCAAACAATTCACTCTGTAAAACATCACTATAAAATATCATGATAATGATTCAAAAATCAAAATAAATCCTTGAAATGCTAGTGAAATAAATATCTATTCAATACCAAATTGTAGATAGAAGAAAATTACCTATACAAATGTCACATCTCTTAAAATGGTGAATTTGCCTATAAAATGATCACTAAGTACAACTACTAACTAGTTTGTTAGTTTAATAAATATACACACTAATTATAACCAGATTTGATACTTACAAATAAATACCTAAAATAAATGAGGGACTTATAAATATGCATGGCTATAAAAAGTTTGTAAAATTATTACAATTACAAATGGTGCCCGAAAAGGATCTTATAAGCCTCTATTTGCACAATGTAAATGACAACATATATACTGAAATGTAAATTTTCTCAAAATAGACATATTGGTCTTGCCCCATATAATCTACATATATTGTTTTCTAGGTTTAAAAATAAAACTTTTCAAAAAATCCAAATGTGAGAAAATAATCCAAGTATGATAAACCTTTCCCTTGGCTTTTCTCTATAGGTTACTCCAATAAAGCATATTCAAATCCTAAATTATTTAGGAATGTATCCAAGTTTAAACATGAGATAATTCTTTTTACCAATGCATCAGTAACTCAGAAACATATATAAAAGAAAAATATAGAGCTTAGCAAAACCACAAATGAGAAAACAATCTAAGTATAATAAACCTATCACTCTAATTTTCTCACTGTTGGTATCTCAAAAAATATGTTCAAAACCAAAATATATTCCTTTTAATGGAATCCCAAAACTACTTTGAACATCTACATGTTAATAAACTATCATGACTATGCAAATATGAAACTAATGAATTACTTACCAACCCACTTTATCACATTTTTTTGTTTAGGTGGTTTAATTTCCTCAGTGAATACATGAGTAGTTGTATGGGTCATATCTGAAATTGTTAGATTTGAAACAACTTCATGTTTATTTATGGATGCATCATTCTTCATGGATGTCTTCCTTCAATACTTAGGACGTAGTTATGGATACAATACCCGACATTTATCATTTCAGTGACCATTTAAATTACAATGAGTATAATTATTATTATGCATTTGTTTCTCTTTATAAAACATAAACATCCTAAATCTAATTTTCTTTTCTAACATAAGGCAACAAAACGATTATATAATCCATAAAAATTGCATGGATATTTAGACCAAAAATCCTATGATAATAAGTCTTTATTTTCATAGTTCAAATATATGTTAGAATATTTACTAGGTTTTTTAGAAGTAGTGCAAGAATGAGAAGATGGAATGATGTTACTTTTTTTCAAATCATGTCTACACACAATACCATGTTTTTGTGGGGATGGACTTCTTTTTCTCTGCATGCTATCACTCTGCTGGACTAGTGAACTGAACCCTTTGCTATTGGAAGCTTGTCTTCTTTAAATGATTCTAGAATTTTTACTAGCTTCCATTTTCACACTATCATATCCCAAACCTAAAAAATAAGGTCCATCCTCTACCTGAATGGGGTTAGTGGTGCCTTGGCCATCTTTTTCAAGGCCTTTTCCATTAAATCCCTTTTTAACAAGTAATTTTAAACCTATTCCTTTTGTATACTATTTAAATTTACCAAAACCATTATCACTAGATTCATCATGAGAAGGAAAATTAACTAGTGACTCACATTCACTTACAATGCATTCATCCATCATGATTTTTTCATTTGATGTGGAAGACAAATCCTTCACTTGTTCACCATTTTGTAGTCTTTCCAAGATCTCATCCTTGGCTTGCAACTCAGTTTTTAACCTTTCAACTTCTTTCAATGAATAAAATTTTGACCTCAAGAGAGAGTTTTCTTTTTAAATCTGTTGATTATATGACTCAAACTCATCAAATTTTTCCTATTTTGACAAATTTCTCATAGTTCACATGTTCCTGTATTCAACACACAACTAAACCAACTGTAATATTTGTCAAATAACAAACTATTAACCATAGATAAACTACATTGTTAAATCTAGTTGATCAATTGATTTGATACCAAACTAATCCATATATAGTAATTATCCCCCTACTAATAAATATTTGTTTATTTAAAATGAATTTTAATAATATGTCAATTTCTAAAATTTATTTTTAAAAAATTGACTTTTAATTAGATTGTAAATTGTCTTGAACAATTCTGATTATGAGTATTCTATAAACTCATATAAATCTATTGTTCAATTAAAAAAATTCCATAGATATTTTATCTCTTCAAATAATCTATTATTTAATTTTTCATAATTATTTTCCAAATATCAATGATTAATTTTAAACTAATATACTGATGTAAAATTAGAAAAACCATAATAAAATAGAGACTATAGATTATTTATGAGGTTTACCAATTAGCTACGTCTCTGATATTGATAAATAGCAATCTGATCCATTAAAAAATAATTTTAAAAAAATAATACAACTTATAATAAGGATAAATGAACCCTATCATCTACAATAGAACTGAAAACCAAATATTGAAAACTCTGAACCTAATTAGCAAATGTCTCCATATTCATCTAAAGCTCTACAAATACTTTCTTTCTCTAAAATAGAAAAATAACTCTCTCTGCAATTTATATAGACTTACAAGACTCTATAATAGGCAAAAATGGCCTTAATTGGGCTATTCTAAAATTCTACCTCTATAAAAATAAACACGGTCAATCCCTTGAATTTAATAACCTGTGTTTTATAACATAATAGACTTTCACCTGTATGGCATGTCCCTACTTCCAATATTTTTCATAATTCTTTATTTGTAAAGAAAATATACAATTTATGTCTTATTTGTTCTTTGTCTCAAAATAATAATAATCCTCAGTATAAAATAAAATAAAATTGTTTATAGCCAATGTTGGCTAAGAATCTCAACTCTACCCTGAAGTGTGCTTAAACTCCCATAATAGGCTACATGCAAATTTTAATGGAATAAAATCCCATAGTCTATGGGAGGTTGAAACACTATGTTTCAATTTAATAAAGCGTCCCATAAATAACATGGTCCATGTTACCATGATCTTCCACATAAAACTACCCACCATGTAAAAGTCACGTGGATAATCCATGTGGCGGAATAAAGTGGTTGGATGCATGTTAAAAGTTGAAGCACTAAACATAAAACATATTCCATGCAAATCTCCACATGGGAAAAGGTGAAGGTGGAGATTAAATTTTATTATAATGGGACAAAGATATTTTTTTGTTTTTAAAAATAATATACCATGGTCTTTTTTAAAAAAATAACATCCATGTGGGAGTGGATAATATTGAAATTTGGGATTTAGGTTTTAAAATATCGAATGGAATAATCAAAGCCATAAATAGGATATTTAAATTATAATTTAATATCCCATGCTTATTAAAGGTCATAATAAAATATGATATTAATAATATTTTTAAAATGGAGGAATTACAAGGGGAATAATTGGTTATGTGGAAAGAATATCTTGGTGGCATTAATGGAATCATATGTTAAAGTTGATAATGGAGTAATGTGGGTAAAGGTCAGTTTGGCCTTACATATGTAACACAACACCCATTAGTAACATAATAAAATAATTCTAATATAAAAATTAATTATATCAACTCTTTATATTTTTACCACGTATCAACTTTCCCATTGTGATACTTGTCTTTTTCACATTTTTCCATTCAAACCATATGAAGAGTGAAAATCCTTCAGATCACACTCTTAATAGTAACTTGGTAAAGGTAGATATTGGTTGTAAGAGGCCATATACAATCCTCATTTGTATTTAGCTATGGCTATTAATAGCTATTGTTCCAAATTGCAACTAATGCATACTAAGGTATGAGTTCATAGTGTGATAAAATGATAAAGAGTTGTCTTCATTACACATTTTTAGCAATCTAATCAATTCAATAAATCATGCTTAAGATGATTAAATAGACCTATTAGTAATTTTTTATTGACATGCCAATAATTATTAAAGTATAAATAATGATAATGTTCCTAGAGGAAAATATTTTAAAAATTATGTATTTTAGATTTATGAATTTAAACAAAGTAGCATAAATTATTGATCTCACAAATATGAAAAAGTAACACATAAATAATACTAGAGAGATATGAATCTATATAAGGCTATTTATGGGATGGTCTATTGAGATCATAATGCCACTATGGGTTTAAAATATCCTATCTACTTACAAACAATAATGTCTTGAGTAGTTTTAATAGAATTTTTTTTATGAGTGAACATATGAGGTATGATGACCCTATAACCATAATATCATGGTAAAATGATCTAAAATTAGGGGTAGTACCATTTAGATACTTCACATGTATCAAGTATTTGAATTGCATAGGCATAATCCAAATGTTAAAATCTATTCAAACTATAATCATTACTTGAACTTGTTAGATACCTATTTCAATAACATTGATAACCTAAGTGATTACCTTTGCTAGCCCAAACTTGAATAAAGGCAAGTTGACTACCCTATCATATACTGAGTTTCATGAATATCAAACCCTTATGTAGGATAAAGACACCTACGTGGTCATATTGAGAAGGTGTCTACTACCTTGTTGTCTTAGATATATCAATATGGATCACATATTGATATACCCTGAATTGCATGAGGATATCTCTAAGGAAATAATCTTTTCCATAGAATCTTCTAGGGGTAACTACCCTAGCTAAGGGTCTCATGTATGAAAACATGGTAATAGGTTATGCAAAACCACACTTTAGAATATAAAACATTTCTTTTTCCACCACAAACTCTAAAATAAGGGACACTCAAAAAACTTCTTTGGGTTCATTTCACCATTCTCCCCTATATTACTTTATATTCCTATTCATTTGATCTTAACCTCCCCCTTCTTTCCATATTTCTTCTCAAAATAGATTTCTCCAAAAGACTTGTTTTTTAAAGTTGAAGTTATCAAGAATGAAATTTTAAACACAACAAAAATTCACACACAATAATACCTCAAATTTTAATCAATCCTTCATTTTACCATTCTTTCTGTATTTGAACCTACTTAGATACCAAATGATGCATCTAGGTGCCCAAAAGTTCTCAGAAACTAGATTTAAAATTTACAGAAAATACTCATAAATGGTAAAGGAAACATTAGTTATTACTTATTCTTATAAAACAATATATAAATATTTTATTAATTAAAAACTTAATGATAAATTCATGGAGCACAACTAACATAATATTTTTTAGAAATTCTAATCTAATAGTTAACTTAACTTTCTACTTTTAGTAGTTAAAAACCCAACTATATTTTGTAATTTTGTACGTGAGTTCAGATATGCCTACAAAGTGTTCCTCATGTCACTACATATATAAAAATATAAAGGGTGGCATATAAATATAATTTCATACCCATATACAAAATATAATAAACTCATAAATTTCATTTAAATTTGAAAAAACATGAAATGCAATTTTTGGCCTTTAGATGGTCTTGTTTGGGATTGAAAAATGTATTGAAAATGGCACTAAATGGATAGTATATCTTAAGGTTACATTAATCTATTTAATTTTTTTTAAAGGGATCTAATGGTGTCCCATGTCAAAATATATACCTTCAAAGATATATTTTATTTATCAATCTTTTTCTTTAAACATGACACATGGAAAAAATCATGTAACCTTCATTTTTAGCATGTTCAATACATATGTAACATCACCCACCTTGAATCTCATCCTTTATAGACCATATAATTTTGGATATGAAATTTGTTTCCATAAATGCTTCATCATGACTTATTTATATGTTTTTAGCTACACAAACATCTCATCCCCAACTTCTAATGACATCTTTATTAGCTATTTTCTCTTCATGATATGTCACCACATTGGCATTCATTGTTAGGTTGTCATATAAAATTTATAATTTTTTATAAATCTCTTGTAATTTTCCTCTACCATTGGGAGCTTTCCCATTAAATTACCTAAGCCAATGGGTATGGTGGTTCATACTAATATAAATCCTTAAAGTGTTTCATTTTGATCTTAGATTGATAGTTGGTATTATATGAATACTGAAACAAATGCAATCATTCCATTCACTTTATCTAATTATTCCCTATGTACATTCTCATATACTCCTAAAAGAACTTGTTCACCACATCTATTTCCCCATCAATTTAGGGATGGTATGTTGTTTTCAAGTTAAATGTTACCACTACATTATAAAATAGTTTTTTCCATATATGGCTTTGAAATATTTGATCTAAATCATATATCATCTATTAAAGGATACCATTAATATTAAAAATATGTTATAAAAATAATTTACCAAACTTTGGATGTTTATTTCCTCCCTTTATTATGGGTATCAAGTGGGAATAATTTTTTAATTAATCTACCAAAAAACATTATCCTTACTTCTAGAGATAGGTCTTATTTAGAGATAGGTATACCTAAGATATATTCCATTGAAATAAATCCACCTTTTTATTTATTACATCATTTGGTTACAAAATGGTTGGGGAGGAACAATATAAACCTTATTTAGTTAACAAGTTTCACACTTAACAAAAAAAAATGAAAATATTAGAGATTGAAAAAAATGTTACCTAAGATTGAATTAAACATTGAATAAATAATAAAAACTAAGAAACAATATTACTTATAAGTGAGAATAAAATAAAAATTTGAGGAAAATGTGACAATTTGGGAGACCATCATACGAAGAAAAAACCTACACTAGTATTGAAAGCTTGCAACAAGAGTCTCAAATTATAATGGCATGAAGAATCTAGTATAAGAATTGGCTTATACTAATATAATATCAAGGATACAATGGCAAGACTAGATAAATAAGAGTGTTTTGAGAGTGTGGTAACAAGTTTTTAATAAAAAGAGAAGATAAGTCTTTATAAATATCTAATAGAGAAAATAAGCTACAAGTGTAAGATCTAACATGTGTGACATGTGTCCCTAATCCTCTTACAAGTGGGGAAGATGTGTGTACCATGTGGGGGGTGACGAGTTACATGAAAGTAACTCTAAATCTAAAAAGTGAAATAAATAGGTGAGTGACACCTCAAAAGACTGTTAAAATGCATTTCTAAATACAATAAATGTATACATATATAAGATTTAGGATAAGCCTATAAACTTATAGGAAAGACCCAAATTAAGGTTAATATTCAAAAACACCCCCTTAAACTCAATTTAGGATTTAAAAAGTGGAGAAAACCTTTTAAAAATAAATAAGAAAGTTGAAATTACATAATAATCCTCCTTAATAAAAACTTCTTTCAAGAGGAATGATAATAGTTTAAAGAAGAAAGAAGAGAAGGTGCCACCAAAAGTCACAAGGAAGAAAATGTGATCAACAATAATCTCCAAGAACACTATTAAAAAAATTGGTTAATTTGAAATGAAATAAACACCAATATAAAATATAAATGAGTCACAAAACCCTAAAAAACAAATAAGCTAACACCAATATTTCAAATTAAGAAACCAATATGCCAAAATTATAATCTACATACATAATGTAATAAAAGTAGATGTACGATTAAGAAAATTTGAGCAAAGATAAATTATAATATAAAGTATTGTTTCCCACATGAAAACAATTTAGTCAACATATTCAAAGCATATTTCCTATGAAAAAAATAAAAAATAAAGAATGCCTACAATATTGATTTTAATCAAAATAGAGATAAAGAAGATGTGTCACTTGTAAATGATTTTCTGGATAAAGCATTATAATAATTATCATAATAATACATATCAAATTCTCTATAAAATTCATATTTTTTAATAACTCAAACATTTTTATCCTTAGAGGTAAGAGATTTAGATATTTTTCAACAATATAAAATGTCATGAATGGATTTACCACAAGATTTGCATAAATATAATTTCTAACATTTAGAGATTTATGCCCATGTTTTCCACAATGTGTAAAAGGTTTATCATTTTTAACTAAAACATGAGCATTAGAAGCATTATAATAATAAAAAAGTTACATTATAATTCTCGTAGTGAGGAGGATGATAAGATGCCAAATTTTCATTAAAATCATTTTAAGCATTATAGACAAAACCTTTATAATTTATATTTTATTTACGTAAAATAGATTCAATAATATCATCTTCATACTTTCCAATTATACCACTTGAATAGCCCATACTATGCTTGATTTTCAAGCTAAGGTTTGCAGAAGAAGTGTTCAAAGTATATTTGGGTGTTTGGAAAGCACAAAGAGTTTCATTATTATGAGAGCTAGTGTTATGTGCAAAAGACATGAATTTAGCTTTTAAAGCATCAATAGAAGATTATATAGTTTGCATTTTATAAATAAAAGGACTTTTAAATCATTTAAAGTGTCATTTTGACATAAATTTGTTTCTTAAGAGCAACTATTTCATTATTTTTAAAATAAATAGTTTTCATAATTTTTTTAAAAACTAAAAAAATGGCCAATTTAAAAGCCATGAGAGTAAAAGATACCAATTTTTTAATCATTAAAAAAAATTATTATAAATATTGATTCATATAACAAAAAATTAAAATTATTAATCTTAATAAAAATAATAATATTCTAATAAAATGTTATGGATAATTTTTTAGACAGATTTTAGTGAAAATGGCTTAAAAAATTAAAAAATATGAATTATAATTAAAAATGAAATTGAAAATAAACTAAAAGAAGCATGAAAAAACCTCATTTATAAACCTAAAAAAAATATGTTAGAAGATAAATAAATTTCACTCTTAACGCATTAAAAAAATAGTTAGTTTATTAGCACAAAATGCGTCCAAAACTAAAAATTTTCATTCAAAACATTAAAAATTAACCAAATTATGATGAATATAAAATTTTAGAAGAAAATATATTCTTTTTCACCTTCAAATCTATAAAAATCTCAACATTTAATATTAAATAATCCCTAGCTCTAATACCATGACAAAAATATTACATAAGATTGAATTAAAACTTGAATAAAAAATAAAAAATTAAGGAACAATGTTATCTTTAAGTGAACAAAAACCAAAAATTTGAGGCAAATGTGATAAATGGGGAAACAATCATATGGAGAAAAAAACCCACACTAGTATTCAAATATTGCAATAACAATCTTTAATTATAATAGCATAAAAAAGCAAGGAAAAGAATGGCCTTAGGCCAAGAGAGCATCAAGGATGAAAGAGCTAGACTTGATCAACAAGATTTTTTGTGAGAGTGTAGTAACAAGTATTTTAGAAAAGGAAAGGAAATCTCTTTATAAAGAGTTAAGAGAGAGAAGGATTTATAAGTGCAAGCTTCATCATGTGTGCTATATATCTCTAATCCATTAAAAATAGAGAGGATGTGTGTGCCATGTGGGGGGAGAGGAGTTACATACAAGTAACTCCAAATCTAAAAAGTAAAAAAAATAGGTGAGTGACACCTCAAAATGTTATAATAAATTGACTTTATAAATATAATAAATTCACACACACATAAGACTTAGGATAATACTTTAAACTTATAAAAAAGACCCAAATTAAGGTCAATTCTCTAATAAAAATGATGCTTTTGTGAGGTTTTTGAAATCCAATATGGCATGTAGATGATCTCATGTCCATGCAAAATTACCTTTTGAAAAGGGGGAAATACCACTTATTTAAATATATCCTCAACAAAAATGACAACATTCATAGTATAAAAATCTTTCATAATTTTTATATTTTCAAGTTCTTGTCTTAGCTTAGTTTGAGCAAGGTGGATTGAATAATCTTGTATAATATATTATATATAAGTAAGTTGACTAATGTAAATAACATGAAATCTAGGGGGTACCTATAGGCATTAAAATTCATCTACCACTACATTATCCTTCTCTTTTTCATAAAATATCTCAAATTCATAGGTATGTATGTAATTAATTCAATTTTACTACTCTATTTATTTGTCTTAATAAGCTTTTAAGTTTGATATGAGTCTTAAAAAAAACTTTCTCCTTCAAATAAATTGATTCCATTTATCCACTACATGAAAAAATGACATCATCTCCTTGATACAATATACATATGTCACTTCCTTTTAATCAATTTCTTATTTTTAAATGTAAGGGGGTTTGATAAAAATGACACCAATTTTGAATCCAAAATCATCATATTTAATAACAAATTCCTTCGAAAAATAAGGTATAACAAATTTTGGAGTAGATATAAGAAGTTGGTTCAAATCATAAAAGGATAAACTTTCACCTCATTGAACCACTTTAAAGCACCTTTGTAATTAAGGCTAGCTAAAGAAACTGATATTTTGGATAATTAATTTAATAATATTTTATATAATCCTACCAACCTTAATAAACCAAAAACAAAATTTAGTCTTAGGAACATGATAATCATATGTGGCCTTAATATTTGTATAGTTAGTTTTTAGTTCCTTAGTATAAATAATGTGACCAAATTATTCCCAAGATACCTTTAAAATCACAATTGGAGGTATTCTCATATAATTTGTATTTGGGTATGGTATCTAATGTTATGTCCATATTTTTAATATAGGGCATGAAAATGAATTGTTATAAGTAAAGATATCATCATAAAATACAATAGAAAAACCTATTTAATAATTTTATAATATTTGGTTCATCAATGTTTGAAATGTAGTTAGAACATTACTAAGTTGAAAGGGCATGACCTTGAATTGGTAGTGGCCCTCATGATTTTTAAATTAATTATTCTCATGTTATTGATTCTAAATTGGTATGTTTAGTATATATTCAGGAGATTTATCTATATAATTTGCCCCATACAACTTGTCAAGAAAATCATCAATCATTGGCATAATAAATTTAGTTTTATTAGTGATTTTTTAAGGAAACTATAATATATAAAGCGTTTATATAACTCATTATTATTCCTATATAATACCATTGGAGAGAAATATAGGATTTTATTATGGTTGATGTTATCACCATTCAAGACTTTTTAAACTAATTTTTATATCTCATAATTTTAAAAAAATTGTATGTGTAATGATTTACCACAATTTAAGCCCTTATTAGGTCAAGCTCAATAATGTGCTCCAATTTTATACCTAGTGGAAGGATATTTAGTATATATTAGAAGACTACCTTACATTTTCAAAGTAACTCTAAAATCCTTAGAAAATAGTCATGTGGGATATAAGAGTCTAAATCCATATAATAAAGTTGAGTTATAAACTAAAATTCCCCTTCTTTAAAATTTTATTAATTTGACTAAAATTAATGGTTTTAATTTCCATCAAAGGTAAAATATTGATGTTATATTCACATGGCCCATTTTCATTTATTTTAATAATATTTTCTAATGATTAATGGAGTATATTTCAAGTAAGTATAATTATTAAACTTCCAAAATAAATCTCAACCCACCCCCTTTGCCCCCCCCCCCCCCCCCCCCCCCCCGCCGCATATCTACAACCTAGGATTTATCCATAAGGACATAATGTGCCACTAAAAATTATACATTATATAATAATTCTAATCATTCAATGTTATTACCCTCCAACCCAAAACTCTCAGAGGTGTCTAAATGGGGACTTAACCTATGGACTTGTTTCTTATCTTAAAGATTAATTGTACTTCCTAGATCAACCATGGTAAAAACTTGAGATTTTTTATATGGGAAAATAAATTTAAGGTGTTTTATATGGTTTAACTCTATCATTAAAAAAGTGACACTGATGGCTCCCTTTTTTTACCATAGAAGGGAATAAAATTTCTAATTCACACTCTACATCATGTTGATTAAGGGTATCCTCATTATCAAAATGTGAATCTAGTCTATATAGACATATATATTATACCATATAAAACTTTTACTTTTTATATACATGATATTTACTCCATGGTTGATAGCACCTTAATACATGGGTTTACAATAGTGGGCATAATGGTAGATTGGTAACTAGGATTTTTAAATAATGAAGAATCAAATTTCCCTCATATGTGGGTTTTCTATTGAAATTAAAATATTTATATCCACTAGGTCCTACCATTTTATTTTTTATACAATCAATATTTTTTCATATTATTTTAGCTACAATAACATTATTTTCAAAATAATCTACTTCAAACATCCTTTCCTTTGTTCTGATCTCAACCCGTAGGTTGAAAAATATAGATATTCCACCTCAAATTCAAATAAATATTGGCCTTATACTCCAAAATTTAAATTTTTTCTCATATAATCCTATATTGACATATATTTCTTTAAAAAGTGCATTTTATAACATATAACTCATACTAGTTATGATCTAATCTATTTTTCAAGGCATTGGTAAAATTGGAAAAGTCCTTATTAGGGTTTATAAAAACCCATATATCTCCCCATGTGTATTAAAAACTATCTAAATTTAATTTGGATACATTCATATTGTCATTTATTCATTTAATATTTTGATTCCTAAATAAAAATTTGATCTTTTTCAGACATGTGTGGGCCTTTATCTTCCCTTTAAAGTCATATTATGAGATATTTATTTGTAAGTTAAAAGAGGTATGATGTAAGATTTATTCCTCTTCCTATTTCTCGTCTAACATAGCACAATTAAGATTCCCTCAAGGGTTTATATCCTCCTTCATAACATCTAGTTTCTCATTATGCTTTCCCAAGGAACAAATATCTCTTCAAACTTCATTAGGAAACTTTGAAAATAATCCCTTCATCTCATCCCTTCTCATGCACTTGTAGTTATATATTGTATAAAATCTCTATATTATTTTTGAAATGAATCAAAAAATAAAATAAATCTCTGATACCAATTTTTACATTTCAAATAATAGTATGAAAAAGGATATAAATATAAAATAAATAAATAGAAAAAATGGGAGCATGTGCTCGCCTAAAAGTGGACTGCACCTACAAGTTTTTTTTTTAAAATAATATTTATCATAAAGTGGCATCTCTTTTATTGTATTATAATTTGAAATGATTAAATCCACATTCTTAAATATTTTCCTACCTTTTATATGAAAATCGTAATAAACCCTACTAAACTCATGACTTAACCCTTCAATAACTATAGGCCATTAAAAATACAACAATTTAATAAAAATTATAAAGCTATATACAATAAAAACATTTTTTAACATATGTTGGGATTAGATATACAATAAAAGTATCACATAACTTAGTCGAAACTATTGATTTTGTACTTGGATTTCAGAGTGTCCTCTTCTCCTCATCCATATTCACTATTTGTATCTCTTGTAAATTAAATATTTGAAAAAATATTAGAAACTTATAAAATAATTTAAAAATTATTAGTATATAATCATATGGCCTTACCCTCATATGCCTCCTCATCCTCTTAACCTCATATACTATATATTATTAAATTATCTTTGTATAATATTGGGCTTTTTTAAATATTCTTGAATTGCTTAAGTCAGCCATTGTTTGAACTCAGTTAAATGTACTTGTATTTGAAGTAGAAAATTTTGAAAAAATTTTTATTATATCTAGAAATTATTCATTTATTTAAATAACTAAAACAAAAAAATAAGTTTTATATATATATATATATATATATATATATATATATATATATATATATATATATATATATATATATATATATATATAAAAATAATGATAATCTTGTTAATGGATCTATCGTTTCCACCAAGGCTCATAGATGGGTGGATAAATTGAAGTGGTGCCCCTCAACCCATAGTAAGTTTAAATTACATTTTTATGGTTTGGCTACAGGTAATTTAGGGGCTTAGGGGTAGGCTAATTAATTAGATATTTTGCAAGATTTCTTATTAGAGCAACCTCTTATAATTTTTTTGGATTGCACTAATAATGAGTTGGAAGCACAAGATCTTGTGCTTAGGCTAGATTTGGTTGTTCAATGCATAATTGAAAATGTGGTCATTGAGGGTGATTCAATGGTGTTTATTCAAGATCTACACAAATGGTATTTTAGTTCATGGAATATTTAAAGCATTATGTGGCATGGTTGGCCTCTTTTGGATTATTTAGGAATGAGAAGTCATACAATGTTTCCAATAGGAATATTTGATTGTGTATCTCCTTTTAAATAGGGGTATTTCCTACGAGGAGGAGTTGATTTTAGATAACTCATAGGATACATGGCCAAGAATTCTTCTTGGGGTGGTGATCTATAAGTTTGTTTTTGGTAATGGAGTTTTTCTTTGTTTGATTTTTATTTGAGGTGGTTTTTGGATTTTTAGGAGGCTTTTCACCCATTCACGTGATGAGTAAGCTCACACATTCATGGGCATTTTCATTTTTGTTTGGCTCAAAAAATTGTTTATTATTCATTATGGAAATGAGTGCAGTTGGTTTATCAATGAGTGGGGTGATGGGTTATTTTTGGAAGGTTTCTAGTCACATTGGCTCTTAGGTGGTCATTACATCCATGGATTCAATGTTTTAGTTAGATTTGAGCATTCCTTTGTTGTATTTTACTGCTATGAAATGATAATTGTCCTTTGAAGGGAGTGTCTCACAAACCCAATTGAAGAATGTTTTTGTCATTCAGTCAAGGTCAGTTTTAGAAGCATTATGTGAATTAGTAGGGATGGTTTACTTGTAGACTAGGTAAAGTCAATTCTGAGTTGGTATCCATGTTTTTCAAGAACCTTATATTATCTTTGGAGGATAAGTAGTAGACCATGAAAATTTATATGAAGTTGGTGTGGTTAAGGTTTAGAGTTGGGCTTAAATGGGTAGTGACTGATTTTATAGGAGGTGCAACAAAATCTTTATTGTTTTCTCATAAGGAATTCCTAGGGTTAATGCCCCTCTCTATTTTCCATGAATTTGTGAAGCAATTTTACAATGTGTTGGATTTTCCAGATCATATCAAGGGCTCTCTATTAAAAACCTTACTTCCATGGGGAAATTCATACTTGTTTTGTATGTGCATACCTATAAGGATTCATTTAATTATTTAACAACTATCATTGATATTAGATAGAAAAAAGTGTGGTCTCTTTAGCTTGATTATTGGTGAGACTATATGGGTCTGATATACCCATGTTTCCTCTAGAGGTTGGTTAGAAAGGCTTGAATATGGCAAGTGGAAGGTTGGTCACTAAATGATGGGATCTAGCATGCCACATGAGGGTTAGAATGGAGTTATTTTATCACTCACTAGGTATATGTAGATGTTTGGTGGAGATGGGGGCTCATAGGAGGTAATGTGGCCATGGTATAAGGGCTATGGGGATGGATGAGATGGTAGCAGTTGTGAGTGGTATGGAAAATGGTTAGTTATTAGATTTGGTTAAACAACAACATAGTAGTTTGGGAGTGAGTCATACCATAGCAGTTGGTGATTGTGGTGGTGGTCTTGACACCTTGACAATGATCCTGCCTCATGATCTAGGTTACTCAAATCACATGACAAGTCATAAAAATGGTTCTTATAAGTTAGATGATTCCTTCAAAATCCAAGTGCAATTATAAGATATAAATTCCATCCAAGTTGAATAAAATAGCAACATGAAACTCATCAAAATTCAATTTAAGTAAAATACATATGATCTTAAGAGTTTTGATCATAATTTCATAATATATATTGATGAAAGCAAGGCATACAATTTTTATAATCCTATTAGTAGATCCAAAATTATTAATAGAGATTGTAAATTTTTTAAACGAAGTGTATGTTGATTATGATCATGTAGCTACATAGGTAATAACAAAATAAATAACCCTCTTTAATTTTACTTTTAGGGATTAAAAAGTCCTACATATGCTATTAGCTCAATAAGAAATAATACAAGCTCTTTACAAGAGACTAGTCATATATCTTCATCATCACCAAGTAAGAACAAGCATTTGTTGAATCCTCATGAAACCAATAAGATGTCATATTATAATTATGAAAGGAATATCACAAGGATTAAACATCAATAATTTAATTTTTTTAATGATGCGTATGATTAAAATAGTAGGTTTGTATTGTAATTTATGGCTAGTGATCCTAGAAGTTATGTAAAAGTTAGTTAGAAGAAAGAATAGGTTGATACTATGAAATTAGATATAGATTAAATTAATAGGAATGATACATGGAATATTTATTAGCCTCATAAAACCAATTGTCTCTATAATACCAAATTTGAGAGTGATGGTACCTCTGATAAGCTAAAACCTAGATGAGTTACAAAAGAGTTTACACAAACATTTGGGATTGATTATGAGC
The DNA here is from genome assembly GCA_037957365.1 of Torreya grandis. Taxonomy (NCBI): domain Eukaryota; kingdom Viridiplantae; phylum Streptophyta; class Pinopsida; order Cupressales; family Taxaceae; genus Torreya; species Torreya grandis. Next base: position 4,081,555 of record JARHVA010000398.1, on the reverse strand, counting down.
AAACCTATGCACCCATGGCACATTAAGATAATATAATACTAATTATATATGAAGATTTTAATAAATTATGTAAAATAAATAAAAAAGATGTCAATATTGCATGCCTAAATGGATTTATTGAATAAGAAGTATATGTTGAGCAATCAAAAAGTTTTGAGATAAAGGATAAAGAATTTTGGATAGATAAGTTGAAGGAGACTCTTTATGAGCTGAAGTAAGCTCTAAGAGATTAGTATTAAATAATTAATATATAGTTACTAGAAAAATTATTTTTAATAATGTAAAATTAACCAACTCTTTACATACAAGAATTAGGTTCTAATATGTTATATGTTTGTCTGTATGTAGATGACTTGATTTTTACATGTAGTATGAATAACTTGGGTTCCAATATAAATAAATTCAAGGAAGATATGAAATAAAAATTTGAGATGATTGATCTTGAAATTATTAATTAATTTATTGGCAATGTAACTCCATCAAAATAAATAATACGTATTCATTTTTAAATCCAAAAATGCCCAAGATATGTTATATAAGTACAATCTTCAAGATTTGAAATCCATAGACACTCCAATTACAAGTGGATAAAATGTTATGAGATAGGATGGAAGTCATTAATATTATTAAAATAATTTTAAAAACATGGTGGGAGGTTTGATGTATCTCACTATGAAAAGGCATGATATTAGTTATGAGGTTTCACTAGTTTTTATATTTATAGGTGAAATATCACACAAGCATTTTAGGCAGTGAATATAATTTTTAGATATATAAGAGGTAATTAAAATCATGGTATTCATTTTATACCAAAAAAATATTATTTTTAGTTAGATACACATGTTTATATTAGGAAGGATCTCTTGATCACTAGAAGATAACTTCAGGTTATTGCTTCACTAGGGGAAGAGGGTTTGTTTCATGGTATTCAAAGAAATAAGATACATTTTCATTATCCTCTATTAAGGCTAAATATAAAACCTTTACATCAACTTTCACCCAAGGATTATGGCTAATAGCACTCTTATTTTATTTGGGATATGCTCAACTTGACCCAACATAGATTTTTAGTGATAACAATAGGGCAATACAATTATCCAAGAGTCATGTTTTCCATGATAGAACCAATTATATTGAAGTCAAACATCATTTTATAACAGACTTAGTCAATCATAAACACTTTCTCATTATGTCAGAATTTAATATTAATTTTTTGATATTCTTGCTAAGGGATTGCACAAGCATATTCAAGGAAGACTTAAGGAGATGATTGACATCTCTCCTAATTGCATCAAAGGGGGAATGTTGAGTATGATGCAAATATGGAAACTTGAGTATTAATTTTAGATTTAGATTATTTGGTGATTTCTTATTTTATGAATTTTATTTATTTAATTTATGTCTGAAATTAATTTTTTGATCAATTTTGAAAAAAAAATAGGACTTGGTAAAAATAGCTAGAAGTGTCAGTTAGAGTGTAGTTCATTGAATGTGTACTTAACTAAGCTTAAACACTTATCCATTCATTCAAAATAGGTGGGACACACATTTTAGAGTTGATTTAACTGAAAGTAATGTTATTTTAAATAATTTGATATTTTCTAGGGACTTGAGGTGCCTAGCTTGACTAGTTTAATTCAGTTGTTTATTTGTTGAACAAGGATTCTCACATGTTGACCTTGTCTTGTCAATAAATCAACCTTTTTTATTTAATATACTTTCAGTTGTATTAGAGACTATTTTTAAAATAGTATTTATATTTTACTTTGTGGTCAAGTATAATTCTTAATTTATATTTCACTTTATCAATATAACTTATCGTGCATGTTATCTTATGATATGCTTGTTTTAACCTTATTTATTAGTAAATAATTGTGCACAAAGTAGTTGATGCAATATTTATTATTTAGAAAGCTTTTTGCATGTTTTAAACTCTAATTTTATTGTAAGTATTCATATTTAATACTTTAAAACATATGTTTTCTATTTTGAAGTTATTTAGTACATATTTTGGTCAATAATCTCACTTCAATATAGCTAAATTAATAGCTAGTAATTCTATGACAGATTGATTGATACATAGCTTCAATTTCATATCAATTTTTAGTTGATTTTCACTCCCTCATACATTCAAAACCTTCATGGAGATTATAGAGAGGAATAAAAAAGTCGAGTTTTTTTTGGAAAAATATTAAATCCATTTTGAATAATTACTTTATTAAATATAGAGTTTCATTTATTATTCATCACTCACGTCTTACTTTTATAAAAAATGATTTTGAATATGTTAGTTAACTAGAAAATATGTATATACTTGATTTTTAAATAAAATAACATCATTGGATGCCAAAATATAAGTAGAAAACATGTGTAATGCCTTTCATATTGTTATATATATATATATATATATATATATATATATATATATATATATATATATATATATATATATATACACCTTCAAAATTAAATTATTGGCAACTAAGTCTTCCATGCCATTATGGAGATAATGAGAGATTTTTATTTTTTTTTAAAACTAATTACATCTATTAAATACATAGGTAAAATACCATTTTCATGTTGTCAAAAGAGAGAATGGATGACACCAAGCTCAACCATTATCCATTCAAGATGTTAAGATCAAATTTGATTTATGCATAAGACAAAAGGAGCATCAAATAGCACCATGTTAGAACACCATCTTTAGGCTTATTTCAAAGCACTATTCTCTAACCTATTGCCTAAAACCATTTTAAGGAGATTTTAAAATGACATATAATCTTGTAATGCCATTTTTAGACTGGTGCATTAATTATGCGTATCATTCTTGCATCAAAATAGAAATCTCAACTATAAGGTACCATCTAGATTTTTATTGGGAAACCAAGTTAATGTGGTTAGGTAAGAAAAAAAATCATATTATTTTTAAAATGTTGTTCTAGGCAACGTGTTATACAATTTTTTTAATATCCATTTAAATATTTCAAAATAACCATTACAAGCTTCTAAAATTCCATTTCAAGCTTGCAATTCAATTTCATATTAGTTGTTTAAGTTTTCATTTAGTGCAAATTAATTCAAGATTTCAAAAAATATTTTGTAGAAAATAAAAGGACTAAAGTGAAAGCAATTCAATGCCAAACTAGCCAAAAGCTCATAGCCAAAGCTACGTAGAAGAGTTAATAAAAGATTAAAAAACCTAAGCCCATGTGAAACACCATCTAGTTTGTTGATTGGAGATACCAAGCTACACCTGATAGAGTGTGGATAAAATATTAAAAATATATTTTGAAACACCATTAAAAACTATGGAATTACATTCAAAACTATTTTTCCAATTGTACAAAGTTATAAATTTTCACTATTAGCTATAAAAACACCATCAAACTTCATACAAGATATCGTATCTTGTCAAAGACTAAATTGATACTATTCGCAGATCAATAACTAGTTAATGATAAACTCTTCAAGACATCTCTTCTTCCAAATTGATTATAAAGTTCTAATTTTTTCAATTAATTTTTTAATATTATTTTAATGATTTAAATTTAATAAATTTTGTGAATAGTGTATTCAAAGACTCAGATCTAGTATGTTGATTATTATTCATTATTTTCATCTTCTCTTTCTACTTATATATTCATCCATAAACACAAAGATGAATTATAAATTTCAAGGAGTTATGCCACCTTTGACCCTACACTCATATTACATGAAAATATTTGATAAAAATAATGGCCAAATCTAAATAAAACTATTAATAAAAAAATTCACATATGAATAAAAAAATTGTTATGGAAATATTTTTTTCAATTTCAATGCATTATCCAAAACCTTTATTAGCATGTGGAAACCACTATGATAGTTTTTCCTATTTTAGTGCAGTGTCCAAAACTCATATTAACATGCACAAAACACTATAACCATAAAAGGTGTTGATTTTATAATTATGACAAATAAATTGTTAATTTTATAATGTATGAGTATATTCAAAACATGTTATAATTTTTTTTATTTTATTTTTAAATGAAGATGTGATTTTTATAATGTTGGGAGGTGGCCAATGGGGAGCAATGTGAATAAAATGTTGAAATCACCATTTGAATCTTCAAAATGATTCTGGGATGAGGCACTAGCTGAATGCTCAAAATTTTCCAAAGACTTTTCTAACAAGTGATTTCTATGATTAAGTGGATGACATAATTACCATTCTTAGCAGCGTATTAAGTATCTTTGCTTGCTATTTTCAACAATAGATGTATGATTTCATATGTATCATCCTTGAAGGGAATAAATTCATCAATTTTTCATCTATCATAAATCCATGTTATACACAAACAACTCATTCAAGTAAGAGAAAAAAATTCTACAAAAACCTCATATTTTTTTGTACGAAGTTTAATGAATAAGAATCTTCTTGGGATTATAAACCAAAAGAACCATGGATCCCAAGAAAAATAGAGTATAATCTTTTACACTCATCTCAAAATTAAGGTACTCATGCTAAACATTCCATGCACATGAAATATGCTTTTATGTTTCATGTGATTAGGATGTTGGAGAATGACTTCAAAAAAGGTTATCAATTCAAGAAAAAACAATAATTATAGAATAGGGCAACCGATTTATCTAATTTCTTACCTTATATTATATTATAGTATGTGGTTTTAGTGATGTTCATTAAAATTTACCAAAGTAGTAAGGTGAAAATTGGGCTTTGATGGAGTTGTGTCATAAATTGGCTGAAATACATGGTTTCTCTGTAGATAAACACATATCTAGATTACGTTCCCAAATTTCAATAGGGAACAATAAATTTTCTTAGCTGAATAATTCTAAATCATTGGATGCTAAGATGACCAAGCTGACTCAACACCTGTTCAATAGAGGTTTGGAATTTGACATATGTGGATTCATTAAAAACATTCTTGGCACCAAATACAAACATTATCTGCTCATTATATACTATTGAAAATACAATGAGGATGAAATTAATGTTTGTTTTATATGTTTTCCAAGATGACGCTAAAACAAATAATTTATTTTAAATTTATCTGCGTGTCAAGAGGAATCACAGATGATGTGCAATGTTTGGTGGATCTTGCCTATAATCAAATAGATTTAGGTCACATTCCTAATATTGACTAGTTTAAAATGTTAGTGAAGTCACTTTATGATATAAATAAAACTAGCATCAATCATAGCCTCTATTGGTTAAAAAATAGGACATCTAAATGCTTATGCTAAGTTTTAAGATTTCAATTCAAGCATCAAACTTCTCATGCTCATTTTGTTAAACCTTCCTTGACTCAAAATGGTAACAAATTAAAAAGTCTCATTAGGAATTTCCAAATGATGTACACTATTCCAACCACACCTTGCACATAAGGATTTCATTTTAGCTCCTACTCAAATAATGTAAAATCTCTTTCAATGAATCACTATGTAGTATGTAATATTTCATTCTCTAGAAATAAATTATGGTAGAAAATTACTTTAAAGAATAATCTTTCATAAGTGTATGCATAAGTAAGTGAATAGACACGATCTTAAAAAACTATGTGATATAAATTAACAATGCTTGTTTATATCCATATGATTGAGGTATGATAATTTTCCTCCACTTTATTGAATTAAATCACATGAATTCATGGTGCACCCCTCTGAAGACATGGGAGAACAAATCAAAAAGGAAAAATAAGCAAACTTTTAAAAGGCACAAGTAGATTCCCTAAAAAAATTATGATTTAGCCTAGAATCATGTGCTCATTTATGCATGACTGGAATAGGTGAACTAGATAAAAAATTTCCAAATTGGGAGAAGTAAGCACTTTTAGCACATCACTAACAAGAATTTAAAAACTAGATAAATCACTAGTCACTAATTAATCTAAATCTCTCTTGCATTCGAACAAGAATGCAATTCTATAGTCAAATACATAGCTTGAATGTGCCCCAATTTTATCACATTTGGACATATCATATAGTTAATTTATAATGATATATTATAAAGTCTCCTTATATTATCTCGTTTGATTGTATTATAGTAAATGAAATTGTTTTAATTTCATAAAGTGATTTTATCTTATTCTAAGTCATAATTAAAACCTTAACTAACTTTTGAAATGATTTTCAAGGTTATATGTAGGAGTTATGGATCATTTGTATGGAAATTCTAGACAATATAGATAATTTTTGTGGTGAAGAAAGAGAAGAAGAGAATTGTGCTATTTCAAAAGGATTAATAAAAGGAAGTTTGACAAGAATTTTAATTTTTTTTTCCTTAGTGAAAGATCATTCTTCTTATGTTTATTTCTTTTTTAATTTTTTTTCTTTCTTTGCATTAAATGTTTAATGTTTAAATTTTAATGTTCTTAATTTGTTATAGCAAGCAATAGTGATTAAAATATGAGTTCATTAAATCACATAAATTCTCTCTTTGTTTTTTCGCATTATATTTATTTATTTATCTCTTTATCTCTCAGGCTTTCATTATTTCATTCCCACATTATTTTTTGTTCATATGCAAAACCCCCATGAATGTAAATTTTGACTGTATTTATCATTCAAATACTTTCCTTTATTTTTCTTTTTTTTAATAAGGGAATAGTATATTAATAATAGAGGAGGGAAATTTTCACCTTCAGTATTGAAAAATAACCTATTTTTTCCACGTGAAAAATAATCTACCAACTATTTTTTAGCACCCACTATGGAACATGTTTTTATCTTTTAAATGTTACCCACAAAATCTATTGTTCTTCCAATATGACCATATCTAGAGTTCAAGCCCCTATCTACCTTTTGAGTATTGATTGGGTATGTTGTAGAGGATGATATCTATTCTAAACCCTATGATTTTTCATGGAATAAAAAGAAGTGTGACTCAATACCAATGGGTTGTTGTTTTATACAAGGAGTAAGGCAATGTTAATTTTTTAAGAAGATTTGCAACTCTCATTGCTATAAAATAACTCACAAAAATCATGATAATAGCTTTTTTGAAGATCTTTTTAATGACCACCTTCTCCTATATATTAAATATTCTTGCACTTGGATAAGAAACTATTCACCAAAGTAAACAAAGTAGAATGGATTTCATATTCTTTAATTAATATTAAATAATAGTTGAATATTAAATTATACCCGAAAAGAAAATAACTAATAAATATTTAAGTTTTCCTTATAGTACAAATATAAAAAAAAAAGAAGGTGGGACTACAAAAATTCAAGCTCTAATTATCTCTAGAACATTCTTTCCTTTGAATGTAAGCTTCTAAAATATGGTTGTTATACTTTGGAGTCCTGCAATAGGACCGTTAGCTCTAGGATGATAAATGCATGAACTTCCTATAGGTTCTCAAAATAATTCCCCCAATTCTTAAGAGATGGAAAGAAACATATTAATGAACACATCATTACATTATTTTCTAAATACATTATTTTTTGGGTGAAAAATGAAAATGTTGCAATAAGATTGTTCGTGGAAACATTGAAAAGAGTTACAAACTACTTTAATCATCTAAGATTAAGTTATATAATTCATTAGAACACAACAAAAACAAATTTTAAATATAGAATATTCAAATTAGCTAGAGATGTGCATGCCCTTCTCACTAAACTATCATAGATAGAAATAACCTCAAGAACCTATGAGATAATGTTTTGCAAAATTTAACAAACTATTACATAAGATACTTGCAGCTACTACACCAACAACTTAAAACCAAAAATGTTTTCTCATTAACTCATAAATGTCAAAGGCATGTTTCATCTTGAGAATAAATCAAGTGGTATATTTTTATTATGATCATACATGGGATATAGATGTATATGATGCTCTCATGATGGTTGGTAAATTGGAAAATACCTTCTGAAAAATTTAAATCCAAGATTCAAGTCAAATTTCTTATGATCCACTTGTGTAGAAATCGAATGATGTAATGATTTTTTGAAAAGCTAAATCTAACCCTTCCTTCCAAGGATATACCAATAAATGAATATGTTTCATATAATAATAGTCACGATCATCTCCTGACACCTCAATAATGATTGGCAATTGAAGCTCCCTAGTTAAAATTCATGTTGTCTAGATGAACTATGAAATTCTTGAAGAATGTGAATAATACGATGATGAAGATGTTGAATTTGAGAAATAATATTTGATTTTATTAGATCCTAAAATAAAATAAATTTTTCTTCACTTTAATATTACAATTTTTGAGTATGTATCAAATTATGACAAATTTTATGATGTCGTGATGAAATGAATAGTGAACATTTTATGGTTTAAAAAAAAGAGTAAAGAAGAAGTGAATAATGGGAAATAAGCTAATAATACCAATGAAATATGAAGCACAAATAAAATCTTAAATTACCTTAGTAAATGCATTTCAAGGTAAAATTTATCCCTTACCTGTCTAGTTTAAAAAAAGATGATGGAGAAAAGGTAAGAACCTCACCCACATCTCCATCTGATGTTATAAATAATCAAAATCCCAATACCTTACCAAAATTTAATGAAAATGCAACCCCACTCAACATTATTTTTTAAATTTCAAACTCTACTAACCTAACTACATTTGGCATATTAGACCATGTGAATAAACCAAAAATTCAAATGTCCCAAGTTCATTATTTAAAATTTAATCCTAAACAACTTGATAGATTATTTAAAAAGTTAGGGGAGGTAGTCCTACTAATTATACACTTACATGCAAAGGCTTTTTAAAAACCCTTAAAACCTAAAATACTCAAAAACTAATGGTCATTTCTACTTTAAATACTAGGAATAAAGAACCCTTCTATGTATCTCTAATCTTTGATATTAGATTCTTAGTAACTACATCATAGACTCTGGGACATTCAATAATTTAATGACCACTAAGGTGGATCACACACCCATACTCACCTATACGAAGACATTTGGCTAATGTTTCTCTATGGAAACTAAAATAGTGCCTTTAATTGATTAGATTAAAGATGCTCAAGTTTTATTGGCTACTTATCCTCATAAAATTATCAAGATGACCATAGTATAGTATAAATTCCTATAACATATGAAATTTTACTAATCAAAATAGTTTTCAAATAATTGGGAGGTAAAATTTAAATGGAATGATCTCATGACATGATTCAAGTAAAAGCTGTTAAAATGATAGAACATGAACCTAAGACAAAGTACACAATTGTGAAAATAAATGATCATTATGCAGACATATTATATGAAAATGTAGGTTTATGAAACTATATGATGATGTATAAGTAAAAATAAAACATCCTTGAGCTAAAATGCGGTGATCCAAATAATATTTGGACTTTGGAGTTTGATAATATATTATCTTCTATAAATTTTGGTGTCATTATAGTGATTGTATCACCAGATGAATAAATGTTTCCCATCTCTTATAAACTATAATTTTAAAACACTAATAACAAGGATAGGTAAAAATCATTACTTTTAGGCCTCAAAATACTAGAGGAGATGTAAATCAATAACTTAAGAGCACAATGTAAAGCTAAGTTGGTTATCAAAAAAATAAAAAATTATTTCCATGTAAAGAAAGATCGATTAAGAAATTAGAAAATTATATTTTGGGACTACATATATAATTTTAAATCATTTTCCATAGCTTTATTTCTTAGGGATAGGAATGATAAACTAGATGCCCTAGAATTCTCCACTTTTTTTATGAATCCTCTTCCTAATTTTGGTAAAGATAAGTATACCATTGAGATGGTGTTCTACTTGATTATTCTTAAGAATTATAAAAAAATTAAAGTCTTCAATAATGATAAACATATCATTGAATTCCTAGATAATTTATATAAATTTATAAACTTGTATTCCAAAGGTATTTCTATGCATAGGCTGCGATGACCTATAACTATCCCCTTTCTCTCAATAAAATAAGACCTGAATAAGGTAAATAGAATATAGCTTGCATATACTTGGATGAATTTGTAAAGACCAATTATATCTATAGATATATCAGAGGGTAACCTACAACTCAAATATCAAAAAATAAAGGGTTTCAAAGCCTAAACCCATAATACAAGATGTAGCTCCCACTAGACCTAAACAAAAGTAATCGGTTGTAATAATGGTTGTAAAGGATTATAAACTAAATTAAAATATGGGTTAGAATGGTTGTAAAGGGATAAGTTATAATGGTCAACCAAATGGGGCTCTATTTAACCTAAAGCGATTAATGTCAAACCTAAGAAATCTTATGTCTACACCAACATATTCAATATAAGGAACATCTTAAACAAGGATACACATGCATTCATTCAAAAAATAAAAAGCAACATATAATATACTATGTAAATAAAATAAAGAGTATAGGGATAAAAATATGTACAATGTGGTGGACCATTCGATACATTAATTTCCCCCTTTGGCTCAAGAGGAGATTTAAAAGAGATGTTGTAAGTTGAAGAAATCAAGTGGTTGTATGAAGAGATATATATCCTCAATTAGGTACTCCCAATGACTCCTCTTGTGGATATTCTACTATACCACAAGAAAACACTCCTCAGGATAAGGTTCTAAACCACTTAATCTTACAAAAAGTACTTAGGAAATAAATTTTAGGACAAGTAATTAAATGAGTGTGATATGATATGAATGCATGAAATATGACCCTGTATATATTGATCAAATACCCTAAACCAACCCTAAAATATTAGCCTATAGTATTATTCAAGATGCTCAGATTGAAAATGTCAACAAGCATAGTATGGTATCAACCTATCTAATATAATACAAATTCTAAAAAATAGACTCATAACTATATCAGGCTAGATGATATAGTACAAAAAGGGTGAATGCACAAAAATTGGATGATATTGTAGGATATAGATGAGCTATACAATTTGGATAAGAACTACATGAAATGGATATATGGATAGAAACTTAGAAGAGGTTAGAATTATAGTAGTGATTATGTAACATCATAGAATATAAACATATCTCACAAAGCACAATGAGTCTTTCCCACCTCATTTATGGTGCACCTTTTAAGTCATGCACTCAATAAGATTAATGTGTCAACAAATGATTGTAAAAGAATTCATTTTTAAATGATAAATTTGAAAATATTCGGTGTATACATATGCCCTACTAGATTTTCATCACATGCCATAACAATGTAAGCATGATGGTGTTTTGCGAATAAAACATAGTAACACATACTATTATAATTGAAATGAAATGTTGAAATAACTAAAAGTAATTTAAATTAAATTAAATAAAGATAAATACCTTCACTTATCTTATTGATTATCAATAATGTTTCATATGTCACATGTGATGTAAGGCACCTAATGTAAAGAAGGAGAGGTGAACCTAAAAAATAAGATAAAATTCTAATATTTTACCAAAAAAAAAGATTAGTACCTAAAATTTATCTATCTTACCAAGATTAAGGCTTCTTTTAGTTTGTGAAAAAGACCTACAAAAATAAATATATGGGTGAAAAATATAATCTTGCAGTAAATAACTTAAAGCTTCAAAATTTTAAATATTTACTATAAATAGGTAGGAAATATTCATTTGCACATTTTATATTTTTGGAAAACAAAAACTCTATTCATCTAAATTTATTAGGTTGGAATATCATGGCTCATGGATAAGGAGGTGAATGTATCATAGTTGTAGTCAAATCCTTATAGGTAGGTGGTAGATTTATTGTTCATGTTATCATTTTGGTTAAAAATGAAAAGATGTAGTTTCTGATGAAAATACATGTATTTTAATTTTCCACAATAGGTTTCAAAATAAAGATAAAATAGGATGGGGAGTGGGTAGTTGACACAAAATTTAAAATTAGGTCCAAGTGTATTTATTAGGGCCAAGGAAATAAATCATTATGCTCATATAATTCCATCAGCCTTGTCAATACAATTTGTAATAGGAATGAAAATTAATTGGGTAATAATGTTTGTCATGGTTGGTGTATTTGGGTGAAGTTTTTCTTGGAACTGTATGGTATGGTTGATGTATTAGGAATTTAGATAAATTTTTTATATTATTTTTGTATGGCCGATGGCATTACAATACAAGCATACTTAGTGTAATTTATGACCTATACGATCTGGTATAAATTATGTGCATGGATGGTACATAAGGGTATGGTTAATGTACTAAAAGAGAAGCATGGCCAATGTAGTTTAACACCTAGCCAATGTAGTAGAAATTATGTGCATGGGTAGTAACATAGGGTATGGCTAGTACAATAGGATAAATAGATGACTGATACTATAGTGGACGGCCAATATAGTAGACTAAAGTGTGTCTAATACAATTTTAAAGACTAAAATTTTAATGAAAAATGTTTAATAATAATTATTCTTAATATCTGTAACTTACTTTATCTTTTCACCATTTAGTTAGAAAAAAACCTGACTAAATCCTTCACTATCTTACATGTACTAATAAAATAGCATACAAAAATTTTTATTCATCCATATTCTTCTCAAAGACCCCTAATAGCAAGTTTTAGAATTTTATGAAACTCTGAGACATGTTCACACTAGGAAGAGAGATCCATAGTATGGATTTGTCCCATAATATGATCCTATTCTATTAGTTCCAACAAACACTTTTTCAAATTAAGACGTTTAGTAACATCTCTCCCATGCTTTTTATAAGGTCATCTAACATAAATATTCCAAATATTTCGATATAAAATCACATCAAGGCCTCTCAATTTAATCACTTATCAATTTGATTTCAAAATCATTCTACACTGAGTAAAAGATCATTATTCTTTCTAGTTTCAATTATGTTACTTTTTAATAGTCATAGGTCAAATCCAATATTTTTTTTTAATTTTAGGTTAATGAAATCCATTATCAATAATTATAATTAAATATTCTATTTTCATTCATCTATTTCAGCATAGTTTCTCTAAAATGGAGAACTACATCACACGGAGGCCCTTTTGGGATATGTAGGTAACAATCAAACTACATAAGATTTTTTGAGCATAGCTCAACCATTCCCACTTCCTCATATGTTTTCCCCCTTTTGAATTCGATATCATTTTCATGTTTTTACTATACTAGGTTTTTATTTTATAGGTCTTCATGTGTTAACTCGACTCCCACATATAAATAGGATATATTCAAACATAGGTGTAGGTACCTATATTTTTAGTTTTGATGCATAGTCTTACATGGCAAAGTCAAAAAATATAAACAATGATGCAATGCACACATATCCACCTCTTGTAGATCTATCCCATTAAATAATGAGTTACTATTTTCTCACATGATTTTGTTTGTATTCCTTTTCTTATAGTCTCATCTCATACAAGGTTGATATAGTTATAAATAAATCAATTTCAAAGGATAATCTCTAAGCCTTGCCCAACATATTATTTTTAGAAAGTTTTTTATTTATGTAAATTATATAATTTAATATACTCTATTATATTCTATTTTATATAAATTTTTCAAAATAATTTTTTATATTTAGTTAATTCATTTTAATTTTTAAATAAAATATTTTGGTGAACCCAATATTTTTAGAATATTTCTTGTTGTTTGTTGATTTTTGTCCTATGGTTTCAGTATTTTTTATAAATTACCAATACTAAATGAAAATAACCTTCAACCTTAGATAAAATTCATAGAATAATGATTTAGCATTTTGGACCTTGGATTTAATATGACACTGAATAAGTTTATCTTGTCACCTTGGATTTGAATCTAACACTAAATCTCTTTCTTTCAACCTCAGTGATAACTTATTGTCACCTATACGGAATAATCTTGCAAATTTTTTTTCACTTTATATTTTTTGTTTTTATTTGTTTTATAAATTGTGTTCCATTAGTTTCAAAACTATTTAGTAATTTCCATGAAGGGATAAATAGTGTTTTGTTTATAGACATCATGGTGTGATGGGTTTTACTCTAATACTCATAGCCATAATACAACATTAAACATGGAATTTAGTTTATCCATACCCCATGGTATATCATAAAATCCTAAGATCCCCTTGTTTGGACCAATAGGGAGCTTCTTTTAGCCATATGATTTATGGTGCACCTGATAGGATTGAATTTCTTGTGAAAATTACTCTCACCATACCCTTTAAACTGAGGTTAGTGGAATACAAGAATGGTTTTATCTCTATAATTAGTGTTCTAAAACATTGGGTTGACACTAATCAATGAACAAAAAAGTATTTATGAGAGTCTATAAATCATTCAAAACCCTTTCCTAGATTACCCATTATACCTTGATTTTTATTTTATTCTATGCTTAGTCATTAGTTCCCTTATACATACTACATTACTTGTTTATTTTAAGCATTCTCTTTATTGCACTTCTTGTATTAAAATTCATTGCATATATCATGGATAGTCAAAGTAAATATTCTAATGGTATTCATATCCTTTAATAAAAAATTTCCACTCATGTTGTACCTTTTGCTTATGATAAAGATAAATGGACAAAAAATTAAAAGTGAAAACTTATTGGCGATGATGATTTTGATCTTAAATTAGCATAGAATATGCAAGGTTACTTTTCTAACCCTTAGGATCTTCTAGATCCACCTTTGTATTCTCCCTTAGACACACCTTTTGATTCCTATTTTATTCTCCCCTATACATACCTTTTGATTTCTCTCTATGTTTTCCCTTATACAAACCTATTTATTCCTCTTTGGATTCTACCCTAGACAACCTCTTGACTTTTATTTGGATTCCTCTTTGGATTATTCATTTATCACACCTATAGTTTCCTCTCTATATTATGCATTAGTAATCACTATGGGTAGACACTTAGATTCTACTCATACTCTTTACTCACCTTCTTACTTGAAGGCTACTTTAGAGCACAAAGAGTCTTCTAGTTATAATTATCTATTATCTCTTAGGTTTCCACCTATTCATAAAAAGGAAGAGCCTTATCCTTGCATACCTAAATTTTATTTTTTCCTTTCCTAATTATTTTCATCACATTCACTCATATAAATCCACTTCCCATAATCTATTTTCCAAAAATGATGATGTTTCTAACGAACAACCTCCTTTATTTCCCCCACATGAATCTCAATAATACCCTACTAGTAATGAGGAAATATATCCTTCATTACATTCCATAGATAGTAATATTACATGCCATAGTTCCCCCATGAGCATATTTTCACCTAAAATAACAAGTAAAGGCATTTCTCTTTCCTCACCTTTTATAAATGACCAAAATAAAAACTACGGTGATTATGATAAGGATTGGTATGATGATGAGCATGATCCTATTAATCCTAATATCTATTATTATCCACATTTATCTCCTATACATGATAAGTACATAATCCAAGAAATGATAATATGATTCATATAAGTATTATTAAATCCTATGATGATATTTCTCATTTTCACTTACAAGACATTATGTGTGAACATTCAAATAATAGTGGCAATAATGTTATATATTCTATTTTAGTGGCATGTAATATGCCTTTACATAATAACATGATAAACTGAAATCAAATGAATCTCCAAAACCCACCAACTCTATGTAACGACTTATTCTTAATCCTTCCTCTTTTATTCGCACTAGTGTACCAATGGCTAGGATTAATAATATAATTCAACTCCTAAATCAACCTTTTAAAAACCTTAGTGTGCATTACCATGAATTTATATACCGCATGCATGTCATAGGTGATTTATAATATAAATTACACTACTTATCCTTAAGGATCAAATCATATCATTCTTGGGTTGACTCTAATACCATCCATGGCAATCACATTGTGCAGAATATCCTGTATGCACCCTTACCACCTAATTTTTAAATACCTACCTTTACCAAATTTAATGTAAATGGAGATCATTACTTTCATATTAAAGATTTTACTGAAATCATGAATAGATAGAATGGTAGTCATTTATTATTGAAATTATTCCCTAACACTCTAGTGGGATGTGTACTTGTTTACATTTCATTCCCTTCCTACTGGGTCCTTATCTACTTATCTTGAGCAAGAAGAAGAGTTTTTAATCCACCTAAGGTTACTTATGGAAAGTTATCCTTTTTGTATCAAGTTAAATCTGAGAATGTTTGTAATTATATTTTATGATGTAAAACATGTATGATTCAACTAATTTACCACTCCACATATTTATAGGTGAAATATATATTTTTGTGATGTCTTATTTATATATTAAAATAAAGGGTACTTTTATAATACTTTTGAATCATTTTTAGTTCCTTTTTATAGGGCCTTAATATTAGAATTAACATTAGGCCTTATTACTATTTCAAATAATATAGATAGGGACATTGAGTTACTTCAAGATTACAAAACTAATGAAGTATAATCATCTCAAGTTAATGCAGATATTTATAATAAAGGACAAATATTAACTCACAATCACAATACATGAACTAATTAAATAACACACCTTAATACTTCAATGCATAATGTTGAATCTAAATATGAAAAATTCAAAATGTTGCAAAAAATAAAATAATCTACTCGTAAATTTAATAATCACATAATAAATTTAGTTACCAAGATAGTAAGAGCTTAATGTTGAATACAATAAATTAATATTAAAAGAAACAAAGTTACATCAAAGAGTGAAATAAGACACAAGATTGAGATGAGAGTTTTCAAGTGGGGAAACCATTAAATAGAGAAAATCCCAATAATCTTATTAGAATCCTTGAAAATAATTCAACTCCAAATACATAGCAAGAGAGAGAGAGAGAGAGAGAGAGAGAGAGAGAGAGAGAGAGAGAGAGAGAGAGAGAGAGAGAGAGAGAGAGAGAGAGAGAGAGAGAGAGAGAGAGAAATAAGACACAAGATTGAGATGAGAGTTTTCAAGTGGGGAAACCATTAAATACAGAAAATCCCAATAATCTTATTAGAATCCTTGAAAATAATTCAACTCCAAATACATAGCAAGAAGTAGAGAGAGAGAGAGAGAGAGAGAGAGAGAGAGAGAGAGAGAGAGAGAGAGAGAGAGATTATGTAACAATATTTTTACAGAATAACAAGATGAAAATAGAGGAGTAAAATTATCTTTAAATAGAACAAGAGGAAGGATGAGGCAGTTAAAATAATCTCATCATATTATTATAAGGCTTATTTAGTGTGTGTCAAATTTCTTATACCTAAGAATAGTGGGGGGAGGAGTTACTTGTGCAAGTAACTCCCAAATCCTACAAGTGGACAAGAGAAGTGAGTGACACCTCATAAATTTAAGATAAATTACATTTATAATTATAATAAATATACACTTAAAAGAGACTTAGTAAAATACCTAGCCTAAATTATCTAAATAATATTAATCTCCAACACTCCCCTTGAGACCAAATGTAATGAACAATTACACCAAAACCTCAAGGCTTTAGTCAAATCCACACATTAGGATTATATCATCCCACCATACTATGGGCTAGATTTGTACCCATACACTAGGATCCCCACATGTACAAGCCCTGGATAAACACTGCAATGTTGTCATAGCCACCTTCTCTATGAATTGAATGCATGTGTAGGCTCTGATACCAAATGATAAGAACCTCTAGACATATAAACAAAATAACTACATATATTATAACACAAATTACAATATTCCTTTTTAGCCTGGTGATCAAAAAGTGGATAGAAATTGTGTTTACTTATTTTTTATAAGAGTCTTTTATCTAATTTCATAAAGGTGTGCAAGAAATTCTAGTTCCTAGGAGAATTTATTCTTTGTGTTTTTTTGTTGTAGGCACATTTTGGAGCTTCATGGAGTAAATCAGAGTTCTCCATTACATCTTAGGTGTATAAAAACATTTTATATCTGCCTCTCATTTTGTCCTAGTTAGAATTTGAGACTATATTTGTCATTTATTTGTAAATTAAAGTGACATTTTGTGTTTTTGTCTTAAAAAAAAAAACTATTATTATGCATACAACTATTTAATAATAAACAAAATTTTCAAACCATTTCTAGGTTTTGTGTACCTCTATTCCATATTTTCATAATAGTTTGAAGTTTTGAATTTCATTTCATATTTTGAAAGTTATCATAGTTTTAGTGAATTTTGTGTATTTTTTTTAAAGCAAAAAAGAAAAAAGGGTGTTTTATGGAATTCTAAGTGTAGGACACATTTTTGGTTGAAACCAACATCCACTCACTTTTTAGGTTTTATTGCTTTCATAAAATGGATTAAATTTGCCTTTTAAATTAGGGATCACTAACTAAAATCTTTTATTCTTTACTCACAAGTTCCCAATGCTTTTTTTGGCCCATTTAGAGAGTTCCTAATGTCATTATCCCAAGACATCAAAACCTTCTTGAGCCTTATCTTAAAACTCTTTTGAGGCTTAGCTGACTTCACTCTTTCACCTAGATCCATATGTCTACCTTCCCAACCCTTCCCAAGGTTTTTATAGCTTTCTTGATAGCAATCCAATTAAATTGTGGCATGTGATGACTTCCCATTGAGTCTCAATGAAGATAAAGGCTTACACTTGTTTTTTTGGGAAGTTCCTAACATTAATCTCCTAGAGACAGTCTCTCAATTCATTAAAGTTGTTACAATATGTCATAGGTTGAGAACCAATCAATGCATAACACATTATTGGGTTATTTTCCTTTAGTTTATCATTACTTTCCTTGGTTGCATATGCAAAGAGGAGAAGAGCTATAACTATCTATAACATTGGCTTATCACACAAGAGTTAGTCTCACATTCTCACCTAGAGCCATGTATTAAGACTGGTTCTCATTGGTTTTGTCATGTCATGGCATACACATTGGTTATCCTATGATAAGGTGCTTAAATAGGAACTTAATTCTAATTAACACTATCATAGTTAAGCTAACTCACCATGCAATCATTCCATACTTCAACTATTTACCATAAGTAGGAAAGGTGTAAAGCAAGAAAAGGAATATTATCACTAGTAGTTCCATAAAAAGTTTACATGTATTTTAATTAGCACAAGTATTCCATTTGTTCATATCAATGGTCACCATACGTAGGTCTTGATGTGTATCAAATACATAAGCTTTGGATTACATTTACCATTACACATTAATAACTAACAACATCAACAATAATAACCCTTTAAAGTGAAACTAAGGGTACTTATACTTGATTCTACCCTGATCATTCAATTATAGCATTAACATAAAAAATGATGACTTGTCAACGACCATTAATCAATAATGAATCATGGTGAATCATTACATGTAATTCATATATGTATGGGCCTAACTATCCCAATATATTCTCTCTATGCTAGCTATATGATGTCATGTGTCTATTTTTTCATGGGTCAGTAATAGATACATGCTTAACTTATTCTTCTCTAATGCTCGTGAAAACCATTTCCTCAACTGCTTCTACCTTTCATGCCTTTGTCCAAGTTACATGCTAGTTTTCCATGTCTTTCATCCTTGGTTCATCTATGTTTCTTACATCCATGTTTTTTGCATCTTGATTTTTTCATGCCAAGGTCTTCTTTTCATGCCCAAGTTTACTTATGCACCCATCTCATCAAAAATTACTTAGAATAAACTAATAAAAAATTTAGGGTACAACATTACCCCACATTAAGCTGATAGTTTGTCTTGGATTATGAAACCTCTTTAGGTCCCTCAGATCTCAAAAATTTAGGTCCTAGTGTTTAACCTAGTGTTTGACCTCCTCTCAATTATTTAATGTAGTTTAGAGCTTGGAGGTAATCTCTTCTACTTCGACCTTGAGCCATTTGGTCTCCTTGAGTTACTCCCAAAAATCACCCACTTGAGTTTTGAAATGCTCAAGTGATGTAGTAGCATCCTTACAAACATCCTCAAGAATTTTGAACTATATTAAAAGCTATAGTTAGAGTGTCACAAAACTAGTGTTAAGCTCTTAGTGATGAGCACTTATTTTAGTTTCAAGTTCCTTCACATCCTAACCTTTTTTGGATCACTCTACTCTATCCTTTATTATATGTGTGTTATCAACTAGTTGTTAGCATTGGTATTCCTTCAGCTAAATCCTAGCTTATAAAAATTCCTTCTACTAGGGAAGTAGTGGTACCCACTCAGGATAAAAAGCTTATGCACACTTCCATAGATTATACAAATTACTTTGTGGCTTAGGATTGTTCATGTTGGGGTTGACCTGGTATTTATATTTTTGTAATAAAAGGTACACCAAGGTCCCTAGATTATCAACAACTTCATCAATAAGAGGCACTCAATCAAAAGTTGCCAACTCTTATTAAAAAGTATCTAATAGATTGTTAGAGTCTTTAATCAATTTGTCATTGCTACTTCTAACTGACACTTAAGCTCATCTAATTCTTATTCAAGATTTATTCATTAAGCAAACTCATTTTGGTATAGAGAAATGACCTCTTGATTTTTTTCACTTAAACTAACTCACATCAAAATCATATAGAGCATTCTACCTTGCAACCTCAGTAGAAAACATAATTAGGTCCATGTTTGCTTGGGTTGATGTACACTACCAAGCATCCACCCAAAATGTCTTAGAAATCTCCATTTCCCCTAGTGCTAAGACAATACTATCCAAAGGAATCTCAAATTAGTGTTCTTCATTAAAAACATCCATATAAAAAGAAAGCTCACACTGAGTTTAATTGGTCAAGTCCTCCTTGGATAAACACTACCATATATAAAGGGGATATGTATATATATGTATATATCTATATGTATATATATGTATATATATATATATATATATATATATACATATACATATATACATATATATATATACATATTTATACATATATATATATATATACATATATATATATATGTATATATATGCATATGTATATGTATATGTGTTTATATATATATATATATATATATATGTATATATGTATATATGTATATATGTATATACATATATACATATGTATATATATACATATATATATATATATATATATGTATATATGTATATGTGTGTGTATATATATGTATGCATATATATATGTATGTATATATATGTATATATATATGTATATGTATGTATATGTATATATATATATATATATATATGTATATATGTATGTATATATATATATATATATATGTATATATGTATGTATATATATATATGTGTATATATATATATATATGTATGTATATATATATATATATATATGTATGTATGTATATATGTATGTATGTATGTACATATATATATAATATATATACATATATATGTCTATATATATATATATATACATATATATGTATATATATCTATACATACATATATATACATATATATATATAGACATATATATGTATATATATATACATATATATGTATATATATATCTATACATATATATGTATATATATCTATACATACATATATATACATACATATATATATATATAGACATATATATGTATATATATATACATATATATGTATATATATATATATATATATACATATATATGTATATATATCTATACATATATATGTATATATATATATATACATACATATATATGTCTATATATATATGTATGTATATATATATGTATGTATATATATATGTATGTATATATGTATCAGACATGTATCGAGGGAGATATTAATATTTAATTGATTTAATTAAATATTAATTATTTGGTGTAATTATGACTTAGGTGTTTTGGGCCAAGGGGGCACTCATTATGAAGGGGGTCATTTTAATTATATTTTATAATTAAAATTGTGTCTTAGACTTTGGAAAATTAAAAGAAAAAAGGAAACCCTAATTTTTAATTGTAAAACTCTAATTAAGGCAAGTGCACTTTTTTGAGGATATAAGGGTTTCTTATTGGGAGAAGCACCATGTTCATGTTGAAGACAAATTTTTGCTAAGTGTTTTTTCTGAGAAGACTGAGCCAAGGGTTTCCAGTATTCTTTTACATTGGAGAACGTGCAATCTTTAGTGTGTGCAATTAAGAGGTTATGAGATATCAGCTGAATTATTGCTAGTTTGAGAGATAATTTCACATAGAGATTATCACAGAGATTTACAAGTATTTATTTCATCAAGGTTTGATCCAGAAATCATCCAAAACAAGATTATCAATTGTGGCACAGTTTTCTAGGGTCTAGAGTACAGCCATACTAGGTCGTACTATTTTTCTACCACCGTATTGAATTTATACGGTACTGTACTAGGGTGTATAGTTATAGTAGGGGCATTTTCTCTCTCCTAAGGCAAAACACCTTCCTTTTTAAAAAAATGATGATACCCTTTTGAGCGCCTACACTTCTATCATCTTTCTACACTTTCAGAAGCACAGAGAATACGATATTTATTACAGTCATACCGGTTGTACCAGATCTAGGGTTTGCTAGAAAAAAATCAAGTTTTTAACAATATTTGATATTATTTTATATGCATGATAGAGAAATGATAGTGTAATCATCTGGGAAGAATAATAATAATATAGTTTAGCCAGAAGAAGATTTTACTGCTTCAATATTTATTTATTTGAATTTTATATGAAATTATCTTGCAAATTTTGCATTCTTTATTTCATGCAAAAAACACAAAAAAATCAAAATACACAAAACAGTCCAAAAAAATATTCAGTTTCAGAAATCAGGGAAACAGGGGTTTCTACACTTAAGCATGGATAATGACATCCAACACTTAGGTCCCTCTTTCTTTCTCTCATGACCCTCATAGGCATCTTTTTACTGATTTCCAATCATCTATAGCCTTCTAAACTTGATCCTAGCTAAGCTAGGACCCTCTTTCATGACCAATCTATCCCCCTAAGTCCGGTAAGCCCAAGATAATAAGCCCACTCTAATACTATAGTACCAGTACCACTCTTGTCCACATTCGATGCTATTATCCAAGCCTATTTCTATCCCTAATGGTTAATTTATTCCATTTCCCTATCATTCTCTTTATCGAACTAAGCGAGGACATTCAACCCATGACCAATAGATCCCTATAAAATCTTATTTAAAGATCATTTAGAAAGGGTTGGAAAATATCACCAAGCAAGAAAGAATACAAGCAAGACTACTCAATCAATCTTCCCTATTCTCTACATACAACTAGCCTATACACTTTCAAATAAACTCAAATCCTTACACTAGTCCATAGCCATCTCAAGCACATGTAGTTTATAATTTTACATATTCATAAACTCAATTGCACAAAACACATCAAGTAGGAGAACTACATATGGCTTGATCCCTCTTCAGAGTATTGGTATGTAGGCAACATGCCCACACAAAGGGTGTGGATCTACTCTATAGGGAGCCCTACAAACTTCTAGATATCAAAAATTCATAGACAAGGTCACACAAACTTGGTAAACAAAACCCAAAATGCTTAGATCCTTAGGAAAATAGTGGTAGAGGTGGAATATAGTGTCGATGCCACACCTATCCAGTTTTTGTGCTCCTATCTAATCACAAAATGAAGTTCAAATCTTAGTTTTTGATAGTTTCCTAGTCATGCATAGTGAATTATAGCCTCTATCTTAGTTAGATCAACTAGTTTTCAGCTAAGTCTTGTTTTCTTCCCCTTATTACTATTTTTAGAAATTTTTGAATTACAATCAAATTTCAAAAATTAGTAGCTTGATAATTGCATATTTATTTACTGATTTTACTACTCAAACCCTTTAACTAAATTAGGAATAAAACCCCAATATTCCCAAAACTATTAAATTATTTGGTGAACCCGACTTACTTATTTTGCATATGAAAACCATAGAAACCCTAGGGTAAATATTCTACTATTTTTTCCTATATTTTTCTAATTTTTTACCTGCATAATAAAATAAAAAATTAGGATTAAATTTTAAAACTGTATAGTAATTTTAAAATAATTTTCTTTCAAACCCTAGTTGCCCATACTAGGTCCCAATACTTTCCTAGTGATTTACCAATTATTTTTTGAAATTTTACTAGCATATTTAAATCAAAAAATCCATCCAAATTTCAAAATTCAATAGTAATTCTCAAAAAATATTCATTTTTCAAAATCTTAGTTTCATCTACTAGGTCCCCTTAAAGCACAAATTTTCTAATAATTTTTTGATTTTTTATTTCCATACTTAATTCAGAATTCACTTCAAATTTCAAAATTTTGTAGTAATTTTTCAAATAATCATCTTTCAAACCCTATTTTCATCTACTAAGTCCCATTGCTTCTTAAGGTATCACCTTACACCTATAATCATACTGCAAAATGGATCTCACTTATTTACAAATTTTTCCTACATTTCTTGCAAATAATAAGGAAACCATACTTGGTCCTATCATGTACATGAATGATGAAGTTTATCATATGTTAATACAAAGCTTCATTCTTTCCCTTTCATGCTTAATTTTCATAACAAGGGATGATATTAAAAAAATTATTGCTGAAATTGCACAACATTTCAATATTTCTTTTGCATACTTTCGCTATCTCTCATGTAGAATAATTTCCAACTCTATGTTGCTAAATAGTTTGAAATATTATGTTACAATTCAAATATTTTTATGCATTAGTGCACCATTTCATGCTCTCTACCATTTGCTTTCTATCTCTCATATGGCAAAATTTTCAAGTTTATCTTTCTAAACACATTTGACATATCATAACACATGCCAAATATTGTTATGCATTCATGGACAATGTCATGCTCTCTATTACATACTTTCTCTCTCTCCCAAGGAAAAATTTTCAAGACTATCTCATAAAACATATTAGAAATGTGATAATTCAAGTCAAAGTTTTCTATGCATTAATGCACAATTCCATGTTCTCTATCTCTTCTTTGCTATCTATCATGTGGAATTTTCTTTATAATCATATTACTATACATGATTTCTACTTAAATGTATGTAACTCTTTGGCTACTTTTAAGTATCTTCCTATCAATACTAG
Source organism: Torreya grandis (assembly GCA_037957365.1). Taxonomy (NCBI): domain Eukaryota; kingdom Viridiplantae; phylum Streptophyta; class Pinopsida; order Cupressales; family Taxaceae; genus Torreya; species Torreya grandis. Next base: position 4,056,654 of record JARHVA010000398.1, on the reverse strand, counting down.
ACACAAAGAAACACTAATAGTTATATCTATCCCTCCTCCCTTCAAACTTGGTTTATCTATCTTTTATCCCACACCTATTACTAGATTTATGCCTATAGTAGATCATGTAGCATAGTGTATCACCCAAGTTTATGAAGATAGATAGGTTGATTACACCCATGGTTATAGCTTTGTCACTCAGGTTAGCATCCCTTCCGATCCAGTTTCAGCTTCTCCACCTATTATAGTTCTTCCTCCAATCCAAATCTAGCCATAATCAAGACCTTCATCACAAACATAGAGAGTTCATACACTTCCACAAAGGCCTCTTTTAGATAAACCATAATTTTAGAATTCTAGACAACTTCCAACTATAGTGTTCACACCTAGGGCAGTATCGTTGAGGTCTCATAACTCTACACATAGATCACATGTTCAAAGAGATTCTCTTAATACTAGATGCATCCCTAAGAGCCTTATAATTGCATCCACTTCTTAGAGTTATAGGGGGACCCAAAAATTGGTTTCCTTAAAGATATTTCAGAGCATTTACAACATATATAACATTCAGAGCAACAGTCTCAACATTTCCATCATCCTTCACAATCACGCATGATCCTTCTTCTTGATATAGGATAACATGATAGAGAGTCTCTTATGAGACTGATCAGTTAGTATCATTTCTTCTTAGCATTACTTGTACATAGTTTCTTATGCTTGATCATACATAGTCTTCCTATGATTGATTATACATAGCATATATTCTAAAAATGCAAAAACAATATAACATATCAAAATTCCAAAAACATTTAAATATGTCAAAACACCAAAAAAATTTCGATCATATGCATCATCCATGATTTTTATTATACTATCATGTTAGACTTATATTTACTATTTTATGCTATTGTTTGTCAATTTATCTATATTACCATGTTTCACTTGATCTTCTTTGAGTGTGTGCAGTGACTTCCAGCTACTTGATTGCTTCACTCTACCCATTCTTCCTTTATGTGTCATATCCTCTTTAGCAAGTAAGCTTCTCTTTCACAACCTATAATAGACCCAAACAAGAGCCTCTCACACTTCTTATCAACTTATAGGACTTCTCTCACACCTACAAAAAACGTATCCTCTCACTTATGAAAACTTCTCTTTCACAAGTTACAACTTACTCAACAAACTTATCTTTCACAACCTACAATTGAGTCATACAATATCCTTCCACACTCAAACTACAAGGAAAACATATTGATTTTATACCAATTGATGAAATCACAAGAGAGGAACTTCACTTAAGTACTACCTTTATCTTTTTGATATATAGTTAAACACTCAAACCCTTGACATATACCTGAGCACTCATAATGGACTTGAAGTCATACACACATCTTTACTGATTTCAAATTTGAAAAATTATAAAGGAATGCACACTCTCTCACACACTCTCACACATGCCTATATAGGTTTATTAAAACATAAACATAAATAAGGATGTTGATGTAGAAGCATCATTTCCCATACTTGTAAATAAGTTTTCAAATATGTTTGAGTATGATTAGGGGTCAAACAAGTCATAAGGATTTGTGTTGTGTTTTTCCTCATAAATTATAAATTCAAAAGTCTTTCACTAGTTGTAAGACCCTGTAATGGTCACTAGGTGTTTGATTAAGTCATGTAGGAGATATAAATGGCCTCTATCATTTGGAGGCTATGAACAATATTAAAATACATTTATTATTATTAAAAATTAATTATTATAGAAGCTATGTTGAAGGAGGAAAAAAATAGTCAATAATAGATAAAGACTTCTTGAGAAGTCGTAGGAGTTGTTGAAAGATCTTAGGAGATAGTTTGAACATTTCTAGGAGTTACTGGAGTGATAAGGATAAGACATATTTGTGGAGAAAAGGAAGGTCATTCAACCTATCTTGAGCATCTAATCCTATTTAAAGGCATTGTAACCTTATTTAAAGAGGGTGAAACATGCAAGGAATGTAAGTAGAAAAAAAAATAGGAAGGTCTGAGTAAGAGGCCTGTACTAGTGGTCTAAGCTAGTATGCGTCTATATATGTAATTGGTGATTCAAGAAATAAATAGGATAGTTCTCAATAAAATAATGTTTAATAAGTTTATTATATGTGGATTTATGTGTTTTTGGCATATTCAAAAGGGTAACTTACCATAGAATACTTAGATAATGATTGTATGTATAGTTACATGGGTCTGGGTGAGAAAAGGGGTCTGTTAGAGAGGATGTTGAACATAAATCAAGTGAATGAATAGAAAAGACCTCTAGAAGGAAAGAGATATTGAATTTATGCATTATCTTTATCTCTTCAGTCTATAAGAAGTACATCTAGTCATATTAAAGTTTCTCGAGTTAATACAAAATAAGTTTTTTAAGAAAAGTTACTAACAAAGGTTTTGTTTATATATAAAGGCTTGTATGAGTTTGATTTAGTGATTGGAAGAGGTCAATAAGTGAGTTTAAGATCCATTACATGTGTTATAATAGTCAAAAGCCTTTATATTATATAGATCATTCTTAATCAACTTTCAGGCTAAGTGTATTTGGTGTAACCTGAGAAATTCTAAGATAGATCTCTAAGGTGAAATCTTGTAGTTGTAATGGAATATTTCAAATATCATGTGGATTTATGAATAACATTTTTCGATTTTTTACATAGAATAATGTAGGTTTGATTTTAAAAGACTATGTTTTCCTTTCCAAAGTGGTCTCAACTAGCTTTGTATAGAGGTGATTGTTATAATGAGTCAATGGAGTATCAAATAATTATTGATTGATGCAAGCCCATCCAAGTGTGAATGGAGAGATGAATCCATGTATGAAAAAAAAATTATAAAGCAATAATGTTTTGGGTCAAGGGATCATTTACTTATTCTATTTTCCCTTTGATGTTTGGAGAAATGAATGTTCTTAAAACACCTATAATTTTGGATGGTATCAAAGTTATTTCTGAAAGATGCTAAAGATGGTCTATCAAAAAGGTCTTTATATATTTTATTAAATGATCATTTTGATAAGTAATTCATAGAGGAGGTTGTGTGGGTGTAAATCAATGTATAAAGAAATTAAATTGGTATTTGAAGTCAAAATTATCTTACTGGTTATACACATAAATATATGAGTCTTCCATAATCATGAATAATTATATAAGTCTATCAACAAGCAAGGAGATCTAAAAGTCATAAAGGTCTGTATTAACAAGAGAAAGGTGTGTATTGACAATAAATTTTGAGAAAGTCAATTTATTATGCAGACTAGGAGATTATAAGACACACAAGGAATATAGAAGATGCCACCTGCTATACAAGGAGCTGGAGAAATTTGTATAAACAAGATTGAAATTAATCAACCTAGAGTCACTCATGAGAAAAAGAGATATAGAGAAGATGGGATCAAGTATGAATTCTATCATAGATGTATTGAGTCCATGGGATGGTATATTTGAATATGAGTTTCTTATTAAGAGTATTGTGTATCGATGGATATTGTCCTGTGAATTTGAATAATGTATCTTATTGAATTTTCATGAAGGTCTGAGTAATGATAAGTGATATTTGATTTATTGAGTGTATGTATGTTGTCTAATAAATAACTAGAGTTTAATTCAAAAGGGGAGGTTAAGAGAATGAGTCTCAAAATAGTACGAGACCTTATGTAAAATATAAGAATAATATAATCCTATTAATAAAGACTGGGCTATTGAGTTAATAAGTAAGAATCATAGAAGTGAGTGAAGTGAATGAATATAAGGTGGATATACTTTATTAGTCACATTAGAAGTTTCAAACTTGAGTTCAGGTCATAAGCCAGATTTAAGATTGTAAAATAATATTATAGGACTAAATTGAAAAATAAGAAGACAATGGTATAATTAGAATTTTGGTATGCTAACAGTATAATATTGCCATAAATTTTGGTATCATAGCTTGGGAGCTCTTGGGAAAATATATATTATTTTTATTTGAAGGTTTTGTAGGGATTAAAAAATAAGGTGGTTCAAGGAAGCCAAAGCTATTGAGGCTTGTGAAGTGATAAAAACCAAAGAGGTCTTAAAGAAGAAGTAAAAAGTTAGAAAGGCTCTTGCGTTAGGTATAATATTGGGTTTGATTGATAGATTGTGGTTACAACAATAATACAATCCATTATTTTGAGCACAAAATGAGATTGTTTTGAAAATGATTGTTTGAATTGACAAAGAATCATGTTACAATGTTTGTTTCAGAGAAGGTACAATGAATGTAGATGTTGAAGCAATCAGGAGCATAGTGTTGAATGCTTGACAAGAGCATATGTCCATAACACTCCTTTAATTCAAGTGGGGAATTTTGATATATTGGAAAGTATCATATATGGTGGAGGTGGCATGTTAAAAAAAATCTTCATATTGAGGTAAACTTGACTGTTCTATGTCTTTTAGCATGAATTCAAATTTTTGCATAGTTTGTTGAAGTGTTACAGATTGGAGAAGCATAAGGAAAGAGAAGTTTGGAAAGTCAAGAAGGCATTAAAGAGTTAGCTCAGCTGGTAGAGCACAAGAGGATGCTAAAAATAAAAGGTGAATCTAAGGTAAGAAGGTAAACTTGGATAAGGGTCAAAAGACTAAGGTGGAATAGACTTAGGTGAGACTAAGAAGAAGGGAGTAGATTATCGAAAGGTCAAGGTGAAAAAGACTTGGATGAGATAATGGAGCAAGGTGAGATAGAATTTCTAGAGAAAATATAAATGGTAAATAGGTTGATGGAGATACTACCTGAAACAAAGAACCAAAAGATGAGAGAGAAGCAAATGAAAGAAAGAGAGATGAGGAAGAGAAAATAAAGAGAAGAAGAGTATGAGAGAGAAGTAAGAGAGATTAAGCAAAAGTTAATATAAATGTAGCTCATGATGGAGCTAATGCAAAATGAAAACCCATGATATGGATGGGTAATGAGAAAGAAAAAGATGAAGTGGCCAATCAAAGTAATAACAAAAAGGAGAAAAAGGATGAAAAAAATTCTAGGCAAGCAATTAAGAGAAGAGATAAGGAAGCTCACTATAAAGGAGGAAACTCAAGTTTTTATTTTTGACATTGCTTTTGCTGTTTTGAATGTAGGTACACAATTTTTAGATGAAGATAAAGTCTTTGATTCAATGAATAGACTCATGCATGAAGAAGAAGATATAAAGGAGGGTCATTGCAAAGCCTTGAACCTTGAAGAAGAACATGAAGAGAAGGAGATCCTTAAGCAAGAGGATGAACAAGGTGAAGAATCCAAGGTGCAGCAGAAAAGAGAAGAGAACCAAGACTTTTTGAAGGAGATAGATAATTTTGAGGAGGAATAATTGAAAGGAGAAAGCAAGAATGAAAATTTGCTTTGTAATAATGTCTTTGTTTATGTAAATTTTGAAAAGTTAGAAGAAGAAATGGCAATGTTAAAACATGTCATAAATGATGATGTATTATTTGAAGAAAAAAATGAGAAGAAAAGATCATTAGATGAGAAATCAATAAGACAAGAAGGATGTAATGAGACCCAAGAGTCTCAAGTATTTGACAATTTATTGAGTTATGTTTGTACATGCTTTTGTGAAGAGTTGAAAAATTTTGAACAAGGAGTTTTTGAAAAGTTTCAAAGAAAAATCCTCATCTCGAAGGATCAAGTTTTAAAGAGAAGGACAAATCATGGAGTAGAATCACATGCTCATCTAAATGAGCAATTAGTTGAAGAAGATTTGGAATCAAGCAAAAGAAAAGAAGAGTAAATGGAGCTAATAAATTGGAATAAGAGAAAGAAATCATTTGAACAGGAGTTCAAAATTTTTGTACCTAGGAAGTATGATGTAGGAGAATCACTCCCATACTTGTAAATATGTTTTCAAATATGTGTGATTATGGTTATGGGTCAAACAAGTCATAAGGAGGTCTGTTGTGTTTTCCCTCCTAAATTGTAAATTCAAAAGTCTTTCACTAGTCCTAAGACCATGTAATGGTCACTAGGTGTTTGATTAAGTCATGTAGGAGATATAAATGGCCTCTAATAATTTAGAGGATATGAACAATATTAAAATACCTTTATTCTTGTGGAAAATTCATGATTAGAGAAGCCACGTTGAAGGAGGAAAATAATAGTCAATAATAGATAAATACTTGTTGAGAAGTCTTAGGAGTTGTTGAAAGATCTTAGGAGATAGTTTGAACATTTCTAGGATTTGCTAGAGTGATAAGGATAAGAAATATTTGTGGAGAAAAGGAAGGTCATTTGACCTATCTTGAGCATCTAATCCTATTTAAATTCATTATAACCTTGTTCAAAGAGGGTGAAGCATGTGAGGATTGCAAGTAGAAAAAAAAATAGGAAGGTCTGAGTAAGATACCTATAGTAGTGGTCTAAGCTAGTATAGGTCTATATATGTAATTGGTGATTCAAGCAATAAATAAGACAATTATCAATAACATAATGTTTACTATACTTCTTAAATGTGGATTTATGTGTTTTCAGAATGTTCAAGAGGGTAACTTGCCATCGAATACTTAAAGAATGACTATATGTAAAGTTACATGGGTCTGGGAAAAAAAGGGGTGTGTCAGAGAGGATTTAGAACATAAATCAAGTACATGAACATAAAATACCATATATAAGGTAAGATATATTGAATTTATGCATTATCTTTAGCTCATTAGTCTACAAGAAGTGCATCTAGTCATATTAAAGTCTCTCAGGTTAATATAGAATAGGTTTTTTGAGAAAAGTTACAGAGCTTTTGTTTAAATATAAAGGCTTATATAAGTTTTATTTAGTGATTGGAAGAGGTCAAGGAGTGATTTGGTGATCCATTATGAGTGTTGGAAGAGTCAAAAGCCTTTATATTTTATAGATCATTCTTAATTATCTTTTGGGTTGAGTGTATTTGGTGTAACCCAAAAAACTTGAAGATAGATCTCTAAGGTGAAATCTTGTAGTAGTAATGGGATATTTCAAATATCACATGGATTTATGACTAATATTTGTTGAGTTTGTACATGTAATACTATAGGTTTAATTTAAAAGACTATGTTTTCCTTTCCAAAGTGGGATTTTTGGTATCAGAACGGGTAGTGTGCTGGGCTAACCTCTGTCTAAACATTTTTTTGAAACATCAAGTTTGATATTAGAACTAAATTTGTGGGTGAATTTGTGATTTTTTTTTTACAATTTAATTTTTAAGTTAAAATTTTAAATTATTTCATAATGTTAATGTAAAAGTAAAATCAAATTACGTTAGCGTATTATTGCTTAAGTTTACAAATCACAAATTTCTTTCTGAAAGATGCTAAAGATAGTCTATCACAGATGTCTTTATATTTTTTCTTAAATGGTTGGTCTAATAAGTAATTCATAGAGGAGATTTTTTAGGTGTAAATCAATGTATAAACAAATTAAATTGGTCCTTGAAGTCAAAACTATCTTACTGGTTATATACAAAAATATATGAGTCTTCCACAATCACAAATAATTGGATAAGTCTTTTAGCAAAGAGGTCTGCAAGTCATAAAGGTCTATATTAACAAGATAAAGGTGTGTATTGACAATAAATTCTGAGAAAATCAATTTTTTATGCAGACTAGGAGACTATAAGACATGCAAGGAATATAGAAGACTCAACCTGTTATACAAGGAACTGGAGAAATTTGTATAAACGAGATTGAAATTAATCAACCTAGAGTCACTCATGAGCAATAGAGATATAGAGAAGAATGGGATCAAGTATGAATTCCATCATAGATGTATTGAGTCCATGGGATGGCAGATTTGAATATGATTTTCTTATTAAGACTATTGTGTATCAATGGATATTGTCCTATGATTTTGAATAATGTATCTTGTTGAATTTTCATGAAGGACCAAGTAATGATAAGTGATGTCTGATTTATTGAGTGTATGTATGTTTTATGATAAATAACCATAACTTAAGTCAAAAAGGGAGGTTAAGAGAATGAGTCTCAAAATAGTAGGAGACCTTGTGGAAAATATAAGAAGAATATAATCCTATTAATAAATATTGGACTATTGAGTTAATAAGTAAGAATTAGAGAAGTGAGTGAAGTGAATGAATATAAGGTGGATAGACCTTATTGGTCACATTAGAAGTCTCAAACCTGAGTTCAGGTCATAAAATAGATTTAAGATAGTAAAATAATATTATAGGACTAAATTAAACAATAAGAAGACAATATTTGGTATAATTAGAATTTTGGTATGCTAATAGTATAATATTGCCATCAGATGTGCACACATAATCTCCCAGGGACTGGTTTACCTTCAACTCCCCATTTTCTTTATTGGAGTCCTTTTTTTCACACTTGAAATTCTATTGAGTGATGTAACCCACTCCTTTTCCCAATTCCATATATTTCCTGACATTTATTTGACTTCTCCCATGTCTCTTCACCTTCCTTAGCCCCTTAGAAACACTCAATGTCCATTCATTCATATTTTTGTGTTGGTAGAAGAACATGGATTGTAAATCTGCATAGGATATTTGTCTAATATTCATGCAATATTCATTCATTTTGTCATAATTTAGCCTATTTTATCTTATCTTCTCGAGTTTTAATAAGCTAGAATATGAAGAGACTCCACTTTTGGTGCCAAGTATGATAAAAAGATGAACAAACATAGATTGAAAATGTCTATATATACTTTTGTTTGTAAGAAGGGGGTTTTCCTTTTAGAATATATCAATAGAGATTATTTGGTTATGGTTACCTGTATGATTTCTTATTATGTTCCTTGTGTGTGTTCTCATATGTAATGTATTGGTTACTTTCTGTTTGAACTATTTTGAATGCATTATTTTAGTTTATAAAATATTGGTTGTTCTTAATTTACTCAATAACATAGAATAATTAATGCATCTTATGTTTCTATCATCCAATTTACTATATTTTATGATAAACTATTCTATGCACATGAAGTATATTATAGTGCTCATCCTTAGAATGTTTTGATGCTTCAAGAACCTTTAATAATAATGGTGAGGTGAGTGTGGAAACTCTTTTTGGAGGAAATTATGCTAAGATGGTTACCATGGTAGATAGATATTCATATATGGTTTGACAAAAAGATATGTAATTTAATAGAAGAAGAATCTAGAAGGACTAGTATTACAGTTTAGGAGATCATTTGAGAGTAGATTTATAGAGAATTTGATGAAATCTTCTGGTGCAAGTTGCTTGATTTTATAGATAATTGGTTATCATGTTAGAATATTATTTTTTTAAACCAAGGATTAAATAAACTATAATCTGAATTGAAGAAAAGATAGATCAGTTACATAGATTAGAATCAACTAGACAAGAGTAATAAATCACTGGGTTACTTTTATAGTAGACATATATATATATATATATATATATATATATATATATATATATATATATATATATATATATATATATATATATATATATATATATATATATATATATATATATATATAAAACTAAGTTTGCAGTGTGAGGATACATAAATTTCAAAGCTACAAAGGGCTTTTTCATTATAGGAATTCTATGGAAATATTTGCAACAACTACCTATCCTAGTGAAGATGCTGGTTATGGATAAGGCCATGGTGCCTACTCCAACCAATACAAAGTAGACACTTTGGGCATATGGGGGTGTGTGTGACATGATAGTGAATGATGATTAAATGATTTGATAATACTTGGACCCAAATCAAAAATCGAGACACAACATAAGAACATTCAAAATAAGAGTCTAGATTCATAACATGAGTTGCGATAACAAAATAGATGGAGTAAGCATAAAAATATGTAGGTAATTATGAGTAGAGTTAAGAGTAGCAGTAAAATAGATGAACTATTAGGAAGAAGTGATGAATGAGAAAGAATATATGAAGAACTAAAGATGAATAAATATGAGATGAAATAAGAAGATGAATGCCAATAGAAAGAAACAATTGATAAAGAGTGAGAGGAAGAAGATATGTTTGAAGATGAAGATGAGAATAGTGTATAGGTAGATTAGTTAGATGATAGATGTAGTATGAAGCTACAAGAAAAGTTATTACTAGAAAAAGGATATGAATTATTAAGAAAATAAGTAAGATAAATTCATAGATAAATTTCAGGTTCAATCATGGAAAGAGAAGAAGTTATAGGAAAGAATCATTCACTAGAAGAGTACACATCCCCACAACCCAATTTATTATATTCTAGTAAAACATTTCAACCAAAAGTATAGGTAGATAGTAGTTGTGAAGGTCCATTTTTAGAGAAAGTGCATTGATGCGGTACTAAAATTAAAATATCCTCAATTCATAAGGATTTAAAGGTTGTAATGTTCATTGAATCCAATTAGAGAAAAGTAGGAAATACAGAAAAACAGAGTGCAAAGACAAACTCTCCCACTGTGTAGGTAAATATTCTTAGTGTATAGGTAGGATTGCATAGAATTCATCCTCCCATTATAACATATATGCAATATATCCCCTCAACACTAGTTTATAATATGTGTGCTTTAGGATAATTTATAAACCTATCAACATATGATGGGTTTGTGGACTCTAAGCAGTATTACTAACATGTGAGATGTAATGGCAATCTAAGGGTATTACTAATGAGGCTATAAATAAGTATGAATTAATCATGGAATTAAATGGAATATTAATTGAGTTTATATACTGTAGAGATATCACTCTATAAAATCTATAATAGGTTAATGAGTGGCTTATTGTAGAATTTAAAATAAAGAAATATACAAGTCAGACTATTCAAGACCTAAAGGAGATTAGGTAGAAGTCAAGAGAATCAGTCTATGATTATGATCACAGGTTCTAAAATGTTATAATTAAGGTGGAGTTTACCTTATAAGATAAATATAAAACTACATGGTTTGTAGAAGGACTACATTCCAAGATGAAGACTTCTACAACACATACTCAATATGCTACTAAGGTAGATGCTAGAGTTGTTGGTCTTTAGATGGAAAAAATTAAAGATTATGGGGAAGATCCTATAATAGGTTCTAAGATTGAAAATACATTATAATATTTTATGAAGAGGATGGAACAATATCATGAATCAGATAAGCCTAAGCTAAGTCTATGGTGCATAGAGTGTGGGAAAGAAATATATCACATAAATGATTGTCCTAAGATCAAGATAGAGTTCTATGAAATTTGTAAAGTAATAAGGCACACAACAATGTATTGCCATCTCCTATAATAGTATGTAAAAATCCCAAAGTTTGTATTATAATTTTTTTTAATTGCATAATCATTATGAAAAAAATTGTATGGATTTGCAAGAGCTCAAAGAAGATATTACAAATAATGTATTTACCATCGCTACATAGTAAGTGTCCTCGATGAACCAGATAATTCTAGGCCCAAAGGTTTATAAGGGATATGAAATCCAAGTAGGTATGCAATGTATTTCTAGTTCACCTTATTACCTACCTCAAGGTATGGCTGAATGAACCCCTCCTTCATCGGGTTGGACACCATCATCACCAAAATATTAGTAAGCAACACCTTGTAATTTGACAATGATGCAATAGTAACAAACTAGTTGGAATCCACTAGTTATGAAACAATAATTTAGGATTGAAAATAATACCCAACAAAATCAAAACTAGAATACAACATAATAATAAGGAGGTTATAGAGGAGGTTATTAGTTGAATAGAAGAGGATCTAGGGACAAATTCAAATGGAGTTATCAAGGTGGTAGAGGAAATAATTATCAATGCCCTCCTTTGCAATGTTACTTATGTGGAGAGTATAACTATTGTCACTTATATTTTTACCCTTTTAATAGATGTCTAATATCTCATCATCCAAGTGGCATAATGGAAACATTTCACTTGTTGTGGGTAGTCAATTTGGTGAGATGAATTTCTAGAATAAAGGGCTAACTCCCTAGATGTATCTTGAAATACTTTCACCTATACTAACTGATTGTTTGTGGGGAAAAGGGTTATAATTTACATGAAATGAAACCTATTATATGGGGTGATTCACCAATATTTTTATCATAAGAATATTATACTCCATCACTTTTGATACAAGGCATACAACACTAGTCTATGAATCCTAGAATGCACTAACATTATTATTTCAATATGAAGGTGCCATATACGAAGACTATCCAAGGTAAGTGGAAAAATAGATAATTTTATAGATTCTAATATTTCCTTTTACACTTAATTATATGTCCATACACTTCACAAAACTTCATATGACCTACTAGGCATGGAATCAATTGCATCAAACATGGAAGGATTGAGAGAAAGCAAGGATAAATGAATATCTCTTAACCATTCACTATATATCTCTTCACACACTTTAAAAATATGATGTATGAACTAAAAATAAATTTAATTTATTATCTAAGGAAATTACAATGTTAAAACTAGTAGGGCTTCACCATATATGGTGTGGTATTAGATTACAAAGGCTAAAAATGGCAGCTCTTATAGAATTTGAGAGAGAGAGGAAGAGAGAAGTCTAAGGGTCACAAATACACTTTTAAAGCTAAGAGAATTAGTTGATTTTTCATTAGAAAAGGATTTAGGATGAACCAAGCAAGGTCAAGAATCCTAATTGTCCATCTGAGTCATCAAACTCTTGTAAAGTGGCATGAAACTCCTTGTGTTGGCTTAAAAAAAGTGCCTTCATGATTGGCCCTATTTGAACACCTCATAATTAACTAGGACTAGGTATAAATATTATAAATAATGGGAAGGATATTAGGCATTCCTTTTCATCCATTGGTTGTAAGCCTAATCATGTAGAATCATATATGAAGGAGCTATCATCATTTATAGTCCCAAAACCTCCTCCTTCATGTAACCTGCACACTTAGCCTAAAAATTGGTTTTATTTACTCATTAAAATCCATGGGAAGGAGTTCATGACAAGTATCAATACCCTCCATGTCTTTATAAGCATTAAAGTTTTCCACCCTTCTCACTAGCTTGTCTAATATGCCAGTTTTGACTGGCTAAGATGAGAGATCCTATTGAGGATATTGAGGAACTTAAGAGTTTTTTTATTTGAATTAAATGACAATAAGGAGTTATTAAAAGTCATAATATTACCTCCACATTTATTTCATCTTTCAAATTCTCCTGTAGCCTATAGAATGCATAAAACTATCAAGAAAAGCCTATTTTATACCCTGCCCATATAATTTCGTACAACTCAAGAGTATGGGAGGGATATTGAGTGAATAATATACAATTTACAATAGGTTTAATGGTCAAACTACGTCATTATATCATCTATCCAACTCCATTTCTCCAAACTGGGCTTGACTGAGGGTTTACAAGGGTTTTAGGCTTGTTTAACCTCTTAAGGTTTGTTCATAAAATCTTAACATTGAATTTTCCAATAAATTATAGAATAAGGTTGTATAGTACCATATATAACACCTCCATACATCTTAGACTTCCATACAAATCCTCATGAAATATGTAAGATTCCAAACTTCTCCTATCAAGCTCGTTTCCTCATTCCCACATGCATATAATTATTTTTGAGATAAAAATGGCTTCCTCAATGTTATATTTTCATATAAATAGTTTTAAAACATATATTGCGTACCCATATAAATTATATAATTCGGGTAATTCTCATCTCATACTAGAGTTGTGAAAGAGCCCTCATTTGGGCATTATGCCAAAAGCTGCCTAGTGTGCTTGACTGTAACCCCTAAGGGTTTAGACCTTCCTATTGAAAATAATCCTTTTATAGATTTACCATGTTTTTATAGGTTTATTATATCTTCCTAAACCTTATTTAAAGGTCAAAATATCTCTTGACTCATATATACATATCCACCTTATAAAACTATAGGTTTGTGCATGGGGAAATTACCCCTTGTCTGAGATAAAATAGGGGGTACTTCCCCTATTTTATTAGGAAATATGGGTATTATAAGGCCTTATTAAAGTTTTTAGGACCTTACACACAAAATTTAATCCCTTGGTGACATATTTCTCTCTCTCAATGCTTTAAAAAAGCAAAATAGACTTGTTAAGAAAACTATATACAGGGTTTTTATTATGCATACTATATTTGCTTATATACATCTCTCTTATTTGATTGATAAATCACTTTGAGAGTTAAATTATTATATTTTAGTGTTTATTAAGGTAATTTAATCTTGAGAAACACCTCAACCTCCCTCAATATCTCCTTCCTTGTTTGAACTCTCCAGACTATCAATACAAAACCCTAGTTGACTGTGTTTTTGTTTTTTGGAGTATTCCTATAGGTTATTATGCATGATTTGTGTTGTTCCAAAAATTTGTAACTTATTTTTGGGGACAACATATCAAATATTTTGGTCATATAGGCCAAAATTCTCTCTTCCCTTGTCAAAAAATGTTTTGAGCACTCAATTTCTTCAATTATTCAAGCATTTTCAGTCAAGGGACTCACAAGTTCAACGGGTTCAACAACTTCAACTGGTGATATCTCACAAAGAAACAAATTCCTAACACTTAGGCAATTTTAGGGCTGGTCCAATGCCAAAGTTCAATCAAAAGACTTATCGGTGGGTTTCAAACAAAAGATTGAACCATTGAACCATTGAACCCCACCTCAAAAGGTTCAAAGGTTCAATGGGTTCAAAGGTTCAACGACATCGGTAGACTTAAAGAGTTAAATGATTCAAAGGTTCAAAGTTTAACCACTTTAAAAAGTTCAACGGCTTCAAAGGACTTAAATGAACAAATACTTGAAGAAGAAAGGTTGAACTGTTGAACTGTTGAACCTTGAACCAAAATGGTTCAATGAGTTCAATAAAGTTTGAGAAACTTAAAAAAACAAAGGATTCAAAGAAAAAAGAATGAACCATTGAACCTTAAACCAAAAGATTTCAAATTTCAAAGGTTTAGTGAGTTCAACAGAAAAGAAAAGGATCCAGAAACTTCGAATGACCAAAGGATTCAGAGAAAGAGAATGAACCGTTGAACCTTGAACCAAAATGGTCCAAAGTTCAAAGGTTCAAAGGTTCAAGGGTTCAAGGAAGCTTCAAGTGAAGGAAGGAAGCAAAATATTCCAGAGATAAGTTTGAAGAGATGGTTTAGCTGATTGAACCAAAGAGTTGATTAAACCAAAGAGCCGATTGAACCAAAGAACTACCCAAACCGTTGAACCATTGAACCAATGAACTTTCATGTTTTAAAGATTTAAGGTTCAACATGGTGCAAGTGACTAGTGACCAATGATGTCCCCATGGATGTCAAATTTAAGGTAATGAAATGCCCATTTATTTTTAAATATGGCACGAAACCTAAAACTAAACTTAGCAACCAGCTGAAGAAGGAGCCGAAAGAGCCAACAAAAGGGGAAGAGATAGCCTGAGAGCTCAGATCATGAGAAAAGAACAAAATGCAATAGGAAAGAGGGAAAGCTATAGGAGATACTAAAATATCTATAAGAAGTTATTCCAGTAGGTGGAACAGTCCACCAAGTAGACATCTGAGCACACAAACATTCAAAGGTGTGACCTATTTTTCTCCCTTTAAATAAAAGTGAGTGGACAACTGTGTACATATCTAGAAACAAACCAGATGACCCATGCTAAGGAGAAGACTTTTGAGATGATTCTGCATGCCACAGTTAAGGCCAATGCCTTGTTCTAGCATGGCCCCTTGATAGAACTAAAAATGCATTCAAGGCATTGAATGCATCATGGACCATTCCATGAAACAAAGTGCCAAGTCTTTCTTGGATGCTATATATTGTAATCTCTTATTGTATGTAAAGGATATTTTTTTATTATCAAAATCAAAAATCTTCCCAAATTGAAAGGCATTACTGAGACTTTGAGCTCAGATTGTTAATCATATTTCATTACTTGAATGAGAAACCAAGTGACCTTTCAAACTTTGTGTTGGAATAGATTGTATTGTTGAGGAAATTATTCTTATGTCTATTTCCTAAATGCGTTCGTGTCCAATTAATTAAATAAGTATAACTAGTGTAAGTAACTAGGAAGGTGTCCTGAATCCGACTGTGGAGAGACTTTGTGTTGCCACAATTGTCTTCAGTGTGTTTATTTTCTATTTCTATATAAAGGATCTTGGGATGAATTTATGCCCCCATTATCCTTCATATTTTACTCTTTGGCAGTTGAGGGGGAGACTTTGTGCTACACCTCATTCTACTTGTTATTATGCCCTGTTCCAGTTACTTTTACTACCCAAAATTAATTCCTACTATTTGTTGTAGACCACTTCTAAAATAAGAGAAGTGCCTTCTATCATTTTACCAAGATTTCTCTTTTGTCTGTGAACATCATCTGTAAAAAAAGAGAGATGGATGGTATTAACCTACTCCTGAGTGTTATTTTTTGCTTATATATATATATATATATATATATATATATATATATATATATATATATATATATATATATATATATATATATATATATAGTTCCCTATAACTATAAGGGGTCCTATATATATATATATATATATATATATATATATATATATATATATATATATATATATATATATATATATATATATATATAGGACCCCTTATAGTTATAGGGAACTATATATATATATATATAGATAGGACCCATTATAGTTATAGGGAACCTCCCCTTGATGAGAGGAGAGATTTGTCCCCTTTTGATGTGGTAAACCTGCACATTTGGCTGACCAATCTCTTTATGTTGTGGTTGAAACAACCTATTTTTCCCATCAGTTAGATGGTGATAAAATATTCACCCAATAGTTTTGTGTGACTCCACTGGGGATCGTTTTGTGTAGTTTGAAGCCTCAAAATTCAAATTGAAGTAGTCCCCATCCTTATCCATTCAAGTCTTACACTCTAGAAGCTCCATAGTATACAAGAAGCCAGAGATCTAAAGGTATTGTTGACCCTATTTTTGAGTTGGTGAAGCAGAGCAATTTTGATTTGTTTCCTCCATAACCTCACCTTCAATGAACTAGGAGTTTTCCTCCTACAAAAGACAAGTCTCCATTACTAGGCAAAGCATCCATTTCTACTGTTAGTAGAGCCTTGTTAATACACACCCCTTAGGCATTTATTATCCCTCCCTTCAGTAGTCAAATAATGGCTAATTTAAGCCACTAGGGTAACTCTTTTGGTCCAATCAATCTTACTCCACCTCTACATGAGCTACCTCACAATTTTAGGAAGAATTTCCTCAAATTCTATGGTGATGGGAGAGTTCATCCTAATGAACATATTGCAGCCTTCAGCATAGCCTGTAGTGTGATATATATATATATATATATATATATATATATATATATATATATATATATGACCCATTATAGTTATAGGGAACCTCCCCTTGATGAGAGGAGAGATTTGTCCCCTTTTGATGTGGTAAACATGCACATTTGGCTAACCAATCTCCTTATGTTGTGGTTGAAACAACCTATTTTGCCCATCAGTTAGATGGTGATAAAATATTCACCCAATAGTTTTTTGTGACTCCACTGGGGATCGTTTTGTGTAGTTTGAAGCCTCAAAATTCAAATTGAAGTAGTCCCCATCCTTATCCATTCAAGTCTTACACTCTAGAAGCTCCATAGTATACAAGAAGCCAGAGATCTAAAGGTATTGTTGACCCTATTTTTGAGTTGGTGAAGCAGAGCAATTTTGATTTGTTTCCTCCATAACCTCACCTTAAACGAACTAGGAGTTTTCCTCCTACAAAAGTCAAGTTTCCATTACTAGGCAAAGCATCCATTTCTACTGTTAGTAGAGCCTTGTTAATACATACCCCTTAGGTATTTATTATCCCTCCCTTCAGTAGTCAAATAATGGCTAATTTAAGCCCCTAGGGTAACTCTTTTGGTCCAATCAATCTTACTCCACCTCTACATGAGCTACCTCACAATTTTAGGAAGAATTTCCTCAAATTCTATGGTGATGGGAGAGTTCATCCTAATGAACATATTGCAGCCTTCAGCATAGCTTGTGGTGTGATAGGCATGGAGTATGAGGACATAAAAATTAGGCTATTTATGGGAACATTACAAGGTGCTACTATAGACTAGTTTTATCATCTATAGGCCCATACTGTGACTGATTGGAACACCCTCAAAGCTAAATTTGAAGCTAGGTTCAAGCCTATAGAAGATTTGCATGCAATACTAGCCCATCTCACACAAATGAATAAAGAGCCTCATGAACCTATGAGAGACTTCATTGCCAAATTTGACAAGCTGAGGAGTAAGATTCCTACCATTCCTCAGCCAATAGCTGAAAACCTTAAATGCTTCTTCATCAACTCTTAGCTACCTAAAGTAAGTTTCCTATTGAGACAGGCTGGCCACATAGACCTTGTTGCAGCTTAGGATTTGGCCACTGAGGTGGAAGATGATCTCATCTTGGCAGGGAAGATAAGAAGAGATCCTAACAAAGGTAAATATTCATCTTTTGAGAATTCATCTACAGTCACCACTGATCCTATGGTGCAGAAGCTGGCAAATGAATTGCTAGCTCTCAAAAAGAAAATGGTGCAAGGGAAGACTTCCCCTCCTTCATACAGAGATATACCAAAGATAACATTTCCCAATTAGTCGTACCAAGGCAATGCTACTAGGAATCAAGGGTAGCCAAATCATCTTCCTCCCCCATAGGAGAAACTTTTCATTGAAGCACCTCCAACCAATTCAATAGTTGGATATCTTGAAATAGAATCTAATTTCTCATTCCAGCCTGAGTTGAACCCTAAAAATGATGTTGATCTCTTCACAGAGGACCAAAAAGAATCAGCTGGTGACTTTAACATTAGTTTCCTAAATTACCAAGATGAACCCAGAAGTAAAGGTGATGCACTTGATGGATCATACACTGTATTCACCCGGTCCTAGAACCAGTCAGCTTAACAAGCTAATAAGAAAAAAATAGAGGAGCTTTCTCAACCAACAATTTTAATTGCTAAGCGGGAAACCACTCTGCCTTTTCAATCAAAGGACTCAGTGACCGCTAAAAAGGTAAGCACATCAAGCATTCCTTCATCTTCAACTTCAAATTTGTAGGCCAATACCCCAGTAAAAACTAGAAAGATGAACATCTTTCCTCTGTTCCTAGTCCATTTCAGTCATTTGACATAGTTGACCATGTCAAGAAGATGAAAATTCAAATGACTGAGTTTGAATTCTTGCAATACAATCCTAAGCAGTTGGATAGATTAGTGGAATGTGTGAAGGATAAAGCCATCCCTATAGGATAAAAAAATTTGAAAGTAACTCCTGGTCCAACAAGAACACATCCACCTAGAATAACCTTGTGATTACTCCTCTTACTACTCCTAGGAGGACAGAACCATTTTATGTCTCCCTGCTGATAAATGGACACCAGTTGAACAATTATATCATAGACTCAGGTGCATCTGACAACGTCATGCCTGCCAAAGTAGATGAATCCCTTGGTCTCACACTGAGCAAGACATTTGGGAGATGTTTCTCCATAGAGAACAAATAAGTGCCACTATTGGGACAATTCAAGGATGCCCAATTTGCATTTGCGGCATTTCTAGAAAAGATGATTAAAATGATAGTCTTGGTGGCTGACGTCCCAGCTTCATACGGCATCCTTCTTGGTCAAAATTTTTTCAAGGATGTTGGTGGAGAAATAAGCATGGACCTATCTGAAGCAAGGATCCCAGTCAAAGGCATCATGTAGAGATTGCTCCTTAAGAAGGAAGTAAAATATGTTATCACTCAAACATTAGCGCCTAAAGCTCAAACTCTGTTTGAGTCATCAAGCATGGGTAATTACTTCCTGACTACAAAGGATGTTTCTGTCCTAGCTGATGGAATAAAAGAAAATGATAATCTAAAAATTGGTTTAGATAGAACAATAGAAGGATTGGTATAACACAATGTAAGTATAGAAGAATCCTCCCCTCCAAACGAAGGAAAATCTAAGAAAAAATTAGTTTTCAATGGCGTATGGATTCTAAAATTTGATGGTAGCTATTCTTCTACTAGTTCAAGAGCCAAGATTGTGTTGATATCTCCTCAAGGATATATTTTCCCCTTTTCTTATAAATTGCAGTTCAGTAACACCAACAATACTGTTGAATATGAATCATTTCTGTTTAGATTAAAGGCTACTTGAGACAGGGGCGTCAAATCCTTCATGCCAGAGGAGATGCTAAGCTAGTGGTTTGTCAGGTGAGAAACTTGTACCAAACCAAAAATGAGAGATTGCACCATTACTGCAATCTATTTTGGGATCAAATTGAAAGTTTTGATGCTTTTAGTATCTCTGTAGTACCCAGGGAATTTAATGACTGAGCTGATGCATTAGCTATTTCTATAACTCTTTTGGTTCCCCACCTAGATTTTAAGGGAGATAGGTACACTATCAAACTATTCTTTCGACCAAGTGTGCCTGATAATACCAATCATTGGCAAGTGTTCAATGGAGATAACCAAATCATCACCTTTCTAGAACAAAAAGAAAGCTTTAAACAACTTCACTTTGAAGGTAGTGAGCCTCAAAAACTTGAATCAACCCCTGAAACAAGTTCAAACGTAGGTGAAGAATTCCTACAGCTCAAAGGGAATAAAATCCCAAAAGGACTGGTTTCCCTTGAGAAACTATTTGACAAGCACAACAGGTTCATCAAGCAGCAACAAATGGATTCAAGCTCCTCCCAAGAGTTTGATCAGATAAATTTGGGTACCAAGGATAATCCCAAGATTATGAACATTGGGAAGTGCTACACTCCTAAAGAAAAGTTCAAGTTTACTACTCTACTCTAACAGTACATGGATGTTTTGGTGTACTTCTATGATGACTTGAAGTCACTCAAGCCTGAAGAAATTCACCTTGAAATTCCTCTCAAGAGTGATTTGGTGCCTTACAAGCAGAAATATTGGTAGTATAATCCAAATATATTAGGTACTATTCTGTTTAAAATATGGAAAATGTTGAACACTAGAATAATTTTTCCAATCCATCATTCCACATGGATTACAAACATAGTTCCTGTGAGGAAAATGAATGGTGAAATTCACCTTTGCATGGATTTCAGGAATTTGAATCAATCCTCCCTAAAGGATAATTATCCTCTGCCCATCATGGATTAATTCCTTCAAATGGTGACTGGTTTAGAGATGTTATTAATGATGGACAGCTTCTTAGGATACAATCAAGTGGAAGTTGGCGAAGCAAACCAACATAAGACTGTCTTCACCACACCTTGGGGCACCTCTGCATATCAAAGAATGCCATTTGGCTTGATAAATGCTGGCACCACTTTTCAGAGAGCATTGGACCTTACTTTCAAAGATGAAATGGGTAAGTTGATTGTGATGTACCTTGATGATTTCATAGTTTTTTCCAAACATCATCTTGATCATGTGTGCCATGTACAACAAGTGCTGGAATGATGTTGCCAGAATGGCATTTCTCTAAATCCCAAGAAGTCTATTTTTGGGGTAACAAAAGTGAAACTTCTCAGACACATTATATCCTAAGAAGGCATAGAGATTGACTCAAAAAGAGTCAAATCCATCTATGAGCTTACTCTGCCCACAAGTAAGACTGCAGTTCACTCTTTCTTCAGAAAGGTGAATTTTTTATGAAGGTTCATTCTTGAGTTCACTGAGAAGACTCACCACATTGTTGACATGATGAAGGGAAGGCCACTTTTAGTTAGACTGCAAAAGGAAAATTGGCATTTTGAGACATCAAGACAACTATCGCCCATGCCCCAATTTTGGTTTGTCCAGATTATACCAAAGATTTCACAATGTACAGTTATGCTTTTGAGCACACACTTTTAGCAATTTTGGTTCAAAAAAACAAAGAAGGTGTGGAATCTTCCATATCCTTCATGAGTTTTCCTCTCAAAGCTCATGAACTAAAATATTCAAATCTGGAGAAGCATGCTTATGCAGTGGTAAAGGCAGTAAAGCATTTCCATTTCTACATCCTGAATTCACACACTATTGCCTCAGTGCCTGATACCACAGTCAAATCCATATTAACTCAGCAAGATTTTGAAACCAAAAGGGGTAATTAGATTGCTAAAATCTAGGAGTTTGATCTTGTTATCAAATTGATGAAGCTTGTGCAGTGAAGGGGTCTCTGCCAATTGATTACTAATAACAGACGAGAAGAAACAGGGCATAAAGAAGCATAAATTGAAGACATGCCAATAGTCCTCTTTGTCACCACCATGAATGAGTGGTATTCAAACATTGCTCATTTCCTTACCTATGGTGAATGTCTTTCTCACCTGTCTCATTAAATAAAGAGGACTGTCAAGTTGAAAGCTGCCAACTTTGTCCTGTGGGACAACGGGCTATATAAGAGGAACCTTGATGGGGTATTCCTTTGCTACGTAGATAAAGTGCAGTAGAACCAACTTCTGGAGTCCTTCCATAATCTGGCCTATGTAGGACATTTTTTTGCACCTATAACTACTCATAATATTTTATGATCTAGGTATTACTGGCCTACTCTATTTCAAGATGCATACAAATGAGTACGAAGATGTGAACTGTGCCTATAGTTTGTTTAAAGACCCAAGTTAGCTATTTTAACTCTTAAGCCAATAGTAATAGAAGAGCCATTTCAGCAATGGGGAATTGATTTCATTGGTGTTGTGAACCCATCTTCAAGTGCTGGACATGATTATGTCCTCACAGCTATAGATTACTTCACCAAATGGATGGAAGCTATTCCAGCCAAGCATGCTACTTCAGAAGTAGTATGCAATTTTCTCAAGGAGAACATCATTTCCAAGTTTAGGGTCCCAACCAAGATTATGACAGATAATGCAACCTACTTCTCTTCCCATGAGATTACTCAGTTCTACTTTTATTATGGGATTACCCTCTCCCACTCTTCTAATTATTTTTTACAAGGAAATGGCCAAGTAGAATCGAGTAACAAGAACTTGGTGACCATCATCAAAAAGTTGGTAGATGACAACCAATGAACGTAGCATAAAGCATTATTTGATGCTTTATGGGTAGATAGAATTATACCCAAGAGGGCAATAGGTATGTCACATTTCCAGCTTCTATATGGTTTAAATGTAGAAATAACAATCACCCTAGAATTTCTAGCACTAAAATTGGCAAAGGCGGTCGAAGATCAGACATATGAAAGCTCCATCGATAAGAGGATCATATGCTTGACTAAACTAGATGAGCAACGAACTATGTGGTGGAACAAATTGTTGTGCATCAAAGTTTGGTGAAGAAGCTCTTTAACTAGAAAGTAAAAACCCATGATTTCTAGATTGGAGATCAAGTTCTGTTATGTGACAAAAGAAGAGAACCAAAGGGAATGCATGGGAAATTTGATTCCCTATGGAGAGGCCCATTTGCTATTCATCATCTCAATGGTGAAAATAGTTTCTTGTGGAAGTATCAAGATGGCACACCCTTTTCTCTACCTCACAATGGGTAACATCTGAAGCACTTCAAGTCTTGAAGTATCAGATAAGATCTTTTGTACATATGTATAATTTTTGTATAATCTTTAGCTGGTTTTGTATTTTTCATTTTTCTTTCTTTTTGGTGCATTTATTTTTGGGTAGCATGACTCTGTAGCCCAATGGTATACTTGAAGGCACTAAATATTTTAGATTCTACTCCCTTTGATTGTCTTTACAATTGATGGAAGTTCCCCAACTAGAGCCAGATGTTGTTCTCAAAATCTGTCACTTGTTTTTGGGGACAACATATCAACTATTTTAGTCATGCAGGCCAAAATTCTCTCTTCCCTTCTCAAAAAATGTTCTGAGCGCTCAAGTTCTTCAATTATTCAAGCATTTTTAGTCAAGGGACTCACAAGTTCAATGGGTTTAACAACTTCAATAGCCGAACTCTCACAAAGAAATAAATTCCTAACACTTAGGCAATTTCAAGGCTGGTTCAACACCGAAGTTCAATCAAAAGACTTATTGGTGGGCTTCAAACAAAAGATTGAACCATTAAACCATTGAAACCTGCCTCAAAAGGTTCAAAGATTTAATGGGTTCAAAGTTCAATGACATCAACAGACTTAAAGAGTTAAGCACTTCAAAGGTTTAAAGTTTAATCACTTCAAAAAGTTTAATGGCTTCAAAGGACTTAAACGAAAGAGGACTTCGAAGAAGAAAGGTTGAACCATTCAACCATTGAACCTTGAACCAAAATGGTTCAACGAGTTTAAAGGTTCAATGAGTTCAATAAATTTTGAGACACTTAGAAAAACAAAGGATTTGAAGAACAAAGAATGAACCATTGAACTGTTGAACCTTGAACTAAAAGAGTTCAAAGGTTCAATGAGTTCAATAGAAAAGAAAAGGATACAGAAACTTTGAAGGACCAAAGGATTTAGAGAAAGAGAATGAACCATTGAACCTTGAACCAAAATGGTCCAAAGTTCAAAGGTTCAAAGGTTCAAGGGTTCAAGGAAGCTTCGAGCGAAGGAAGGAAGTGGAAGATTCCAAAGATATGTCTGAAGAGATGGTTCAGCCAATTAAACCAAAGAGCTGATTGAACCAAAGAACCACCTGAACCATTGAACCATTGAACCAATGAACTTTCATGGTTCAAAGGTTCAAGGTTCAATGTGTTGCAAGTGACCAATGACCAATGACATCTCTGCAGATGTCAAATTCAAGGTAATGAAATGCCTGTTTATTTTCAAATATGGCACAAAACCTGAAAATAAACTCAATGACCAGCTGAAGGAGCTGAAAGAGCTAGTAGAAGGGGAAGAGACAGCCTGAGAGCTCAGATCATGAGAAAAGAAAAAATGCAATAGGAAAGAGGGAAAGCTACAAGAGATACTAAAATATTTGTAGGAAGTTATTCCAGTAGGTGGAATAATCCACAAAGTAGACATCTGAGCATGCACACATTCAAAGGCATGGCCTATTTTTCTCCCTTTGAATAAAAGTGAGTGGACAACCACATAAATATCTAGAAATAGACTAGATGACCCATGCTAAAGAGAAGACTTTTGAGATGATTCTACATGCCACAGTTAAGGCTGATGCCCTGTTCCAACATGACCCCTTGACAGAACTAAAAATGCATTCAAGGCATTGAATGCAGCATGGGCCAATCCATGAAACAAAGAACCAAGTATTTCTTAGCTGCTATATATTATAATCTCTTATTTTATGTAAAGGATATCTTTTTGTTATTAGAAGCAAAACTCTGCCCAAATTGAAAGGCATTACTGAGACTTTGAGCTCAGATTGTTAGTCATATTTCATTATTTGAATGAGAAACCAAGTGACCTTTCACACTTTGTGTTGGAATGGCTTGTGTTGTTGAGGAAATAATTCTTATGTCTATTTCTTGAATGCGTTCTTGTCCAATTAATTAAGTAGAACTAGTGGAAGTAACCAAGAAGGTATCCTGAAGCTGACTGTGGAGAGACTTTGTGCTGCTATAATTGTCTTTAGTGTGTTTATTTTTTGTTTGTATTTAAAGGATCTTAGGAAAAATTTGTGCCCCCATTATCCTTCATATTTCACTCTTTGGTAGTTGAGTGGGAGACTTTGTGCTACACCTCATTATGCTGGTTATTGTGCCCTACTCTAGTTACTTTTACTACCTAGAAAGAATTCCTGCTATTTGCTATAGACCACTTCTGAAAGAAGAGAAGTGCCTTCTGTCATTTCACCAGGATTTCTCCTTTGTCTGTGAACATCATCTCTAAAAAAAGAGAGATGGATGGTATTAACCTACCCCTGAGTGTTATTTTCTGCTTATATATATATATATATATATATATATATATATATATATATATATATATATATATATATATATATATATATATATATCACCCCTTATAGTTATAGGTAACCTCTTCTTGATGAGAAGAGAGATTTGTCCCCTTTTTATGTGGTAAACTTGCACATTTGGCTGACCAAACTCCTTATGTTGTGGTTGAAACAACCTATTTTGCCCATCAGTTAGCTAGTGACAAAATATTCACCCAACAATTTGACTCAAAAAATAAAAATATCCTATGCCTCCCCAATGTTAATTTTAATTTGTTTGGAAACACATGAAATATTTCTATGCATTTTTAACCCTCTTATCTCACTCTTTAGTCTACTACTTTCTCTTAGTTACAATAGACTATACTTTTGCCTTAGAGGGGTTACCTGTAGGTGATCATATGTGTTTGAAATTTAATTTATATTCTAATACCTCATATATATCCTTGAATTCATTTCAATTTCTCCTTTAAACTACCAATATGATGTTTCCATGCTTGAAATTCACTTCGTGGATGAGCTAAAAACCAGGATTTGTTGTAGGTGAAAGTTCAAAAAGTAAACACTTGTAGGTTGGTATGGGCTTAAAAGATCATCATTTTTATCATTAAAGTACTTTAAAACATTTCTAAATATTCCAATCACCCATAAAACTACTAAATATGCCTATTAATTATATATTTTAATATAAAAACACTTTCTTTGCTTAAGTCTTATGTTGGCTGGCTGTAGGTGCTCACCAAGCCATTTGTATGGACTGAAAGTTACATGGGAAGCAAAAAACACTATATCCTCCTCCTTAAAAGATGTTTATTCTGTGAATATTCATTTTAATCATTTGGAACCATTTTAATATTTGGGGAACATAACTAATTTGCAACTTGGGTGGAGAGAGGTCCTTAGGCTCAAGACTATAGAAATCATTGCTTGTTCAGTCATAAAATGGCAAGTTTAGGTCTCCAAAAAACCAATCTCTACTTATTTTATACCCTTTAAACTTTCGAAAGTAATTTTATATTCTAGAGGATACTATGAAAGCACCATTTAAAGTCTCAAACCAGTTGATAACCTTGTTTTAATCTATCTCTAAGATGACCTAGAACTCCATTTTTTGCATTTTAGGGAAAACTTCCCTAAACTTAGTCTCTCCCTTCTAGAGTGTGATTTCAACTTGGTCAAGGCATATATCACTCCCAAAAGGTCTATAATAATGTTTAAATTGTAAAATGACCTCAATTAGGGTTCAAATACTTATTTTAACTCTTCAAAATGGCCTTTTGATTTTTTGTCAAGACCACTTGTATGTGGTGATTCTGGGGTGTAGGCAACAAAAGTGAATTTAGGCACTGAGCATTACCTTTTATCCTTTATGATTTTTAAACATATTTAATAATTACAAATAAATTTTACATATTGAAAATCATTTGAAACCAACTTCAAAACCTTCTTCTCAATGTGGAAACTTCCTTCAAAACACCTATAGGTGCACTTCCATGGTAGACAATGAGTACAAGTATGAAAAATGTGAATTACTATAGCATTTTATCCACTATTTTAAAGTTAAATTAAATATTTAATTTTCTAAGAGGATATAATACAACTATTAAAACTTCATCTAACTTCTACATATGTCCTCAGAAGCTTTACAAGACATGACTAAGGTTGAAGAGTAGATGAGAGCTGACTGAGTATGACTATGGACTAAAAATTAGACCTAAGAAATATGTCATGAGAATAATAATGAAGTAAATGTGATAAAAAAAAATGTGGATACATGATTATGGACCTATCACAAACCTCTATAACCATTCCCAAAGCATGAGAAACTCTATAGATAGTGAAAACATGCCTATCATCCAAATGAGACTAATCTACTAACATGAGATGATTTAGTCATAAAATAAACTTTAAATGTGAAATTAATCATGGAGGATATTTGATAAGGTATAAAATATCCTTTGGAGTCATCATAATCAATTGGTTCATACAGACTTGCCCAAAATGGATCAAAACCCATAGGGCACGTGAAATAATAGGCATAAAAGTACAATCAACTTCATGAGGATGGTTCATAAAGAAAAAGCCACTAGTATTAAAAATAATTATATGGAAATGAAGGTATATAGGTGTAATATAACATTTGATAATAATTTGACTTGAAACCTCTTCAATTATTCATACTGAGAAAAAACTTGAAGGTCACTTCTATATGTCTAGGAAAGCAAAGATGGAGCATAACAGTTTTGGGATAAAAATGGAACTTATAGAGCAAATAATTTTTTTTTAATGAGTGTTTAAAAGATTAAGGGATGTTCCATGAGATTTTACCACATGAAACACTTCCCCATGGGCCATATAAGTGTTATTTTCTTCTCTTTTTTCAAGAAAACTACCTTTTCTTTTGATGAACCTACCCCTTTTTAGTTATGTCAATTGATTAAGACCTATAAGGACACATGGGATGTGTCATAATATTTTTTGACCTTAAAAAATTCCAAATAAATTTGTACAACTCATTAAATACCCCTTTTTGACCTCAAAATGACTAAAGGGACTAAAATAACTAATGACCAAGGATATTACAACATTAAGTGACATTAATTAACCTATAAAACACTCTTTGACATATGTATTATACCCATAAACACTTAAAAGTCAATTTTTTACTTACAAGTGCCCCAATTTAACCTAAAATTCAAATTTGGTCAACAAATTGGTGACTCATAGGGGTAGTATGCTTGTTATACTAACTAGACTAGTAGCCTTATCATTCCATTGGAATTAGGGAGTCATTTAAAGTTTGAGACACAAAAAGAGGAATTTGACCATAGGCTTTGATCAAGACAAGAAAACTAATTACCTCAACCACGCAAAGTGAAGGACACACACAAGCAAAGAGAACACACTAACAAGACACACACACATATGTGCTCAAGGCACTTAGGGGAATATGAAAATAAACTATTATGCACAAATAAAAACTAAGCATACCTCCTTTCTAGGATCAAAAATACATATTCTTGAATCTTCTTCTTCATGAGATAAACCATGGTGCCCAACATGTTTCTTCTTGAATTAGATGCTTTGTGAATCAGACCTATTCCTTAGCACTTCGCTTGATATAATCTCAAATAGATCATCTTTAAAAAAGTCTCCAATGTGTATATATTCCTCTTGAACATGTTCACATAATTCATACTACTTTCCACTCTTTATTTCATGGTTAATTTGTATCTCTTTAGTAGGCATGGATTCAAGCGGAGTAGTTTCATGTTCCTTAGAAGATTAAGGCCAATAGAAGCTTGTTATGTTAGGATCCTCCTTAGAGTATAATTGGTTACCTTTTTATAAACAACTAAACATAGAATTAAACTAGAAGTAATAAGTAACTAGAAATCAGAAACAACAAAGAATAGATGATATGAGAAACAATACAATCTGTATTAACACTCTTCTAGAAGGAAATACAATGAAGAAATCACACTCTTCCCACACCTCTTGGGTGTACAGTAATTCTCCCTCAAGAGTTCTCTCTCTCAATCAATTACAACCAACAATAAACTCAATACCGAGTTGTTTTTCCCTCCCACAGATCTCCTTGATCTTGCACACTTGCAGATATAACTAACCTTGCTTAAATGTGACAATCAACCCAATGGTTGTTGTTGCCTACACTTTCAGTGACAATCAACCCAATTGTTGTTGCCTACTTAATTGATTACAATACAGCCCCATGGGTCTCTTAAATAGATCCCAAAGCAAACAATAATTAGAAAAGTGGACTCAAGACTAAAATTAGTCTTTACTTGCAAACTAACTGTTCGTCTAAAATTTGAATAGTTTTGGAATGCACAGATGACCGATGCCAGTCTCTGTCTATCTGGAGATGACCGACATTGATTCCTATTTGACCGATGTCGACTGACCATAACTGATGTCAGTTATCGTGTGGCTGAAGATATGATCGATGTTAGTTGGCCTGACCGACGTCGGTTACTGTGTCACTCAGCAACCTCCACATTTGCATACCTGTGAATCTTTTAGCTCCGAAACTCAACAATCTCTCACTTGGAGATAAACAACTGCACCTGTACCTATACAACAACATCCTCTAATTTATTTTTGGCTTGTATCTCCATCTTCAAGTTCAGTCTTGAAGACCAACAAAAGTTGAATAAGGATTCAACTTCTCCTTTATTACCAACTTTGTTAACATATCTGCAGGGTTCTTATCCTTGCTAGCCTCTGTGACTACAACAACCTTCTAAAACTTTGATATCCAGCTAACCTCCATTCCACCAATAGTGAACACATAACCTATGGTGCTTCTCTTTCCATCCAAGTCACTTGCCATATCCGAATCTACATACCCATGTAGAGAAGTGCTTAACCTTGCATAGCATAAATACCTGCTGCTAGTCCCTCTCAGATATTTGAGAATCCACTGAACTGCTTTTCAGTGCTTCTTTCCTAGATTGGCCATAAATTTGTTGACAACTCCCACTACTTGGGCAATATTAGGTCTTGTATATGCCATGTACTCAACCTCATTATGTGATTTAGAACATTATTCTTTGCTCAGCATGAACTGTCTAGCCAAAGGTGTGCTTACCAGTTTTGCATCCTATAAATTGAACCTCTCCACTACCTTATTCACATAATCCTCTTGAGACAAAATCAACTTGTGACTTTCCCTATCTCTAGAAATACTCATGCCAAGGATTTTCTTTGCTGCTCCCAAATCTTTCATGGTAAATGTCTGAGCTAATTTTACCTTTAGCTCAATAATTCCCTGTATGTGTGACCCTGCAACAAGCATATAAACTACATACAGTAATAGGATAATGTAGTTACTATTATCCAAACTGGTAAAATAAACACAATGGTCACATAGACATTGACTAAAGTTATGCTTTGTCATAAACCTATCAAACCTCAAATATCATTATCTTGGATCTTGCTCAAGACCATATAACCTAGCCTTCTGTCTCACTTGTCCATTCTCTCCTTTCTTTAACCTGTATATCCATTCATTTTTTAGTGCTTTCTTTTCGACTGGCAACTCTACCAAATCCCATGTTTGGTTCTCTTCCAAGGAGTCAATTTCCTCATTCATGCCATGCTCCCACTATTTCTTGGATTCTACCTACATTGCCTCTTTAGAACTTCCTGGTTTTCCACCATCAGTTAGCAACAAGTAGTATAAAGAAGGGGAATAATGAATTTGAGGTTTACTTACCCTTTTGGACCTCCTCATGGGCATTTGAGACTCATTGACAGCTTGTTGTCCGCCCAAATTTTGTTCTAACAGTGACCGATCTCGGTCATCTTTGGCCGACCTCAATCTACACCTGATCGATGTCATTTCCACCTAATCACTGGCATCAATTTCCTAATCGACATCAATGTCCAGCTGCCTGACATCACCGACTTTGGTCTCCACCAGACTGAGATCGATTCCTTCCTGATCGATGTCAGTCATTGAGTGATGATTTTTACTTGTGATCTCATTTTGGATCATAACCTTGTCCAACTCAACATTGCCCTGCTCAAAATTATTCAGCCTCTTGAGTTGATCACTGTCCATCACCTTCTCCTTAAAAACCAAGGCTTTCCAGTTCTTAGCATTTGACTTAAGAACATACATTCCCTTCTCACTCATGTGACCAAGCCTACAGTGCCACATCTTTGCATCTACATCTGAAGTAGATAAAAAAGAGAATCAGTAATACAAGTAGATAGATAAAGTGTACCTACTTTCTTACCTCTTGCTAATACAAGTGCACCCTTGGAAACATTCCAAGATTCCATTGTGAGAGTTACTGTGCAACCCTCATCACCCAACTTTCCTATAGAAATTAGACTCCTCTTTAGGATGGGAACATGCATGACATCCTTCAACACCCATATGTTTCCAGTCTGCAATTTCAGCTACACTTTCCCTTTGCCAACAATTTGACAAGGCTCACCATCCCCTAAATAAATTTTTCCAAATTCTCCATGGACATAATCATAAAAAAATTCTCTATTTGGGGTTGCATGGAAAGAGGCACTAGAATCTAAAACCCAAGATTCTACATTATCCAAGGAAAATATAAGAGCATTTTGTGCAATAATACCTGCATCATTTGCTTCTTTATTTCATTTATGTTGATCTTCTACCAACCAACAATCTTTCTTTACATGCCCTTTCTTTTCATAATTCCAGTAGGTTATACCTCCATTTATGGATTTGGATCTATTGCCTATCTTTGACCTTGATTTCCCTTGCTCGACCTTCTCTCTTTGCTTTCCCTTGCTTTCAACACTTAAGCATTTCTTGATGTTTCCCTTGTGCTTTTCCTGTGAATTTCTTCATTCAAGATTACACTAACAACATCATCAACTTTCAAGATATTTGAAGCAGACACAATATTACTAATTTCCATTACCAAACTATTCCAACTTTCAGGTAAAGATCATAAGATTAAGAGAGCCTTAATTTCATCATCAAAAACTATTTTGACTAAAACTAACTGATTTACTAAACCATGGAAATCACTAAGATGACTATATACCGATCCACTTTCCTACATTTGAAAATTAAATAATTGCTTCATAAGAAATACCTTATTTGAAGCTGAGGGTTTTTCATATAAATTTGCCAAAGATTTCATTAACTCTACCATTGTCTTTACCTGTGATAAGTTAGAAATCACAGACGATGCCAGGCTTAACCTTATAGATCCAAAAGCCTTTCTATCAAGAAAATTCCATTCTTCATGTTGCATATTTGTGGGCTTACTTGAAACACCACCCAACAGTAAGTAGAGATCTTTCTGATACAGATAATCTTCTATCTACATCCTCTATAATTGATAATTCTTGCCATTGAATTTCTCCATTCTTAGTTTACTTTCTTCTGCCATTGCTTTACTCCCACTCAATCAGAAACCCCTGAGAGTGAACCTGTAATCAACAAACACTAACCTGCTCTACCACTTGTTAGTGATCCTAGCTCTGATACCAACTGTTAGGATCCTCCTTAGAGTACAATTGATTACCTTTGTATAAGTAACTAAACACAGAATTAAACCATAAGTAATAAGTAACTGTAAATTAGAAACAACAAAGAATAGATGATACGAGAAACAATAAAATCTATATTAACACTCTTCCAAAAGGAAATATAATGAAGAAATCACACTCTTTCCAAACCTCTTGGGTGTACAGTAATTCTCCCTCAAGAGTTCTCTCTCTCTCAATCAATTACAACCAACAATCAACTCAATACCGAGTTGTTGTTCCCTCCAGCAGATCTCTTTGATCTTGCACACTTGTAGATCTAATTGACCTTGCTTACATGTGACAATCAACCCAATGGTTATTGTTGCCTACACTTTCAGTGACAATCAACTCAATTGTTGTTGCCTACTTACTTGATTACAATATAGCCCCATGGGTCTCTTAAATAGATTCCAAAACAAACAATAATTAGAAAAGTGGACTCAAGACTAAAATTAGTCTTTACATGCAAACTAACTGTTCATCTAAAATTAGAATAGTTCTAGAATGCACAGATGACCGATGCTAGTCTCTATCTATCTGGAGATGACCGACGTCGGTTCTTATTTGACCGATGCCAGCCAACCATAACCGATGTTGGTTATTGTGTGGCTGAAGATATGACCGATGTCGGTTGGCCTAACTGATGTCGGTTACTATGTCACTCAAAAACCTCCACATTTGCATACTTGTGAAGCTTTTAGCTCCACAACTCAACATGTTCCATCCTTTAAGAGTTGATGTGTTTCTCCCAACTAATTGAGAAGATGATATCCCATCTTGATGACTTCAAACATATCATCATTAAATTCATATGCTTCTTGAAGTGATATATTTGAAAGGTTGTTTTTCCTTTGCATACTTACTTGAGTACCAAGGCTACCTTCTTCATCTTTGACCAGATCATAGCCTCCTTAAATAAGAGTATATATTGATCCAATGATTGAAAACAAGTAATCCAAAGGCTGGTTTAGATCTTATTCTTTCCCATCCATGATATCTTGCATAGTGATGAAAGAATCAATGACCATTTCTTTCTCTTTGGTAAAAGGAGAACATTCTTCCTCATCAACCCAATCAGAAATCTCCACACAAGAAGTCACTTCTTATTCATCATTTAGGATCACTTGGGAGATCTCAATTTTAATCTCAATTAATATATCATGATTTTTATTCTCAAGGGCTGCAAGATCCTCTATTTCTTTCTTTGTGATTCCAAGACTAGGCATTTTGAAGTCATGTGACTTAGTCCAATGAGGCTGCCAAGGAGCTAGGTCTTCTTCAAGCAAGAGTTATGATTTTTTATCAACCAAATACTCCTCCTTAGGTTACCATACCATAGGTCCATCAAGGAAAAGGCTGATGGGGTAATGAAAAGATGAATTATTTGGTGGAGGTAGCACATAGAACTCAAAATTAGATTGAGAGTGAAATGTAGGGAGTTCTTTTAAAAGCTCTTGAGGAAGTGAAGGTAGACCTTGGGATTAAAAAACTTAATTTTTTTCCTTCCACTTTAAAATCGCTTCATTGACATCTGATTTATCTTGATCACTCTCTTGAGTGAGGTTAGATGGGGTGTGTTTGGGCATAGGATCTTCTTTTGGGTCTAAACCTTCCATCACACCTTGACTTAGCAACTTCATTCTTGACTCTAACTCTTCATTTTGCTTGGATAGGTTCTCTTTGAAAAGTATTTATTTAAGTTCAAATGAATCATCATGAGTATGAGGAATACATGAGGTTTGACGTGGAACACAATAAGCTTCTTAAGGAAGGGTGGGAGAAACTTTCAAAGGATCAACTTCATTCTCAAACTCACACTCCTTAACAATGCTTATATCCTCTTTCTTTCCCCATGATTCCACTATCTTACTCCAGATTAAGATGTTAAGATTAGAAGTATATTTTTCAGGTAGTGGGAATGCAACGTGAGAAGGTAATGAGGGCTTGAAATCCACTTCCTTTTTTCCAACATGGACTACTGCATATTCATATTAGCCAACTCAATTTGTCTATCAAGATTAACATCAAAAACAAGGTTTCTCCTTTCAACTCTCTCTTCCAACCGGTTGGGAGAAGGATGACTTTGATATCCTTGATTGGGCTCATGAGTAAGGATCAAATATGGATGATAGGAAACTTGGGGAAGTGGATATGAAGTTTTATAGGTTTAATGAGGTTACCTTTCATGAACTCCTAGCCTATCTTCTAAAGAAAAAAGTAGACCACTCACATCAAGCATCTCACTTGTGAGCCTTTACCAATTGGCTCTCTCAATAGGTACCCACTCTCTTTTGAATAACTCTAATGCATATCTCACCTTATAAATAATATTAACAATAACCTCTTGACTATATCCCCTTAGATTATCAAGCTCCAACATAGAGTGTCTTCTTAAAGTTGGAAATGGATTGAGTTAAGTGTTTAGGTTGACTAGGGGAAGCAAGAAATCAAGGTATCTAACTATAGGACTAGTAAGAATCATGAGAAGGCTGATAATGGTCATGTGGGAGTTGATATGGATCATAAAAATACTGGTAAGGATCACACCAAATCTGATTATGAACTTATTCTTGTTGATAGGGAATGACACAAGCTTGAAATGTCTCACCAACTTGTGTAAAAAGGAACCCAACAAAAAAATTAGTTATGAAACCTAATTGAATAGAAGAACATAAAGAAATATATTACAAACAATATTCAAAAGGAAACCTTGGCTGCTTGACCAACTAATGTATCTTTAGAGTCGCTATTGATGCTTGGATAGATGCCTCTAAAGGCTAATTGTTAAAAGACAACACCAAAAATCTTTCAACTTCTTGGACCAAGAGTCCCACTAGGCATGCCAAAAATTGTTGTCACTTGGATTTTCACCCTTTGAGTATATTCATAGGATATCCTCATCTAAGTGGCATAATGGAAACATCTTACTTGTGTGTAGTCAATTTGGTGAGATGAATCTCTATAATGAAGGTCTTGCTCCCTAGATGTATCTTAAAATGCTTTCACTTATACTAACTGATTATTTGTAGGTAAAAGGGTTAAAATTTAAATGAAATAAAACCTATTATATGGGTTAATGCACCAAGATGTTTACCATAATACTATTGTACTCCACTTTTAAGACAAGGCATACAACACTAGTCTATAAATCCTAGAATGCATTAACATCAATATTTTAATATGAAGGTGCCATATACGAAGACTATCCAATGTAAGTGGAAACATAGATCATTTTATAGATGCTAAGACTTACTTTTACACTTAATGACATTTAAATACACTTAAAAACACTTCATATGACCTAGTAAGCATGGAATTACTTGCATCAAACATGGAAGGATTGAGAGAAAACAAGGATAAATGAATATCTTTTAACCATTCACTATACATCTCTTCACACACTTTAACAAGCTGATGTATAAGCTCAAACTAGATTAAATTTATTATATAAGGCAAGTATAATGTTAAAAATATTAGGGATTCACCATACATGGTGTGTTATTAGAAGAGGATGTGAGATTAATCATGTAAGGTAAGAAATCCCAAGTGTCCATCTAAGTCAAAACTCTTGCAAAGTGGCATGTAACTCCTTGTGGTGGTTTAAAAAATTTGCCTTCATGATTGGCCCTATTTTAATTCCTCATAAATAAGTAGGACCAAGTATAAATATTTTAAATAATGGTAAGGTTCTCAGTCATGTCTCTTCGTGCATTGGTTTAAGTCTTGATCATTTGCAATCATTTAGGAAGGAGCTATCATCATTTGTAGTCCAAAAAACTCCTCCTTCATGCACCCTTCACACTTACCTTAAAATTATCTTTATTTTCTCATGGAAATACATGTGGAGTGTATGATAATTTTTAAGAGCCTCCATGTCCTTAAAAGCATCAGGAACACCTTAAAATTACCCTACTTGAAATTTTCCACCTTTCTCACTAGCTTGTCTAATATGCTAGTTTTGACTGGCTAACATGAGAGCTCCTATTGAGTCACTTAGGAGTTTTTTATTGGAATTAAATGACCATAAGGAGTCATTAGAATTCATAATCCTCCCTTAAAAATTTATTTCATCTTCAAACTTCTCCTATAGTCTACATTATGCACAAAATTGTTAAAAAAAGCTTGCTTTGTACCTTGTCCATACAATTCCATATAGATCAAGAGTATGTGATGGATATTTGAGTCCTATACAAATTAAAATATTTTTCATGGTCAAAATATCCAATTATATTAGATATCCAACTCCATTTATCCAAATTGGCCTTGACTAAGGGTTTATAAGGGTTTTAGGCCTGTTTGACCTCTTAAGGTTTGTTCATAAAACCCTGACGTTTAAGTTTCCAATAAATTCTATAATAAGGTTTTATATGACCCTATATAAAAAAATTTAACATCTTGTACTTCCATGCAAATCCTCATGAAATATGTAAGCTTCCAAACTTCTCCTATTGAGCCATTTTCCTCATTCCCATAGGTCTAAAATTGATCCAAAACTCGAAAGATTTGGTTGAAAGATAATTCAAGAAACTAGAACAAGATAATTCAAATAATTCTATCTCTGAGAAGAGATGTTTTATTAATAAAAATTTGCAGACCCAAACATATGCTTATCTCTGAGAAGAGATGTCTGATTTCCATTTCAGGTTACATATTCATTTATACATGTTTTTAAGGTGGAGGGAGGATGTGTAAGGTCACCAATCTCAAGGGAGATGAATTGGTTTGAATTCCATTTTTTAAAACAATACATAATTTAAGGAATTACTATTTTTAGACACTTATTGTTTTTAGACTGCACTACTAAAATTGAAATTTGGGGCACTTCCTTTGGGTTTTCAGGGATCAAAATTCATTGAGAAAAGCTCAATGACATATCACCATGTTCTCCTCATTCTTAGCTTTCAAATAGTTCAAAAAGTGAGTCAATTGGATCTATAATTCAAAATTTATGGCTCTCAGAAGTTCCATCATCAATTGGGGTAGACTTGTCACCTGAATTGTTGCTTGAATTGTTGCCCGGATCAAAAATTGTCTTTGAGACAAAATTGGTTTCGTCAAGGTTTCCTTTGCATATAAATATTTTTAACACATATATTATGTCCCCATATATGTTATATAATTCATGTTAATCCTAATTTCATTCTATAATTATGGAATACCCCTCATTTGGGCATTAGGCCAAAAATTGCCTAATGTGCTTGAATGTAACCCCTAAGGGTTTAGACCTTCCTATTGAAAATATTATTTATTTTATTGATTTATTATGTTTTTATAGGTTTATTAAATCTTCTTAAACCTTACTTTAGGTTCAAAATATCTCTTGACTCATCTGGGCATCTCCACCTATTAAAAATGTAGGTTTGTGCATAGGGAAAGTATCCTCTATCTAAGATAAAATAGGGGTACTTACCCTATTTTATTAGGAAATATGGGTATTATAAGGACTTATTAAAGTTTTTAAGACCTTAAAAACCAAATTTCAGCCCTTGGTGACATCCTTTTCCCTCTCAAATATTTAAAAATCCGAAATAGACTTGTTTAAAAAACTGTGTGCAATGTTTTTAACAGGCAGACTATATTTGCTTATCTAGAGCTCTCTTATTTGATTGATGGATCAATGTGAGAGTTAAATTATTATATTTTATTGTTTATTAAGTTAATTTAAGATTTAAAAACACCTCAACCTCCCTTAATACCTCCTTCCCTACATGAACTCTTGAGACTATCGATACAAAACCCTGACTGCTGTGTTTTTATTTTTTGAAGTGTTTCTATAGGTTATTATGCATGATTTGAATCTAAAAAAAAGTAAAAAATATAATATACCTAAATAAGGTTAATTTTACGTTATTTTTAAACACCTCTAATATTTCTATGCATTTTTAAATCTCCTATCTCACTTCTTAGTCTAATGCTTGCTCTTAGTTACAGTAGATTATACTTTTGCCTTAGCAGGGGTCACCTATAGGTAATCATATGTGTTATGAATTGAATGTATGTTATAATACCTCATAAATATCCTTTATTTAATTTTATGTTTTCATTTAAACTACAAAGATGATGTTTCTATGCTTGAATTTCACTTCATAGATGAGCTAAAAACCATGATCTGATTTAGGTGAAAGTTCAAAAGTGGACACCTATAGGTTGGTATGGGCTTGGAAGATCATCATTTTTATCATTAAGGTAATTCAAAACTTTTATAACTATTCATATCACCCCTAAAAACACTAAACATTCCTAGTAGGTATCTATTTCAAGAGATAAGCACTTTCTTTATTTAAGTCTTAGGTTGGTTGGTTGTAGGTGCTCACCAAGCCATTTGTATGGACTAAAAGTTACATGGGAAGCAAAAAACACTTTGTCCTCCTCCTTCAAACTTATTTATTAAATGAAAATTCATTTTAATAATTTTTAAACATCCTCATATGTGGGTAATATGACTAATTTTCAACTTGGGTGGAGAAAGGTCCTTAGGCTCAAGACTGTAGAAGTCATTACTTGTTCATAGTCATAAAATGGCAAGTTTGGGTCTCCAAGAAACAAATCTCCACTTGATTTCTGCCCTTAAAACTTTTTAAAGTCCTTTAATATGCTAGAGGATACTAGTAAATTACCTTTGGAAGTCTCAAACCACTTGATAACCTTGTTTTAATCTATCTCTACAAAGGTCTGAAACTTTGTTCTTTGTATTTTAGGGAAAACTTCCCTAAACTCAGTCTCTCCCTTCTAGAAAGTGATTTCAACTTGGTTAAGGCATATATCACTCCCAAAAGGTCTATAATAATTTTAAAATCCTACCATGACCTAAATAAGGGTTAAAATACTTATTTTAACACTTCAAAATGGCCTTTTGATTTTATGTCAAGACCACCTATAGGTGGTAATTATGGGGTGTAGGCAACAAAAGTGGATTTGGGTAGTGAGCATTAACTTTGATCCTTTATGAGTTGTAAACCTATTTAATACTTCCAAATTAATTTTACATATTTCAAATAATTTTAAACCATCTTCAAAACCTTTTTCTCAATGTTGAAACTTCCTTCAAAGCACCTGTAGGTACACTTTCATGGCAGACAATGAGGACAAGTATGAACAATGTGCATTGCCATAGCATTTTATCCACTATTTGAAAGATAAATTCACTATTTAATGTTATAATAGGATATAAAAAACTCTTAAACCTTCATCACACTTCTACAGATGTCCTCAAAACCTTTACAAACCAAGACTAAGGTTGAAGAATAGATGAGAGTTGACTGAGTATGACTATGGACTGAAAATTGGATCCAAGAAAGATG
The DNA here is from genome assembly GCA_037957365.1 of Torreya grandis. Lineage (NCBI taxonomy): Eukaryota > Viridiplantae > Streptophyta > Pinopsida > Cupressales > Taxaceae > Torreya > Torreya grandis. The sequence continues at coordinate 4,016,556 of JARHVA010000398.1, read as the reverse complement.
TCATGAGACTAATAATGAAGTAAAGGTGATAAAAAATAATTTAAACATGATTATGGACATATAAAAACCCTCTTAAACCATTCCCAAAGCATGAGAAACTTTGTAAATTGTGAAAACCTGCCTATCATCCAAATGAGACTAATCTACCAACATGAGATGATTTAGTCATCAAATAAACTTGAAATGTGAAAATAATAATGGAGGGAATTTGAGAAGGTATAAAAAATCCTCTATATTAAACATCGTCAATTTTTTCATAAAAACTTTCCCAAAATGGATCAAAACCCATAGGGTGCGTGAAATAGCAGGCAAAAAAGTACAATCAACTTCATGAGGATAGTTCATGAAGCAAAATCCACAATTATTAAAAATAATTATACATAAATTAATGTATCTAATTTTAATACAACCTAACAAAATTATTTGACTTGAAACCTCTTCAGCTATCTGTATTGAGCAAAAATATGAAGGTCACTTATACATGTCTAAGAAAGCAAAGATGGAGAAAAATGGTTTTGGGCCAAAATGGCACTTTTAGAGAAAATAAAATATTATAATGAGTGTGGGGAAGATGAAAGGACATTCCATAATATTTTCCCATGTGGCACACTTCCCCATGGACTATACAAGTGTCATTTTCTTCTCTTTTCTCAAGAAAACTACCTTTTCTTTTGATGAACCTACCAATTTTTAGTTATGTCAGTTGATTAGGACCTATAAGGACACATTGGACATGACAACATTTTTTAACATTAAAATTTTCAAATAAATTTGTAAAACTCATTAAATGCCCATTTTTAAACCTCAAAATGACTCAAAATGACTAAAGGGACTAAAATAACTAATATCCAAGACTAGTAAAATATTAAGTGACATTAATTAACATATAAAAAACCATTTAAAATATGTATTAGACCCATTAAACACCTAAAATTCAAGTTTTTACTTAGGGGTGCCCCAATTTGACCTAAAAGTCAAATTTGGTCAACAATAACCATGTGCAATGCAATTGTCCTTTGAATCCCCAAAGATAGTATTATTGCACCTATTATAGGGTATATGAGAAGCATGAGACATAATACTATCTTTTTTTGGAAAAACAAAGAAAATAAAATGTCATTAGGAATGTTGACATGGTGAATGTGCAGCCTAAGGAGGATGCATTTATGAACACCATTATAAGACATCAACACATAATGAGAGGATTGCCTCCTCTCAAAATGCCTCAGGACCAAAGAATCCAAAAAGTGAAATAGTAAAAATACCTAGGCCTAAGTATAAAAAGGGGATGATGTATGAAACTATGTAGATGTTGAATAATATTTAACACCAAGCCACCACTGAAGGAGATGCTATAGTAATAGATTCTAAAATGTATGGTTATATTGTGTGCATTATGTGACAAGATAGAGTTGTTACTATGTTGATATATTTACTAAAGCTACTAAGTACACTAGGAAATGAATATATTTACCAAAACATTCCAAATTTGCTACATAATTTATTTGAATGTGCATATCAAGGGTAACATAAGATTTAAAAACTTGTTTGGTATGTAAAAACAAAGAAGCCATGGGATGTAGATGCATGAATTGACATTGAATATGTAGGATATGAAATTCTAAATGTTGTGTTTGATTTTACAAGCATGGTTAACATTATCCCCAGGTCCACATGGGAGGCGATTGGATGGCTAGTTCTTATTTATAACCCAGTGACTTTGAGTTTAGAAGACTATGGAAGAGTTGAACCCATTGACCTATTATAAGATGTTGAGATCAAAGTCACAGAGCTAAGCCTATAAGGTGAAATTAAATTCATTGATATAAAGACAATAGTAACTCATTATCCTATGTTGATTGGAAATGAATGGACATTTAATGGTTAGATGACTATCAATAAGGTATAACATTAGTTAGAGGTGCATAAGGGAGATAACATTATATTCATTCCTTTACATAAAGCACATAAACCCTACATCATCTCAACTAAACCAGAGTCTCCTTATGTTGTATAAGAAACCAGTTAGATGAAGGTAAATTTTGAGGAGAACCTGAAAGCTCTATATGCAATTGAGTATAATTTCTTGTATGAGTATAATAAACCTTAGGTTTAATCTTTACTCACTCAATAGTTAAAGACATCTGAATAATTAAAGCCTAAACCAATAGTTACTTAGCCAATGACACCTTAGTTTGTCATAGAATATTATGCATCCATATTTGTTAAATTGCCTACTCAAAAATTAATTTTTTATATCAAGCAAATGTTCATATATAAGATTATATATAACTGACCAAAGAAGGCACCTTGCCCTAAGAAATAGCTTTGTCTATAATTAGAGACTCAAATATGCATCTACTCAACTGGGCTCATGGTGATCATGAACTTTGGCTTATTAGAATGGTCTTTTACATAGAAAGAATACTTCCTTTATACTATGTGACCAAGAATATCAATCAACTCATTCTGCACCTACAAGTTCATGTGCCTATGATCAATCAATGAGTTAGTGCCTTAAATTATGCTTTGAAGGGAGTTGCAATGACATGGTGGACAATTCATAAAAATGATCATCTCAATTGGGATGATGCATGTAAACTTATGATTAATAGATTTCAACTACTATAGGTAATAAAAAGTAATTGACCTTATTTTCAAGAAGGTGAGTGCCCTAAAATCCACATCCATAAATGTGTTGAGGTTTAAATTGAACAACATATGGCACCTAAGTACTGGGACCATATATTTCATTACACACTTTTCTCTTTACCATTATCTTGGTATATGCATCAATAACATAGGAGGGACACAAAGTATTAGGTACAGGTGTAGAGTGACTTCATCTAGACTTTTGTGTTTGAAGATGAAAATCTTATGGTTCATAATGCACTGTTCAAAATCAAACATTTCCTATGTCATGGGTGTGTAGAGTATTTAAGCACCATGATGGAGTCTACTGCATAGAATAATGTAGTTGATGATCTAAATACAACAATAGAAAGATATAAAGATTCCAAGATGGAAGAATAATCTTTTATGCAGAGGAGGAAACTAGAGATTTATATACTGATGATGATATTGATCTGACTAATTTATTTGAATCTAAATGGCCAATAGAACCATTAAAATAGCCAGTCATAGGACCTACTAAAGAATACAATTTGTGCAACATATAGATTCTAGAGAAGGAAGGGGAAAGAATGCTAAAAGAATATATTACTAATTTAACTTATTTGGGAATAATAAAGTTGTATTCCTATTTTAGTTAAGGGTCTAGATTAATAAATCAATATAGAATATAAAAATAAATACAGTGCTAATTTGTGCAACTGTTTATCTTTTTCACCCTTCAAAAAATATTAATAAATATGAAGAAATATAACTTAGCTAGAAAATATATTGAGATGGTTGATATAGAGGTTAAAAATGGCTATACAGGATTGGGAAAGTATCATAAACCTAAATCTAGATTTCATTCGGCGAAAGGATAAGAGTACCAAAAAGTGGGCACTTTGGTGTTTGGTGTTGTTGTCCATTCTTGCCTCTATTATCAAAATTGATCATAGAGACTTAAAGCTTTATAGGTAGTTAAGATGTGCCTGTGTGAGCATGCCTATGAAAAATTAAGTGTTGGTTATTGATAAAACGTGATGTGGAGTTTATTTAGTCTTCAAACTCTAACCCTCCATCATACTTGATAAAATAATATTTGAGTCACTTAAAAAATGGGGGTTAGTGTGTAAGATATACTGAATGTGTAATCCACACCCCTTATGTGGGCACACTACCTACATACCAATACTTTGAGGAGGGATCAAGCCATATGTAGTTCTCCCATCTAGTGTGCTTTGTGAAACAGTGTGATGTGGATGCAAATGCCAATTTGATAGTGTTTGAGGTGGTGAGGGACTAGTATGAGGATTTGAGTAGGTTTATAGCTATGTTGTGTGACTATGTGCAAACAATATGTAAGTTTTCCTTAGTACTTTGTTTGTATTCTTGCTTGCTTTATAAGTTTTATCACCTCTTAAGTAAATGAGCTTTGGAAGGTTTTTTATTGTGAACAATTAGTCATGGTTCATATGTATTCATGCTAGGACAACGTAATTAAGGATACGGATCAGAGGAAAATGATCATTGGGGTTCAAAGTGAAAATGGATATGACCATTGAAAATGGGATGTTTTGGTGTTTGATGCTATATTCCAAATGGGGCACACCTATCCTATAGGCTCGAGACTTGAGGGAATAGGATTAGAATGGGAAATACCATTTGGCTGAGGTGGAATGACCGTTCAAAAGGTTATAGATAAGCATAGAATATACTAAGAGGGGGGGTGAATTAATATATCATATATCTTATAAAGCTTTCCCTTAATCAAATTCTACTTAATCAAACATTCAAGATATGCAATAAAACTAAAAAAATAAACACCACACAAGCGAGACAACCAGATATAATGTGGAAACCCAATGTGGGGGAAACCACAGAGAACAATCTCAAGTATATGAATGAGTACCAACCCAAAAAATATTCCCAAGCACCAACTTAAAGGATCACCAAACCCTTTGCTGAGCACCAACCTAGCAACAATTTGTGAGCACCAACCCATAGGAGCACCAACCCCTTTGCTGAGCACCAACTCAACAACAATTCATGAGCACCAACCCACAAGAGCACCAACCCCTTTGTGTAAATCACACAACTATCTCTCAATGTTGCTATCTCAACAAATTGTAGTTCATTACAACATCTCTTTCCTCTCTCTCACTTTTGCTCTTCTAAGCTAGATATAACAAATACAAATCATATTCATCTCTCACAAATGCTCTTCTAAGCTAGATAATACAATATCAAATCAACCTCTATTTTCCATATTACAAATGGCTTCTCAAGCCTCTATTTATAGCTTTCCAAATGACCTTTTCCCTTCCCCCTTTGTGACCCTTCAATCCTCATGGAAAACGGTGCCAAAATTGTATGACCCTTCATACCCTTGCCTTTGAAAAGTCATGTGGTGACCCTTCATGACCAAAAATGTCCTTCCCTCTTTTGTCTTTACTTTGGTGACTTTTTGTATTCCTCAAAGTGTCCCTTTATGAGAAATTGTGCCCTTCCTCTTTTGTCTTCACTTGGTGACTCTTGGAATTCCCCAAGATGACTCTTCATGAAAAAATGTGTCCCATCCTTCTTTTGTCTTTACCCCATGGCTCTTTGACTTCTCCATGGGCCCTTATTTTGTCCCATATGCAACCAAAAATATATTCGTTAATATTAAATAAATATTAACTCATATTAGCCAAGACATAAAAATTACAAACATCATTAAATGTAATGGGGCCTTTATCACCAAAAAAGCTAAATATTTGACATCAATGACAATATTTCCAACAATCTCCCCCTTTGTCATTGACGGCAACCTCAATCTTGAAACTGCCACATCCTGTCACCTGTACATATTATCATTTGAAAACATATAGTAACTCCTCCTTACTGTAACAACCTATACCTATTCCCTATACCTATTTTTGCACCTGTACCTATACTTTTTATTCTCCCCCTTTGACATCAATGGCAAAGGGCCTACTTAGAGCTAGCACTTAGCTCCCCCTCAACTGATGCTGAACCTCAATGGTAGGAAGTAAATGGAATTACTCCCAACTTCTCTCGCAGATACTCAAATGTGTCTTTTGGTAGTGCCTTTGTGAAAATATCTACAATATGCTCTATAGTACTAATATATTCCATCTTAACCTATTGATCTACAACTTGCTCTCTCGAGAAGTGATATCTAATGGGAATATGTTTTGTTCTTGAATGCATTAATGGATTTTTTAAAATATTTATAGCACTTGTGTTATCACAAAAAATGGAAATAGGTTCATCATACTTTACCTTGATATCTTCCAAAGTTTGCTTCATCCAAAGCACTTGAGTACAACACAATACTGCTGCAGTATATTCTGCTTCAATTGTAGAAAGTGATACTGAGTTCTGCTTCTTGCTTAGCCATGATACTAAGCTATCACCAAGGAAGAAAGCTCCTCCACTTGTACTCTTTCTATCATCTAAGCACCCTACCCAATATGAATCTGTATAAGCAACTAAAGTGAAATATTTACTTGTGGGATACCATAATCCATAATCTAATGTCCCCTTGATATATCTAAATATTCTTTTCACCAATTAAACATGACTATCTCTTGGAGATGACTAATATATTTCAACCATACCTATTGCATGCATGATGTCTGGTCTCGATGCTGTCAAATATAAGAGACTACCAATCATAGATTTATACAAAGATTGATCTGTAACAGGTGATTCTTCATCCTTGCTCACCTTATTTCTTGTACACATAGGTGTGCCAACTGGTGCACAATCATCAAAACCAAACTTCTTCAACATCTCCTTAGCATATTTACTTTGAGATATGAAAAGTCCTTTATTTGATTGAAATATTTTCAACCCTAAGAAAAATGATAATTCTCCAAGCATAGACATCTCAAATTCTTTTTGCATTCTATCAGAAAATTCTTTTGTCATCTTTTCAATATTTCCTCCAAAAATGATATCATCAACATATACCACAAGAATCAATTGATGCTCACCTTCTGTTTTGATGTAAAGATTACTATCAGTAAATCCTCTCTTGAATCCTTGATCTTGTAGGTACTTATCAAGTCTTGCATACCAAGCTCTGGGAGCTTGTTTTAATCCATACAATGTTTTCTTTAATCTGCATACATGGTTACTAATATTCGAGAGAATAAACCCCTCAAGCTGCTCAATGTAGACCTATTCTTCAAGATTCCCATTTAGGAAGCTAGATTTGACATCCATCTGAAACTTTTAGTATATGTATGTATACCTTGAAAAAAAGTAAAGTTGTGAAACTTTTAGTTTGTTCCTAGTCCAAGTTTCATGTAGTTTGATCCCATCAAGATTTTTGGTGGGTGACCTATTCAATAGGTAGATTAAATTATGTGACATGATCCTACCCAAAATGAATGAGATAATTGTGTGTTCTCAACCATGTTGTAAAACATCTCTATAATTACATAATTACATCATTTTGAAATCCCATTTTGTTGTGGTGTTTATGGAGTAGTCAGCAGATGACATATCCCATTCACTTTAAGATATGATAATAAATTTGTATTGGGTATTTCCCCCATGATTTGAGTGGAGAGACTTAATTTTTTTATCAAAATAATTTTCCATGGTTGCTTTGAATTATTTGAAGACTTGGAAGACTTGATGTTTGGTCTTTAAAAGGTATACCCACATATTTCATGAGTAGTCATCAATAAAGAGTTAAAAATACTTGTATATTTTGTGGTTGGGAGTCATGTGTATACACAAATCAGTGTGAACTAGATCTAATGAACCAATATCACGATATTTTCTAGTGAGTCAGATAAAAATATAATAGAAGATTGCTTGAGTAAGGGAAGGCCTTTGACCATGTTGTGTCTGCTTAATGCAATTAGATATCCATAACTCAATTGTACATATCTTATATAACATATATTTGTTATTTATGTGTCCTTTACTAAAAGTTATTGATGGTTGTTGTTAACATCATCAATCTAAAACATTTCTCCAATATTCATAGCTCTTGCAATGATTATAGAGCCTCTAGACTTATTTCTTATTAGGCAAAAATTTTGACCACCTTCATGGTCAAACACAACCTTAAGGTTGTGATCTATCATTCAACTAACATTAATTAGGTTTTTCATGAGTACTGGAACATATCAGACATATTGGATTGTGCTCTTTTACTTTCCAAGATATAAATAAATATCACTATGGCCTTGAATAGTGTAATATGTATCATTGCCGAGAGAAACATTACCCCATGATGTTTTTTGGTTCAATGTGGAGAACTATTCCTTCCTATCGATCATGTACCTTATAGTATAAGAATCCACATACCAGATTAAATTTATAGAAATGGTATCTTCATGTGTTTGGGTGGAAAATAGATGATCCTCATTTGAAGAATCATTTTCTACTGCAACATTCCCATTTTTCTATGATTGGTAAGGTTTATGTTTCCATTGTATTTTTTATGGTTTTTTCTTTCTTGATTTGGGTGAATGTTGTGAAGTGAAATTATAACTAGGTGATCCTTGTGTGAATGCATTGCACTAATAATGTTTCAAACCACATTCTATTGTTTGACAAATCAAAACAAATTTATGGGAATGGGGTTTATTCCCTTGCTAATTATTTTGTTTAGGGGTATTTTTTGAACCTTTCATGGGATTCTTCCCCTTTTGATGTGATGCAATGGTATGCTCATCATCGGCTTCCTCTTATTGAAACATGTTCACCATCTCTTCAAATGTCATTTTACATCTCGTGACATTTAATTTGGTCATAAAATTTTATATATAGGGGGCAACAGTCTTAGGATAATGGGTACCAAAAATTCATCCATCATTGTTTCACCTAATACCTAGAGTGAGGCCTACAAAGTTTTAATTCTATGTAAGAAAGACTCCACTTTTTCTTCTGGTTTCAATTTTAGACAATGTAACAATATGTAAAGATGCCAAATATATTTTGATTTTTCACCTTGTAGACAGTCCTAAGCTTATCCAGGTGTCCTTTATTGTATCGTGTAATTTTGGATATAAGGTTGTACATGATCTGAGACTCTGAACATGATTATTAACTTTGATTTATGGTTGGACTTGTAAAATTTATGCTTTTAATAAGTTTTATTTGCATTTTAGGTCAATGAGAAATAAATAACTAGCCATGTCTTCAAATTTCAGATGTGTTTGTACCTTAGTCTTCCATTATATGTAGAATTCACCTTGAAGAAGCTAAGTGTTTGGTAGAACAAATCTTGGTCCAGATCTAGCCATTATGAACAATATGACAAAGAGAGATGGAATGGTTCCTCATTCCTTCAAATAGATTCCAATTTCTATATATTGTCAATTTGATATACCAAGCCTCTCGACATATGTGCCCTTATTATATAGCCATCAGTACATGGAAAAACCTCGTCCTTTATATATATTTATCACTATGTGAAAGAGAGAGATGTTAATGTACATGAGAGTGGATGGGTATGTGGTATAAAGATAGTTCAAAAAAAATTATCTGATTAATAACCCCTGCTTAGAATAAATCCTTGTACGGGGATGTAACTTTCCTATATACTCAAATATTCCACATGTCAGGATTAATGCCTAACGATAATGGTGAATGGGTGATGGAGGGAAACTTCAATAATTTATTTTCCTTATTTCTTCCTAATAATTTATAGGGATGATTCCACATACATCATTATTGCAATTATATTTGACTATAGATGCATTAGTTCAATCACAATGACATGACCCATAAATGTGAACCAGAGGCAACATTGATACCGATTGATAAAAATAAGATTTGAGAATTTATTTTTGAGTTTTTTATTATTCCAATGTTTTATAGAAAAAGAAAAAGAAAATATAAAATGCTTGTAATTTGAAAATTTTATAATATACATAAAATAGAATTTTGTTTAAGAGGAAAACAAAATACCTATCACAATATTGTATTCAACATGACTTTATTACCTAGAATAAAAGATTTAATTTTTTTCATAAGTTCACATTAAAAAATCATCAAAAATAAATTTGGTAGGGTCAAATTTAGACCCTGATATTCCCTTGATACTATTCAAAATATTTTTTGTGACCATTTTTTTCCAACCGTGAAAAAACTATCTTAATCTAACATCTATGTGAGGATAAAACCCTTTTAAAATATAATTGTGACTTTCTAAAAATAAATTTCTATAATTTTCCAAAAAGAATTCCTACTTTGTTCTCTCTTACAAAATCTCCAAAGAAATACCAAATCAAGAGAATGAGAGCACATGGGGTCCTCTTTCTTATATCTTATTTTAATCTTCTACCATGATTAAAAAAAGGTTTCAAATGAAGAATCTTGGAGAGGGAGGGTACCATGAAGCTCCATGTTTTTTTCATTCTCTCTTCAAACTTCTTTTGAATGTTGTAGCGCAATTTAGATACCCTGCTCTGATATCATAATAAAAGATGCAATATACTCATTAACATTAATCAAACATAAAAATTATATTAATAAGCTTCATGAATCATAGTCCATCATACCTAACACATCATAATGGACAAAATTATTAAATGTCTAAAACAACCTATAACTATCCTTGTTTAGTAATACATCAATTATTTAATATTAAATACATATATAACTTCCTAAATTATGAACTAGTAAGCTATTATTATAACATGTAGCATCAATATAAAAAATCCATTAATAATCATATCCAATTTTATCCTTACAAAATATTTTAATTTTTAGATTTAAATTTCATTGTTTTATAATAAAACCTTTGCTTACAAGTTGGGTTGATATTGGAACAAGAAATCCTACACATTTTTAAGTTCATACATGTTAGAAAGCGCACAGTTTTTTCTCGAGTTTTAGTGAGGAAAGCAAATTAAATTACCTTGGGAATATTAAAACATATTCTGATCATTCATGATTTAAAGTTAAAACACATCGAAGTGTTAAATGTGTAAAAATTTTAACCGTTGATCATCCAACGTGCAGGCAACGACTCTTCCATACATTATGAACTTTGAAAGCCTCTTTCCTTTCAATCATATCCACACATTATTCATTGTGCCCAAATTTCAAGTTAGAGTTTGATGTTATGTCTTTTGAGAGATTGATCATATTTGAGGTTTTTTATAACTTAAAGAATAGCAATGACTATTTTAATCATTATTTGTAAGGTCCTTATTTGTTGGTCATAACAAAAATAATTAAAATATTAAAAATAATATTTTAACATAAACTTTAAGAAGTGTTATAAATCATTTACAAGGTTCTCTTTATAAAAAATCAATGATTTTATGCCATCAAATAATATAATATTATATATAAAAAAATGAAGGCACATTCAATTCTTTGTATTATTTTAATAATAGATCTTATTATTTAATGGAGAACATGGTTTTAAGAGAAAAAAAAAATTGTAACCATATAACCATATACACAAACTTATGACATAAATAAATATATTGATTTATAAATATATTGATATCAATATCAAAAAAAAAAAAAAAATTGTAATAAATAAAATAAATATTGATTCAAACTTAACTCACATAACAATGAAAAAATAAGGTATGAATCAATTAAGAATATTGTTAAAATAAAAGCTAGATTAAAATATAAACTAATTAAAATCACTATCAAAGTTTTAAAAGCTAAGCTATAAATTAATTAGAATTTATAATGATAAATAGAAAAGGAGAAAAAATATAAATAATATATTTAAAGAGTTAAAAAGTCATATCTCAAATATAGGGGAAAAAAAAAACTCCAAAATAAATAAATAAATATAAAACATAAAAAATAAATTAAAATAATTACAACATTTTATATATACATTGATTTTCTAGACTTTTTGAATGTTACATTAAAATATTATATCAACACTTTTATTTATTTTAATAAATATACAATATTTAAAAATAATATTAATTATTTCATTCTAACAACCTTTTAATGATAATTTATTTTAGATTTAAATTTGTCAAAATATAATTTATTTATCATTACTTCTAAAAAATATCCAAACTTCTTTGTAATTAATCTCTAACATATGCAAATTTTAATTAATAAATGATTGTTTTGAATTGTATTAATATAATGTTTTATCATACATTTAAATTGAAGATGTAAATAGATTTATTATTAATTGTTCATAAGATATATTATCTTATTAATACATTTTCTATTTAGAAATATTTATTTATAATTAATCTCAACATATGAAAGTTTTAATGAAGAAAGAAATATTTTGAATTCTATTAATATAATATTTTATCATACATTTAAATTGACCATGCAAACAAATTTATTATTGATTTTTTATATAATATACACATTCTCTACATAGAAATTTATTATCAAAATGAATTAATTGATATTGTATACTCCTCGAATTTTTATATGAACTAATTAAAGCATGTATATTAGATAAAAATAATTATTTAAAAATAAAAAAATATATTAGTTAATATTTAATTACAAATTTAAACCAATATGCATAGATAAAAAATATTATAAAGAATATAACAAAATTTATATTGAAGAGAAAATTTGAGAAAACTTACTTTACTATGGTTTTATATCAGTCTTATCTTATTTTTTGCTTACTTTTCATTTTTAGCATACTACTTCTATAAGAATTTCAAAGTTAAGTACATATTTATTGCATATTTATCTCTGCCCTTTATGAGGATAACTTTTTTATTGAATAACCTTCAACATTATGTCATAACTATTGTTGTAGACAATCAAAAGGATGACATCGATGAGATCCAAGAACTTCATCTCAAAGGTATACATCAAGATATAGCTTCTAAGAAGCTCTCTCAAACTGATATTTGTTTAAAACATGGTGTTGTTAATAAAAAATAAAAATGGTATGAAATTAGTTTCTTGATAACTTATTATCTGGGTAGTATCCCATATTATGAATACCTAAATGCTTAGATTTGTCATCACTAGGAACACTTATGTTTCTAAATTATTGGTCTTTGAAATTGTACCAAGGGTATTATTATTTTTCCTTCAAGTATGCCTCACAATTTTAAGCCCTCCTCTCTTGTTTGAGTTGTTGGTTCTTGAATAATGCTCTCATGATTATGTCCCCTTACACCCCTACTTTCAAAGTCCTAGACTAGACCTCCCTTAGGGTGTCTATTTGGATTGAATTTCTTGGCCTTCTACTTCCTCTGTGATATTTTTTTAATGAAATTGTTAAACCCATAGGAAAAGTGTTTTAATATGATAAAGTCAAGTGTTACTTTGCACACCCTAATAAGTGTGCTTGTGTTGAGGTTGATTTGAATAAGGAATTGAAAAGGTCCATCAATATTAAAGGATAAAACACTATGTAAATAAAGTAACCTACTTTAATCTCCCAATAACTTTCTTTTGATGTCAATCACCTAGCCACATTATTTACGATTTTAGTTTTATGGGTTACTCAAATCCCTTTGCCAAACAGATGACAATTGAAAAGTCAAAGGTCCCAAAGAATAATGAAGGTTAGACAAGTATGGATAACAAAAAATATGATACTAGAAACAAGGTTATAATCCAACCCATGTCCCCCACATTATGAAACCCTGTTTCAAGGATCAAAGGGATCATATTTCCACTTTTAACCCTCACTAATCTCATATCTATATAGAATCCTCTCATAGCTAAGTTTCTCAAGTTATTCAGACTCAAGTATTTTCTTCCCATTATTGGACACCCTCTACAAGAGGTCCTACCCTTCAATAGTCATCCAGTCCACCTTGTGGTGGCACTGGTTCTCCTTGAGAGCATAATGAGGCTAAAAACCAATCTATTTCACTTAGCGATTTTATCCCAAAATAGAAATATCTATTGGGAAACTAGTTTTTGGCACTTGGAAGTGGAGAAGACATAGATGATTATCAGGAAGAACTTTTCATGGAAGAATCCCACTAATTAATTTAATATCATGAAATGTATGAGGTCTCATAGAGTCCTCTCATAAATTCTCTGTTCGTGTTTCTTGTCATCAGTTTGAGGTTTTTGATTTTATTTTTTGCATAAAATTAATATTTTAGGGTTTCTTCTTCAGAATTCATTGAAATGTATTTGATCTTATGCATCTACATTCTCCCCTTCACATGAAGATGGATGTGGTGGTTTCAATATTTTAGTTTCCAAGAAGTTTCCTCTTAGTTATTACCATAGGGGAAGATCCATCACATCAATTTATTTGGGATTTACTTCAAATCAATGGTCATTCCTTGGGTATTCTCAACATATATACCCCAAATGATGTCCCAAATAGAATGACATTATGGTGATGCATCACTAGCAATCTAATTTTTTTCACCTAGCTAAATAGTGGAAATTTTAATAGGGTTGAGAGGCCTAATGAAAAATTTGGTGCCATTATGATGTGATGGTGTGCGGGATAATTTGAATCATGGTTTTACTTCAAAACCTACATGATTTTAGTGGACCCACTTCTCTAGTGGCACAAATTTGATAATTCATCTTGGTTTACATGGTCCAATTATCATGCTAACACATATATGGTCCTTAAGTAGTTGGAAAATTTCATGTTTTTCAAGTAACACATTTTATCTTTTACGTTTTTCTAATATGAAAGATTTCACTATCAATATAATGTCTCTAATTTTATACCACAATCCCATCACTTGTATAGTGGAGATGATTTGTAGCCATTTCAATGTGCCACATAATCATTTTTTTAATAGTGACTCTCTTCTACCATGAGGGAAGTATTTGTTTCATTCATAAAGTTTGGAACCTTGCACTACATTGACTTTATGCTTTCAGTTGGATTGATTGGTGGAATAAAGTGATCACTCATATCACCACATTCTTCTACCACTATGGAAAATAAATTTCACAAGTTCAAATGTAGGTACATGGTGTTATGATCAATTACCTTCAAAAAATTACTTTTCTTCTTGACCATGGTCCTTCTGAATTATATATGTAGTCCATGACAATTAATATCAATCACAAGAATAAATTTGCATAAAATCCTAAGAATAGATGGGCTTAGATCCGAACTTGCCTACATTGGCTCAAAATTGGGATCCTTGGGGCCTAAAAATCATTTTTGAAATTCCCTTAGAAAAATTAGAGAGGGATAAAATTAAAGCTATCACTCTTTCTCATCAATAGCTCACCAATCTATTTGAAATATACTTAGGTATTGTTAACCAATATAAATTTGTGTTCTAGTATTAAGGAGAGATGATAAAATGCACACATGCAATGGAAGAAAATTTGGATGTGGTGCCTTAAAAAAATAGTCTTTAAAACCAAAAACTCTATGATACCACTCTATCTCTAGAGGAACTATTTAATGAAGTGCAATTCATAGATAATGACAAAGCCTCTGGTATTGATGGTTTTCCTTGTGATTTCTAAACAACTATTTGAAATTTTGTAGGGCCCAAATCATTCCAAGTTTTAAAAAAATATTTGAAAAATAAATAGTTAGGCTCACTTATTAACAAAGGAAATATCAAGTTCATTCCCAAGGCCAATGACCCATAGATCATTACTAGTTGTTATTCCATCACCCTCCTCAATGTATCTTATAAAATCCTTTCTAAATACCTTGTGAACCATTTATATTTCATATCATCTATTATCATTATATCAAATCAAAATGAATTCATTAAGAATAGACACATTTTAGATAATCTAAATGATATCTTGGGAGGAATGGAATGGGAATGGGCTTCTTGTCAATAAACTATATCCTTAAAACTTGATTTTGAGAAGGCTTGTGATAAGATTAAGTGTATATTATTATTCTTGTTGGGACCATTTTAAATCCTCCTATGATAAGGAAAGGTTCTCAAGGATTTCCTTTGTGCCAATGCTAAAATAAATTTAAGGCTATCACAAAGTGTCTTGGGATATTTGTTGTATTTATTATGTCAAAGGTGGCATGGGTATAATTGAAATTCACATAAAATTTGTTGGTTTGTGTGATAAATGGGAAGTATAGGAAATTGAAGGGAAAAAATCCTAGATAATTATTTTATGACACTGCATTATCTCTAGTTTACCTTATTGTAAATCCAATTGGAAGAACATCAGGTTTCACACTTTGACTATTACCACTATTCTCATTAATATTGAGGCATATTTTGTTCCAAAAGAGTTTCAAAGGATTTAGAAACTATTAAACCCTATTAAAAATGGGTGTGTCATATTTATCATAGTGGCCTATCTTTTAATGACTACAATATTTAGTGGTATCCTGTTATGACCATCTCTAGTCTTTTATTAGAAAACATTCTAGGAATGAAAGATTTGAGGCTTTCCAAGAAAGGTATTCATAATGTTAAATAATTTATTTCTTATCATGATTGGGATAATTTTATTTTACTAAAATATATATACAAATTAATAAATTTAGACCTACCTTCCATTTTATGAATAAAATAAATGATACTTGATGTCATACTGCATAAGACAGGTTTAAAATATCCATATGCTTAGTAGAAAGATTGGAGATATAATTGTGATACTTGTTTTAAAAATTATTCCTTGGATATCCTATATAAAATCATGACCATGTTCTCTTCATCTTTGGAAAAGTTGAATAGGTGTTGGAATTTGAATTTCTCACCCAAGACCTAACTCGGTAGATTTAACATAATTTGGAATGATAGGCTTGATCCCAAGCTCAATCACTTAATTTGGTGTTTGTTTAATTAGGGATTTACCCTTGGTGATTACCTTTAACATATTGGAATTACTCAACCCAAATGTCCTACCTATTCTAGACTACATTCCTTTAAACATCTCTTCTAGATATGCTCCAAAGCTCCATATGCCAGGCATTGGATTCATAGCTTTTTTTAGCCTTTCTATCAAGAACATTATCTTGGAATAAAATATTTTAAGTAATAATTATTAACGACCATCGTACATATGTCTTATATGTAATTTATTTATGGTTATAATTTTATTTCAACTATGGAAAGCTAAGAACTTAGCTCTATTTAACAATAAAGAAACATCTTGTCACTTTCTTGTTAGTGATAAGGTGATTATTATCTCTTCTGATTTTATAGAGATTCAAAATCAAGAAGAGAAGGTGGCTATTGAATTTAATAAATTTAAAGAGTTTCTCAATCATTGAGGGAATTCTCCTTGTACTATTAGCTAAATACCCCTAGACCATACACCATATGTATCTCCTCCTTTGGTACCCTGATGCTAAAGAAGTTGTTTGGCAATCACAACAACTTCTCCACTCATCCTTATCATCATGGGGGTATATTATTCCACCATTCCTTATGGAAATATTATTGTTGATTTGTCTTGATGGATTTCACCTATATAGGTAAGTGGCCAGGTTGGTAGTGTTATCATTCACAGTTAAAATAAATAATCTAAATTTATTGTTGACATCACATTCCCAAAATGACCTTTCCTATTCCTATGGGAATGGATAAATTATTGAATGAGATAAAATCATGACACCCATGTTAGACATATAGGATTAGTATAAACTATGTATAATATTATTACATCCCCATTTAACATAGAACAGTCTTTGTCAGACCAAACACTCCTATGAACTTTTCAATGTTTTCTTATCTAAGGGATTTTATTAGGATGTATACTAGTTACTCTAATGTAAAGAAATGTTACAACTTGACACTGCCATATTTCACATATTACCAAATCAAATGAAATTAGGTATTGATATGCTTGGTTTGGTTGTGAAATATTAGATTTTTTGCCATATAGAATGTAGAAGTGTTGCAAACCATGAGAGCTGCTAACAAAACCTATCGATCCTACAAATCTAAAAAAACTCTTATGAGCCACAAGATCTCTCTAATTGCCTCTAAAGTGGCCATATATTATGTTTTTTTTTGAATAAATTTATTATATTGATTACTTCTTGGATTTTCAATTGATAATTGCTATTCCCAAATTCATCAAAAAAACCTTTAGTGAACTTTCCATCTTCATGGTCACCAACATAGTTAAAATCTGAGTATTCAAGTAGTTTTAAGTCTTCTACCCTAGATTATTTGAGCCCAAAATTTTATGTTATTTGAAATATCTAAGAACCCTTTTTTATACTACCAAATGGCTATCCCTAGGTTGTTGCATGAATCTTGAGTGGAACCAATATAAAATAATATATCTAGTCAAATTGTGGTCACATATATAAGACTTCTAATGAGTTGTTTATATTTAGTGGAATCAACAAAATCTATTTAATCTTCGTATGTCAACTTTAGATTCTATTTCATGGTCATGTTGAGAATTACAATATCCCATTCTTAACTTTCTCATACTGTCACCAATGTACTTCTGTTGAGCGATGAAGAAATACATTGGTTTTTAAATTATTTTAATACCCAAGTAGTAGTGAAGGTAACCCAAATCTCATTTGAAAACTTTTCATCAAATCTTATTTGAACTTTGTAGCATACCATTCATTGTTCCCTATGATGAGCAAATCATCAAAATAAACCACCATAAATAAAATTGTTTTGAAAAAAAGAGTTGCATCTTTAAACTTAAAACATTTGAAGTTCATGTTCATGAGGTGCTTATATAATTTGACATACCATGTTCAAGGGGATTGTTTCAAACCATATAATGATTTTTTAGGTTTGGACACCTTATGATCTTGACTATTTACTGTGAATGCAATTTTGATGTACATAATTTCCTTTAAGTGAACATTTAGGAATGACGTTTTGATGACCATTTCTTGGACTTTACATCCATTATGAGATGTTAGAGTCAACATGCTTTGGATGGTAGTCCCTCTTTTTATATGTGAAAATGTGTCATTGTAGTTAATTCCTTATTTTTAACATATCCCTTTGTGACAAGCCTTACTTTGTGCTTATCAAGTGAGCCACCAACCTTTTATTTTTTGAGGTAGACCCATTTTTATCCCATAGGTTTGTATCTATATGAAGGATCAAACAATTTCTTAGTACCATTTTTTACCAATGTATTGTACTCATCTTTCATTGATTTTTTCTAAGATTCAGGCTTCTCATCCTATTTGGAAGATGTTGGTTCTGAATAAAATGCAACATTGAGTTCTTATTCTAGATAATCATTCAAGGTGAGCTTTTAAATCATATCTTGAATTTATTCAATGGACTTGTCTAATTATGATGTGCTTACATGTTCAATTCTAGTACCTATTTTCCCAAATTCATTAGGTTTCACATATTTTAGTTTTTGAGTGGTCTACTTCGTCATCTATTTATATGTTTTAGGTACTTTAGGTTCACCCTATAAATTTCCATCACTCTCTACCCCTTGTTATGGTGTCCCCTGTTCATTGTATGATGAAGTTTCACTCTCTCCTTCATGAGGAGTTTCAATCTCATGTATAAGAGACACTAGAGAATCAATGGATTCCCGACTATTTCCCCCACACATTATTTAGAACATCCAAATCATTCTTTATATCGACATCAAAATTTTATTACTCGTCAAATTGACTCAACTATCGATCAATGCTATTTTTCCTTTACATTCTCATAAAAGATAACTTTTCTTGTGACAAGAATCTTATTTTCTTTCTCATCATATATCCTATATGCCTTGGAGGATTAAAAATATCCCAAGTGGATGAGTTTTTGACTCCTCTAGTCCAACTTATTTCTATTCTCCGATGGAATCAATGCGTAGCAAGTGGATTCAAAAATTTGAAGATGTGGCACTGAAGGAAAATGACCACACCACATATCATATAGAGTCTTTTATTCAAGAGCTATTGATAGTGATTTTTTATAGAGGTAATTTCCATTTGAGTTATTTCAAACCAAAAGTGTAGATTTACCCCTTTATAGTACAACATAGCAAAAACCATATTCATCATAGTTCTATTCATGCTTTTTACAAGTCCATTTTGTTTTGAAGTGTGAAAAAATGTAAAATGGTATTTGATCCCATTTTACACAAGATAGGATTCAAACTTATTTTAAGTGTATTCACCACCATTATCTATTCCAAGTGTTTAAATGTGGGTTTGAGCTTCATTTTCAACCATGGTTTGAAACTTTTGGAAAGTCTTGAAGGCTTTTATTTTCTATTCATAAATTATATCCAAGTCATCTTATTCTAGTGATAAATAAAAAACATGAAGTAGTTATGATAACCATGAGAGAGGATTAGAATAGAACACAAGTATGAGTGAACCAATTGTAATTTTTTATTACCTTTCCACTATGTCTTTGGGAATAGTTCTCTTGCATGTTTAGCTAAGATTCAAGCTTCACATTTTTCATCTAATTTTGTGGGAAATGTAGTTATTCCAACAAAACCATTATTCTTCAACACAAAAATGTCTTTATAGTGAGTATGCCCAAATATAACATGGCAAAAATTGTTTAGATACATTTCATCTTCCACACAATGAGCATAATCCTTTGAATTTGATCACTCACCCCTAATTTTGAGTATTTTCCATTTCTCAAATCCAATCAAGATGACTGCACTATCACTTTTTCTCTTAATAGTGACATCACCATTATCCAACAAGATGGAATGGCCTTGTTGCCTTATGAGCACTAGGGACAACAAAATTCATTTTAATTTAGGAAGGTATAAAATATTTTAGAGTTTAAAATTTGGAAGACTTGATCTATCTGTGAGGTATATTAAACCATGAATTTATTCACTAGACTCCTTAAAGAAATCTTTTCATAAATCCATATGTAGAGTGGCATCGATATCAAAAACTAAGCATAAAACTATGAAAAACTGACTGAGACATTATTTACTTCATCATCTATACTAAAAAACACATGTTTACTGCTGAATTGGGTAGAGTTTGACTCTTTTTTTTTCTTAGATTTCTTTCTTTATTCTTACAGTATGCTTCAATTTTCTCCCATGGAGTTATGCATTTATGAGTCCTATGGATTCCTTTTCTATCACACCATTCATATTAGAGGTTTAGTTTATCATTATAATTTTGACCACCTTGATTTTCATTTTTTCTACATTTTCCCTTGTACTTCATATTTTACTTATTATTACCTTCATTTTTGGAAGACATGGCCTTTTTGGATGTTTTAAAATAATTTTATTTAACATAGCACACACTTTCTCTTATTGTGAACTCATTTTTTCTTCCAAAGTCCTTTTCTCTTTCTACCATATTTTCAACTAATTAATCAATTGTGAAAGTCTTGAACTAACTGCTTACTTATAAAGACTCTAAGTAGATTAAATGTTAGGAAAAAGAGATTTTATGAATGTATTTACATAGATGTTAATTTTTACACCCGTTGCATCTACAACATGCTTGATGGCATGCATCTTTGAAGCCAATATCATTAGATCACCATATTTCAACTAAAGGTTAAACAACTTCAATTGCAATTGAGAATTCCAACTATGAGTGGGAATCACATAACTCCTTAAGTTTTTGAAATGCTTCCCATAGAGTATTTCACTCATGAATATGATGAAACACGTCTATATCAATTGAGGCCCTCATCAAAGTCAAAAATTTATGGTTTTTATAATTCCATGTTTGAATATCCTTTGCATTACCTATTAGCTCAAATGGTTATTTCTCCACATCTAAAATATCAATTCATAGATCATTGAAGATAAGTGTGTTATCCATTTTTTTAGACCATTCTAACTAGTTGTCTTTGCCATTCAATGTTATGCCAACGATATATTTGATTGAATGCATGGTTTTGAGTTTTTAGTTCGAGTTTGGAGTTTGGATTTTTGAGTTTAACCCAAATTGGTTTATTATCGCTCCAAAATGATCCCCTTTTCTATATACCACCAGATTGATATACCAAACCTCTCTATATACATCCCTTCCTATATACCCATTAGTACATAAAAAAAGCTAGCTCTTTCTATAGACTTCAAATTACATGAAAGAAGCTTTAAGTTATGTGAGAGAAAAGTGGTACATGGTACTTATGTGGCATGTGAAAATTATTTTCCCTATCGTTATCACTAGATTAAAAAACACATGGTTCATTAATATACTTAGTTTTCTTGATTTTTGAATTTATGCCTATCAATAGTGATGAATGGATAAAAGAGTATCTCTCCTTATTTATCTTAAAATTTAAAAAATTTATTTGTTGTTTGCCAAATTCACTTAGAGTATTTTTCTCAAGGAAATTAAATGAAAAATTTATTCAAATTTAAATGATTTCAAAATTAGAAATAAAGCTCTTAAATACTAGAAATTGAAATTCAAGCTTTTAAATGAAAAAGTAGAAAAGTATACCTCTCTCCAATTTTTCTTATGTGAAAAAATAAAATTCCAATATTGTAAATATAAAAAATAAAGTTGAAATGAAGTTCTATCTCATGAATGAAGAACATGTGTCATGTCTCTATGCTAAGCTCCATAAGAAAATTGGTTTAGTTGCAAGAATTTTTTGACAATGGTACAACTCTAATAAATATAATAAGTCCCACATAATAGAATAATCTACCAATAACTAGGTTCCAAGTCACACCATCATGATTATGAAAAACTAATTTTTTGCATTCATAATGCCTTCAATAATGACAAAAACACTCAAATGATAGTAGGACATAAGTCTGAATTATGTGCCAAAATCAATTTATAGAAACGACACACTCTTTAGCAATAAAAAACAACATTCAATAAAGTAAAATAACATTAAACTATCAAGTCATGAGTTGTAATAGTAAAAATGACTTTTGATTCAACTTACACACCATACACCTACCTTGATTAGTCTAGAATTAGCAAACTTCTGAAGGATACATAGTCTATAGTGGGTAAAAGGCAATGTTAAAAAATAAAAGTGAAATTTATAGATTATAAAATTGAATTATAATGGATTTTTGATTGTTTAGAATGAAAAAATAAAGAATATAGAGAGACTAGAATGACAAATAAAAAATCTTGCTCATATACCAATGATAGGTTAGAAAGAATATTGATAAAATGACAATGAGATTGTATTTCAAGATTCAAGAATAAAAAGAGAAAACATTACAATAAATAAGCCAAAGTGGCTATTAAAATCACATTCCTAAAATGACCTTTCCTATTCTTATGGGAATGGAGAACTTATTGAATGAGACAAAAGCATGACACCTAAGATAGACACCTAGGATTAATAACAACTATGTACAATATTGTTACATTTGGAAAGAAATAAATCATGAACCCTTACACATGTAAGAAAAGTTTTTGAATTAAAAAATATATTGATTAATTTTGTTATTGATATAAATATCAACAACAAAACAAAGAAAAATAAAACATTCTTTCCATGTTCACGTAGAGGAATTGATTCAATGTTAACTTACATATAATGTATACATGACAAATTTATGATATATGCACATTGAGTTATCAAAATGACACAATGTTTCAAACCTACAACTTATTTTTACAAAAACCTTAACAAGAGTCATAATCCATTCATATATATATATATATATATAATAAGCCAATGATTCCATACAATCAAATAACATATTATTATAAAAAATGAATTCACAACCAATTATTTGTGTTATTTAGAGAGTAAATATTACCTTCTAATGAAAAATACATATTTAAAAAGAATTTAATCTTAACCCTATAGCCTTGTACAAAACTTTATAACATGAATAAACATAGTAATTACAAAAATGATATCAATGTCATCAATAAAATTGAAACACACAAAATATACTCATCACAATCACACAAAGACACTGATTCAAGTTTGACTCACCTAAAAATGAATACATGGCTAATGTTTAGGTTATGTGCATGACCTTATATAAGTATATATAAGTTTATAGTAATAATAAATGTATTTATTAAAAATAATTGGTACTAGTGTTAGGAAAAAAACTAAGGAAAACAAAATATTCTCACTGCATTCACATATAGAAATTGATTTTAACTTAATTTACCTAATAATGACTACATTCCCAGTCTCTATTATATGTGTATAGAGATGTAAAAATAACACAATGTGTTAGACACACAACATATTTTTACATAAACCTTAAGAAGAGATAAAAACCATTCACTAAGTTTTATTTACAAGAAGCCAAATATTCCATGTTGTCAAAAAATATAACACTATAAAATAAACACAACCAATTATTTATTTTGTATAAAATATTGATCATACCTTTATGTGATGTTAAATACAACCACCTTCTAATAATAAAACATGGATCTGAAAAGAAAAAAATATTGACGTATATCTATACACAATTATATGAACCAAAAAATAATTTTGATAAAAATTTGACATCATTATAACAAAGAAAGCCATGACAAATAATATAGGGTAATTAAATTATGCATAGATACTGATTCAAACATAAATGAATTTGCAATGATTGCATGCCCAATATATAGACTATGCATGCAAAGATATAAAAACTAAGGTATTTTTATGTTATAGTGAACCATGATCTATCACAATAGGCCACAATCAAGAACTTGTGAGATTCAAACACACTAGACTCTTAACATGCAAAAAGAGAAAATATTGTAGAAAAAGAGGAACTAAACATGAGAAGAAGAATAATTTATTAATATAATTGATGAAAATAACTTTGAGGAGTGGCATAAAGCCACACATATTTAACATTGTGAACACATGACAATTGCTAAATGGATAGTGAGCATCATGTTCAAGATGTCAAAATTTGCTAGTAAATGTCAAGTGCATCCACACCAACCAATTTAACTACAAATCAGATATGCAAAACTTAATGATGTCATTATTACAACTAATGACCTCATTATTACATTTAATCATGATAAATATACATATATAAAAAATCATAAAATTGAATAAAAAACTTACACTAACACCCCCCTTAAACATATGTTAAGTGGGAAAAAGAATTAGATCCTAACATCAAGGCCTAATTAGGTACCTAAGTACATATAAAATCCTTCCATAAGAATAAAGAGTAACTCCCCTTATAAGTAGAGAGAAGAATAGAGGACTATAAAGCCTCTTGAAATATGATCTTGAAGTAACCCATACCCTAAGAAGAGCTTGAAACTGAAGATACTTGCTCTCGGTGAAGAGATTGGTAAAGATATTAGCTATTTATTCTATAGTCTATAAAAATATGAGATCAATTAATTATCCATGAATGAACTCCCAAATAAATTTTATATGAATCTTCATGTGCTTGGTTCATTAATGTTGGACTGGAATATTTTAGATCTAGATGGTGTTTTGGTTGTCACAAAAGATGATTGTGGGTCCCTTAAACTATATACCAAACTTATTAAGAATCCACTAAAGCCAAATAGCCTCAATAGAACCATTGATGAATCCTCTATATTCGGCCTCAATATATGTTAAATCAATATATTTTTTCTTCTTTCTAGATAAATTAATTCGATCTGAACCAAGTGAAAAACTATATTCTAAAGTGGACTTGAAATTTTGAATATCACCAACCTAGTCTAAATCTATATATCAAATCAAGTCAACATTAATTCTTTCTCTGTAGTGAATCCCAAAACTATGAGTACCTTGAATTTAGTGGAGATTATGCTTGGATGTTTTCTAGTGTATTTCATGTGTTGTCTATAAAAACTTATAGAACATGCCCACTACATATGAGATATTGGGTCTAGTGTGAGTTAGATAGATGAGGCTACCAACAAGTTATCGATAAAAGGTACATAAACTAATGGAGGAGAACACTTAGTCTCAATTTTGAATCCAAACTGAAAGGGAGTCAGAGCTAGTTTATAGTCATTCATATAAAACTATGCAAGAAAATCAAGATAATAATTAGATTATGTAATGGTAATACCTAATTATAACTATGAAATCTCAATACCAAGGAATTAATGTGATAAACCTAAGTCAGTGATGGATAATCTATCATGCAAAGAAATATTCACTACTATAATGGAGGATAAATATCTCCTTATGATCGATAGGTCAACATATAAAAACATAATTAGGAGTGAGTCATCCTACTATAAAATGTATACATTTGAATCAAAATGACATATGATGAACCCAACTATGAGAAATAAAAATCCATCTTGGCATACCAAGATCGAGGGGCCTATTTGAGCCATAGATAGATTTCTGAAGATTGAAAACTAAACAAGAATCATACATAAAACCTTATAGTTACTCTATATATATTTACTCTTCAAGGCCTCCATGAATAAATTTTCTCTTCACATCCATCTAATGAACATCCTAGTGATGATTTGTAGTAATGGTAATATTGAGTTGAATAGATTTAATATTTCCAATTGGTGAAAAGGTCTCGGTGTATAGTTTTGATTTGAACTTATCCAATAACCCATCTAATGTAAATTTTGTTCAATATATCTATTTACATCGAACAAGTTTCCTTTCCTTAGTAAAGGGAACCAAATCCCAAATGTGGTTCCTAATCAAGGAGCTATACTCCTCATGCATGGTTGTATCCCACTCAGGAGTATTTTAAGGCTCAAAAAATGACTAAGGATCATAGGTAGTGGTAATGAAAACATGTAAAACACCCTATAATTGTAATCATGTCTACTTAGTATGTGATGGATCCCCACCAATCACCTACACTTTAGAGTGTCTTTCTATCCCATAGAGATCCCGAAGTCATAGACTCATGAGGAAATTACTCAACCTCTAAAAATTTATTAGGAGAAGAAGGTTGTGAAACCTATCTCTACTATTTTCATTTGAGATAGAATAAGAATCCTCATCATTTAGAATTTTCTCAAGGTGATCTAAATCATTATAACTATCATCAAATCCTCATGAGTCTAAGGAGGAGGGAGAAGTGTCAAGTATGGAGTCTAAAATACCCTTGTGAAAACAGACACTCCTCTTAATTATCAACTCATGTGTGGTATAATGAATAAGCCTATATATTTTAACACCATATGAATACCTAACAAATATGTAAGGCTTATTTTATGGATTTATTGACTTACATTTCTTCTAAGGAATGTGGACCATCGCTGGACATTCAAACATTCTGAAGTGATTAAATGTGGGTTTTTGAATGCTCTAAGATTCAAAATAAGTGATTCATTTTAAGGCTTGATGAGGGATGTGGTTCTATATGTAACATGCACAATTAATGGCCTATGCCCAGTATTGAGGTGCAAGAGATTTAGAGTGAATCATAAAGTTTTCCATTTCCTTCAAAGATTTATTCTTACATTATACCACTCCATGCTCCTAAGGAATTTATGGAAATTTAATTTATAAATAAATCCCTTATAAACTATATAACTACTCAAAATTATGGTTGACATACTGTCCATAATTGTCTATGTGTAAAATCCTATTGGTTTTCCTTGGCCGTTTCTCCACAAGAGCTTTGAAGTCCTAAAAATGATTGAAACATTTAGACTTCTATTTGAGAAAGTACACCAGGTATACCAAGGTAATAATTTATTTGGTCCTGCTAAATGAAATATGAAGAAATAGACCAGATATATCACTATGAATGATATCCAAAATTTGTGTAGCTCTCCATGATTTGTCTTTAATATACTTTTATTTGAGATGTTGAACAAGTATACAACCTTGGGAAACACCATCAAAAAATTGGACATGAGGAAATCATGTAAACATATCGTGGTAATTGAGTTACTCCAAATAAATATAGTTAAGATGGCCAAATCTCTCATGTCATGTCTTACTCATCCCATTTGAGTGATTGAGTAGTGTAGTATAAGGATGATCAGGATCAAATTACAAAAAAGTGCACAACTATGATTGGCAATCTAATTTTTAAAATGACATTGTATAATTATTGTGCAACTCCCTAATGACTATATAATCTAAGAAAAACTCAAATCTCTTTCCTAATCCAATATGGGTAATTTGATAATCAAATAGGAGATTAGTTGATAGTGAGGGAACACATAGAACATCATCAAATGTTCCATCACTCACTTGAACATACCCTTTCCAAAAAACTTATCAAAATAGAAGGCATAGAATATGGTTCTAAGGATGAAAAATGTCTCATGTCAAAACCATGTGATGTGAATCACCAAAATCAAATACGCATGTGGAAGACTAAGATATAATTACAATAAGGGCCTTGTCCTTACCTTTCTTTTAAACACTATATTTTTCCTTAGAGGAATCCAAAATTTATGAACTTTGTGTGATGGAATCAAGAACACTTACACAATTCCTTTCAATATTTTTTATTAAGTGGTCTATCTATTTCTTCATACAGTTTTGTTCATCGTGCCTAGTTCTTTTGAAATAGGCACATTTGACCTTCTCTATATTAGGTTTGGCATTATAATATGATTTTTTTATAGTTGTTTTTTTGGGACATATCATAACTTTTCTGACCTTTATTTTTATTATAGTCCTTTTTGTTTTGTTTCTTATCTTTACTACTTGAAGCCTTGTATTATTCATGACTAACCATTAGGACATGGGACTTATAGGAATTTAAATCATCAATCTAAATAAGATTTTATTCATCCCTATTCAAGTCTTTGGAAAAATAATATAAGGATGACATGGCCCATGTAAATCTTAAGTCACTCTTATGAACATGGAAGGTAGAGACAAAAATAAAATAATGAGAACCTAATTTGGAAAGAATTTAAAGAATCAATTGTTCATTCCTTTTCCGTATGCCACACAATTTTAATTTCAATCTAAGTGACTTAAAATTAGTGAATAATTCATGTATTTTGTCAAATTTTATTTAAATCAAACTAATGAGTTCATTATTTAGCTCATGGCTCCTCATTACATCCTACTTCCCAAAGATTTCTTCTAGAATGGTCCATACCTCATTTGGCGATTTTTCAATTTCAATGTGGAAGAGTAAATCAAGAGATATGGATTAAAAAACCATAGGTATCATCACATTATTTAAACCACTTAATATTTTCTACATTTATATTTGATTCAATTTCAATATCCATAGTTATTATGTGTTAACCTTTGCTCTTCTAAAACATTTTTAGTTTAGTTTTTCACTCATGATAATTGTATGGAGTGAGAAGTATAATAAAATTATAATCCATAGTGTAGTGAAAGAAATATATTTGCATAAATTTAATTTAAAACAAGAAATCAAGGAACAAGGCAAACCCCCTACAACTATCAAAAATAACCCCCTAGATTATAGAGGTTTGGCACTTTTTATTTTAGTGCATATACAATTGACATTATTTAATGTATACATAATTGAATCCTTATATTTAGTGCATATCCAATCTAACAAGGGAAAAATTATTTTGTAGAGGCAAAAGAAGAATATGAAAATAATCTTAATGCAAAGAGCTCAACAAAATACACATTTTTAAAAATAGCACCTCAAAATGAGATTCCTACATAAAGTTGTGTGATTTAGAATTTCTTTCAATTAACGTTTTATTAATTTTTGCATAAAATAAATTGAAGCTTTGAAAAATTTTCAAAATATTTTATTTACACAATAAACTCTACCAAACCTATTCGGCCCTTTTGGGTTAGTTACAACCATGGGCTGAACTCCAATGTGTCTAGGGTCTAATATTTAGAATGATTCACATAGTTTCAATGGTTACAAGTAAGCATCATAGATGGATAATGCATATAGTGTACATGAGGTGTATATAAGCATAATAAACTACACAAATATGTAGGTATGATACTATGTATATATACAAATGGTAAAGATAGTTAAACTTCATAATACGGCCTAGTATCTACCATAATGCAATACACACAATAGAAACATGATCAATATATGTCATTGATCATTCATTGCATCAAAATACTCACCATCATGCCATACATACAATAATAAAGTGACCAGAGGAGGTCGTCAAGATAGAGCATAAAAACCCTCATGTGGTTGATAGTGTAGAAACACACTATCTGTTGTTGTAGACAAACCATGGTCATGCAGATCTACATATATATCCAAACCAATAACTATAATAAAAAATGACAACAAACCTAGTAATTTTTTGGAAAAAACTAGAAAACCTTAGAAAGATGACCTTGTACAAAAAACTTCTAGTCCTCTAAAATAGTATAATGAATAGTGAAGAATAGTACATGTGTAGACCAAAAACCTCAGAAAATGAGTTTTTACAAAAAAACTCTATTGTGACAAATTAACAAGGTATCCTAAGGTTTTGAGTCCTTACTAACTGAATGGATTAGGTTACAAAATTAACTTATACAAGGATCATATCCCTCATTTTTTTCTAATTCTCCTAATCATCTAAGGACATAGGAGAAGAGCATACTTAAAAATTAAAGGGTATATAACAAGCAAATTCAATTACTAAAGATTTTAAAATGCACTAAAATAAAATAAGATGTTCATTATACTACTAATTACTCCAATACAATGTCATAATGAACCATGATCTGCTATAATGGCCCACGATCAAGAACTAATGAGTGTGTTTCTCACCATGCGAAAAGAAAAAATTATGTAGTTAAATAAGAACCAAATATGAGTAGAATAGTAACTTTTTAATAGAATCAATAAAAATAGCTTTGGGGAGAGAGACATAAATAGGTAGAGGATATGAATGAAACCACCTACATTTGGCAATGTGAACACAAGAGAATTTTCAAATGGATAGTGAACACTAAGTGCAATATGTCAATATATTTGGTAAATGTCAAGTGCATCCACACCAAATAATTTGACTAAAAATTATACATCTGCATGTGTAACTTAATGAACTCATTGTTACACCTAATGACCTCAATATTACACCTGATTATGATAAATACATGTGTAGAAAGAATCATAAAATGGAATAAAAAACCTACACTATCATGTTGTCCCATTTAGTAAAAAAATAAATTGTTAAACTTTCTCTCATACATGATGAGCTCATATATAGATTATATTTTTTCAATATGTCATTAATGTTAACATTAGTTTGGGTTAATAAAACATCAAATAAACCAATAAATATTTACATACACATTAATATATAAATAGTAATAATAATTAAAGGCATACAATATAATAGATAAATATCCATAGAATAAACTTGTCACAATGGATAAAAGTACCCATATAATTTCTTCAATTTATTGACCATTCATAATTTTATCTAGGCCACTTGGTCATCAACAATCAATCCATACTCGTAGTTATACTTCTACCCTTCCAACATAAAATGTGAAAGGCCAATAATTTATGGAACATAAGGCTTACTCTAGTATGTTAAGCCACAAATTATTTATCAAAAAATGCTTACAACAATCCAATGATTCCACATTATCAAACAACATAGTACTATAAAAAAATAAAGCACACCCAATTCCATATTTTACTCATAGGAAAAATATTAACTTATAATGATAAAATATGGCTTTCACAAGAATGAAATCGTGACCTTACAGACCCATACAAAAATTTATCACAAGAAGAAATGTATTAATTAAAAAAAATTGATGTTAGTGTTAGCAAAAAACTAAGCCAAAAAAATAAAAAAATATCTCTACAATCACTCAAAGACATTGATTTAATCATAACTTACCTTATAATGAATGCATACCAATACTCAATCTATTCACATTGAGCTATCAAAATAACATAATGTTTCAAAACCACAAATTGTTTTTACATAAACTCTAAGAAGAGCCATGATTCATAGAGCTCTATTTAGAAGAAGATAATGATTCCATGTTGTCAAACAACATAACACTATAAAAAAATAAAGGCATTGCTAATTATTTGTGTTATTTAGAGGGAAAATATTACCAATTAGAGCTCAATACAAAACACAATGAATGCATACCCAATCTCTAGTGTATGTATGTTGAGCTATCACAATGAATTGTTAAAATTTATTTTATAGATGATAATATCACATATAGATTAGATTTTTTATGGATGTCATTAATGAAAATAATAGTTTGGATTAATAACACATAAATTATCCTTTTCATTGTTACATATATATTAAAATGCAAAACAACAAAAAAATAATGGTGTTGAATGCAACAAATAAATATCCATAGAATATACTTTTAATCATAAAAAAGGTACCCGAACCACTTCTTATATGTATTGACCATTCACCATTCGATAGCTACCACATGGTCATTGGTGGGCCAATGTAAACCCACTGACCGAATTCTATCCCTAAAACTTATGCTAACTAGCCAACACCATGTGTTATAGCCAAGGAACATAATTATGTTCATCCTCCAAATTTAAATTTAAATTTTTGATCAAGGATGGAATGAAGGGCTCTTTTTATAATAGGTGAATTTCCATGTCAATGTAATTACAAAAGATTAATTAAAATTATTTTTATTGGAAATCATCAGTATATTTCTTAATCACATAAAAAATCATACATAAGTGGTTACAATAAGAATGCATATGTTTGGTATACATGACCCATTCTCTATGTTAGTAAAAAACACAACTCAAAACATTAAAAATTTGATGCTAGCTAAACATGACAACATGTAAACTTAGAATGAAAATATCAAATCAGAATTAAATTAAAATAATTAAACAAAAATGAACAAAAACCAATGGAAGTGGGGGTTGATCATCCTTAATAGGTTGATAAACCCAATAAGAAGGCTTAGTCAAAGGAGGATTAGATATCACCTACCCATCTTGAATGAACTTGGAAGGAACCAATGAAACATTAATTTCCTAAATAAGAGGTGATATCACATAGTACCACAATAGATCATCACCCTACATACGATATCATTTTTCATGGTAGTGGAATCCATTCCCACCATTGAAGGGATGAGAATCAACTATGGGAACGACTCTACTACCATCTAGGTGCTGGTGGAGGAGTAACATACAAGAACTAGTCATAAGAACATAAGTCATGGTGTAAAGATGACTCCTCTAGTGGTTAAATAACTCTTAAAGAAGCTGAAATTTTAAAACCACTTTATATGCTTACACTTAGGTTTATAAAAATGTTGAATAAATAATAATCATTTTATAGTTAAAATAAATTTACATAGAAATTTCTTTGTTGTTAAAAAAAAATGTGTATTTCTAAACTCCTAGTGCTAAAATAGAATAATAGCTCCAAAAAAATTCAATAGAAAATCAATGTATAGAGCCACTAAGCATGGTTCTTGAAAAAGGTCATTTGACAATTGAATGGTTTTAGATGATAATACTAAAATAAGATGTGAATCTGTTGCTAGGATTTTTAGGCTCTCACACATATCCAAAAAAGGTGTCTAAAAGTTTTAGGTTAGGAGTAAGCTAGACACTTTGGATTAGTAATCCCAATGTGCTTGGGATTCTCCTCAAAAGGAAGGCCTTAATAATATAGACATCAAATAAAGTGAGCTAATAAAGGCTTGAGCTTGGCATTCCAAATCATGTTGAATCTAGTAAACCATATTTTAAGTAAGGAATTCAAACTCTATTATTTATTGAGCTCACCTAAAACTAAATAAAATTAAATCACAATCTGATATAGGTGGATAATTTTTAAAATAAATATTGCAATTCCATTGCCAATGCTTATTTAATTCTAAATGAGTAGAATTATATTGTTACACATTTAATACTAATACTTATATGTACTAACTTTCATAAAATATTAAATAAATACATTTTTTTCATTTTAATAATGGTTATTTAAATTTGTTCTTTCTTTCACATATATTTAAAAGTTTTTTTAATAGAAATTAAGATTCTTGAAGAAAATATTAGATTTATTACTCATAGTATTAAAAAAATCAATGTTATTTAATTAGTAATAATGATAAATCCATAGTCAAATAGGATAATTTGAATTGGTAAAATAGTTTGTGATAGTTCATTTTCCCATATAAAAAAACCAAAGTAAACTAATTGGGAAGAACATAAATTTATATTTCAAAGATGAGATATCCAAACCACAAAGAAACCTCAACAAGTATTTCAAAAAACATGCTTTGAAAAATCAAGAAGAAATAAATAAAATAGTCAATAAATTATAAAATCTTATAAAGAAATTTTATTTTTTCTTCTCAATAGGTGGTGTTTTTTTTATGACTAGTTCTCCAATATGTTTCTCACATACGCTTATAAAAATTATATGTTCTCTCAATTTTATCTTACCCATTGCAAATAACTTACCTAATTTCATAACTAAAAGTGAAAAGAATTTTAGAAAATAAGCTTTAAACAAAACTAAAATCTATTATGAAGCAACTACACTGAGCTTTAAAGTAAAATGATAAAGACATAAATCAAAGATAATTATAATATGAATCAATTTGATCATGTATATGTATATGTATATGTATATGTGTATATATGTATATGTATATGTATATACATGTATATATGTATATATAATCATTTGTTATTATAAAAATATAATAATTAAAATATTTAAAATCAATTATATAATATTTATCACTTCTTATAAAAACTATTATACCTTTAGTTACACAAAAATATTTTATAAAAGTAAAAAAATAGAAATTTTAAATAATTATAATAATTACTATTCACCTGTATGAAATAAAGGACAAATCCATTAAGAAGTTTTTTTAGAGACAAATTTTCAAGCTAAACAATCAATTGATTTAAAATGATTAAGTCTTATTTTACTATATGAAAAAATTAATGAAAAAAAGATACCTAATAAAATATTAGATTCAAGTTTCAAAAAGTATTATAAATATGTATAATTAAGAAATAAATAAAATGTATAATAAAATATTCTTTGAAATTAAGTAAATTTATTGTATTTAATAAATTAAATTAAATATTTTTGGTATTAATATATTTAATAATTTTATTTTATAAGCATGATTTTCTCAATAATTTTTTTTTTAAATATCACTTTGACATATTTTATCATACAACTTAGAGTGTATATGTGATGTTTTATTTTAAAAATAATTTCATAAACACTTTAATTATATAAATGATTCAATAAAGGTAGATGTGCCTAGATTCTGAGTTACATAAACGATGCTATGCATTTTGTAGGTTTGACCAAACTTGAGTTTCTTATAGCTAAAAAAAATGATAGTGACAATTTTGATCACTATTTATAAGGTACTTTTTATTGGCATAACTATAATTCTAACAAAAAATGAAATATTTTTTCAAATAATTCTTAATAAAAATTATAAATCATTCATAACGCTTTAATTATAAGAAATTAATAAATATATATTTTTAAACAACATAGTACTATATAAAAACACTGTCACAACTAATTCTTTGTATTATTTAGATTAAAAAACTTATTATCTATTTAAAACACATGGTTTTCAGAATAATGAAAATTCTTAACAATCTTATATAAAAATTTATAAAATATAAACCTATTGATTTAAGAAAGTATTGATATCAATATCAAAAATAAAATTGAAACAAATAAAATAAAGAAAATGATTTGAAATTAAGTTAACTGATAATAAAAAGACAAATTGTGAATTAATTAAAATTACGACTAAAAACTAAAGCTATAAAGGTTAAGTTATTAAGTTAAATTACGATTTAATTAAAATTAATATTAAATTTATCAGGAATAAACTATAAATTAATTAGAGGTTTGAATGATAAATACAAAATAAAGAAAAAAAACTAACAAAAAAAGTATTTAAAGAGAAAAACTTTGATCTCAACGAACACGGGGAAACAAAACTCTAAAGAATGTATTTAAGGAGAGAAAAACTCTTAATGTATATTTTCTAAAACCCACCTTGAGGATTATTCACATTCAACATTCTTATCCTATATTTTGTAACATAGAATAAACTTTCTATTTATGCGTTTATGATTTAATCACATTATATTTCCATATTACATATGCACTTTCTCTTTGAGTGTTGTATTATAACATTAATTTAATGCCCTTATTTAATTATTTTAAGAAAAATATTTCTGCTCATGGTAATGTTAGATCTCATCATCTTTTACTAGCTCATATGGGCTTAAATTCTTCATCCCTTTATGGTAAAGTCCTAATACCATCACAAGTTAAACCTTAGCCTTCCATCTTCTGGGCCACATAGGCATTTTGTGTCTTCCCCATCTCCTACTCTTCTGGCTCCTTTGTTACAACCCCTTTTAGGAATGAATGATTCAAATGCAAACCACAGACTTATAACTTTCAACTGTAAGGATATTATGCATTGATCATGTAGTCCCTCTCCCTCTGTAAAGGAGGATTATGTACAAATTAAAATACAATCCTTTGAGCTTAGAGAATTTTCTCTTCTGGGCTCGACTTTCAATCAATTTGTAGAACTCTCAAATGTCTCTGAGGGAAATGATATGAATTTAGATGATTCCTCACGATCTAGTTTATTTTTATAATGTTTGAGGACTCACTAATATGCCTCGTAAGTATATAGTCAAGAAAAATTGTCATCATTTTGATCACATGAAAGTTTTATCCATGCAATAAGTCAAAAATTTTGGTTTTTGCTTTAATCTACAATTCGCACCCATCTAGCATGGGGCCCTATTTTACGTTACCTATCATGAGTCTAGTCCTGGGGGAGTTGTCGCACTACCAATGCCCAACCTATCTCAAAATATCATTTCTTGGGGTTTTGACCCCACCCACTAAGTGATTAGGACTCTTTTTAACTTTGACAATCGTATCATTAGCTTTGTCAATTTGTATGCCTCCAAAGATGTTGTGGAACACACCTTGATCTAGAGATGGTTGGTTGATTCCCTCATAGATACACATTAGATTCTTTATAGCTATTTTAACATGATCGAATCTATGGTAGACAAAGAAGGTCACCTTCTCATGAGATGATGTGAAAGAGAATAAGTAACTTGGTTTTACATGCAAAATAAACATGGCATATTCAACCCAAATCATCATAGAAGGGAATATTCAAATTACTTATGGTTCAGATGGTCCAACTTCCATCAAAGAAAAGATTGAGTCCTCAAATATCTTCATTGTGCCCTACTAACTGAGTAAGATATTTTATTCTTTGCTCCTATTCATGGGTGACCTGTGTCTATTTCAGACTCTTTCTTATTTGACCACCATCCCATCTATTTTTGTATAGATTATACCTCTCCTCATGTTAAACCCAAGGGATTATAGTTCTACCTCAACACTACCCATCTCAAGCATGAGCAAATTATGGAACATATCACCAAGATTTGAAACATGGCTCATAGATTGATAGAGGAGACTAGTTGGATCGAATAGTGGCCTAATGTTATATCCCACACTAGTTCCTTCCTATCTATGAAAAACAAGTTTATATTTTCAAGTATCACATTCACAATGCTACAAACTGTGAGTACCTTAGGGTTTCACAAGAATTAGAATATGTGCCTTTAAATTCACATTTTCATACTCAAGCCACCATGTGGAGACAAACACTAGGCTGAAATGGTTTATAAGGCTAGAGGATCTTGAATCCGAGTAAGGATTCATTGGTTGAAGGTTGGAGACAAAGCAACCACAAAATGTTTTGATCTCCTTCAATCAAGGCAAATTGTTGAAAAAATTGAAGCCATCACAAATGCTTCAAACAAGCTTACCAAACTTCTAGATATCCTCTAATCCTTTGTACATCACTACCATGGTGTCTTAATGATAGAACCATCATCTTTTGATTGTGAGGTTTCCCTCTCTCAATGTCTTGTTGTGGTCCCCTGTAAGCTCTTAGAAGCTCAAAGAGTTTCTTGTGATAGAAATTTCAATATCAATGACCTTAAGGAAGCTATTATGTAGATGGCCTATAATAGTTAATTTTAATTTTTTATGAATTATATCAAACCCTATGGGATACTATTGGATCTAATCTACATAGATTCAGCGGTCTTGACTAATAGTTTAGCTCATATCATCAATCAAGGCAACATCAAATTCATTCCAAGGTAGGGGACCATGAGGTAGTTACCAACTAGAGACCCATCACTTTTCTCAATGTGTCCTAAAAAATCATAGCCAAAGCATTAGCTCTCAGAATCAAACACTTGCATCCCTTAATTATGCAAAGGGAACATACTAGTTTCATTCACCATAGATATATTGTAGATAATGTTATTGCCATGTGGGAAGGCATGGAATGAGATAAAATATCTAACCAAAAGGGGTTGTTCATCAAGATTGATTTTGAGAAAGCCTATGACCAGATATAGTGGCCTTTTATTATAGCTATTCTTTAACCTATAGGGTTTGGCCCCAAGTTTGTCCATACTATCAATATGCTATTTCAGGATGTTAGGGCCTAAATTACCATAAATAGCTCCAAATATCAATAATTTGAGATCTAAACCCTTGAATTTTATGTGTTGGTTACTAAACGTTTTAATTATCTATTGGCCAGTTATGATTTCAAGGGTCTAGTCAAAGGGATATCTATATGCTATGTACCTAGGGATATGATACATTAATGTATATGGGTTGATGGAGATGCTGACATATGGCACACATCCCATTAGTTAGTTATATAGGTACAATTTATTAGGATAATAGAGTAACTTATGGAATTAGTACATTAGTTAATGGTCGGCCTAAAGTGGGATTAGGAGGTTACCCATCCATGGGTTAGTTAGATGTCTATATATAGGAGATGATTATCGTGGTAAAGATATTAAGTAAGCATTGAGTCTTCTATTGTAAGAGGATATTGGAGGTTGTCCCCTGGAAGAGACATTGTAGAGTTATTCCTTCCTAAAGGAGTATTATATGGTGTTTCCCTACCTTAAGGGTATTTTTGTATATATTGAATATCAAGATCATATCAAGTGGTATCAGAGCTTCAATTTGGGCAATTTGTGTGGAGCGAAACCCTAATTTTTTGAATCGCAAAATAAATTTTGATTGGTTTTTAATTTTTCCACAATTTTTTTACTAGATATGGAGAATATTTCAAATAAGTCACAGTAAAAAAATTGAGATTGTTTGATTATTTTTGAGGGAGTTATTTCTATTTTAGGGTTTATACTAATTTCGCTATATATTCCTAAAAATAAATAATTTTTATTTGAAATTTTTAATGGAGATATAATAAGGTATAAGAGAAGCACAGTCAAACGTATAGAATTTTTAGAGTTTTTTTGAGTGAATTATTGTGATTTTATGGTTTTTCATATATTCAATCTATAAATCAAAATGTGTGAGATTTTTTCACAAAATTTTGCTTGAGATTCCAATATCATAAGAGGAAGATATAGTAAAAATGTGGAACTTTTTTGATCAGTTTTTTATGAGTTACTGACATTTTAGGGTTTCATGAACCCTAATTTTGTTTTGGATCATGGAGTTACAAAAATTTTTAGGGGAAGATGATATTGATGGTAGAGAATGGTGGCTGATTTTGGAGAATCATTTTTAAAAAAATTTGGTCAAGGATGATTACTTTATTTTTTGTCTGGGCCTGAACTACATTGGTCTGATCAGTTGAGCTATATATAAAGGTTTTCTTCATAGAAAGAAATGGAACAGATCTTTTTAGATCATTGGGCTATGAAACAAGAAGCAAAAAAAGAAGAAGCAGTAGAAGAAGCAGTAGAAGAAAAAGAAGCAGAAAAAGAAGAAGAAGAAGAAGAAGAAGAAGAAGAAGAAGCAACATAAGAAGAAGTAGATGAAGAAGAAGAAGAATAATTGGATGATAAGGGTTCAAATAATTTGGCTCCCAAGAAATATGAGTCAATTTTTCATATTCATGGATGCATTCAAAATAAAAGGGTTGTTGTGTCCATAACCCTAATCATAAGTATAACTTAATCAACATGAATGTGTCCAAGCATCTACATATTCAAGAAAAGAATATCAAAGAGGTTCAAGTAGATGGTAAGAATATTTCAATATTTTAAGATCTGAAGCTCATTATATAAAAATATGTTTTGCATTCAAATTTTTATGCTTTGGA
This sequence comes from Torreya grandis, assembly GCA_037957365.1. NCBI lineage: Eukaryota > Viridiplantae > Streptophyta > Pinopsida > Cupressales > Taxaceae > Torreya > Torreya grandis. The sequence continues at coordinate 3,977,137 of JARHVA010000398.1, read as the reverse complement.
TATGGATGATGTGGATATAGTTCTTGGATATCCATGGTTAGAGACTTTGGGAACAATGAATATTAATGTTCAAAAAAAGTTCATGAAGTTTTGCTATAAGAAAAATAAGATCACTTTACAAGATATCATAGTGAAAAAGGCACTAATAACAATCCAGGTAGATCACGAGGATGAGATTGAAACAACTGATGAAGATTTAGATGATATAGATAAAGACACACTATAAATGAACACTTCATCTACTCAAGAGACAAAGAAGGAAAAGGTGGAAGAGGTAGAAGTAGAGGTGGATAAGGTCAAAGTATTGGAAAAGGTTGAGGTATATAGACACCCACATCATCATGAGAGGAAACAATCATAGAACCAGGTGAGGAAGTGTCATTACAACAATCATTTTGTCTATACAGGAAATAAAATTTCCAGTCATTATAGATATGCATGGAATCCAAAGAAAAAAATATTATGGCACATGGAATGAATGGGGAAATCACTATGACTATGCATGGAAGAATAACTACTATGGTCATGGTTGGAATCAGAGTAGTGTAACAGAATATGGTACATGCAATAAAAAGAGGAATAATTATGCTTGGACACCAAAGCAGTATAATTATGATCATGAATGAAATCAAAGGAGCACAATGGAATTTTTAAACAAGCTTGGAGAGCTATCACCTACCAAGATCACATATGGATGGCTAGATGATCGAGATTGGAGACAAGTGTGCAATAATTTGAAGCACACTCATTATTTGGTTTCTTCCTATATTTTGGGGATGAAACATGTTAAGGAGAGAAGTAATTGTATGTACCTAGGGATATGATATATTATTGTATATGAGTTGATAGAGATGATGAAATGTGGCACACATCCCCTTAGTTAGTTATATAGGTACAATATATTAGGATAATAGAGTAACTTATGGAATTAGTACATTTGGTAATGGTCGACCTAAAGTGGGATTAGGAGGTTACCCATCCATGGGTTAGATATATGTCTATATATAGGAGATGATTATCAAGGTAAAGATATAAAGTAAGCATTGAGTCTTTTATTGTAAGAGGATATTGGAGGTTGTCCCCTCGAAGAGACATTATGGTTATTCCTTCCTAAAGGAGTATTATATTGTGTTTCCCTACCTTAAAGGTATTTCTGTATATATTGAATATCAAGATCATATCACTATACATATTTCATATCATCAGTTAATTAATGACACCTTGATGATGACTCCTTTCTCACTTTGTAGGAGGATGAAGGCTCTATCAAGCATGCCATGAAATGTTTAAATAATTTTTTCCTTGATTTTGGGTCATCTATCTAATGGTGTAATACCTAATGTTACTACCAATCTTTGTCATCCAAACCTCGTTGGATGGAGGGATATATGTGGTAATGGATCCTTCTTAGGGTTTAGTTTAAAATTTTAGTTATTTCATTTGATTTCAAAGCTTCTCCTTTAGAACGATGGTGTTACACTATTCAAAGTGGAAAAAATTCATTATGGATTACTATGCCTTTGACTTTGGATGGAAAGTTATAGATTTGTTATAAGGTTCTCACTAATACTCATGTGTGCTACTCATATTTTTGGGCCCCTTATAATGCTTCCTATGTGAAAATTGAAAATTTCCTATGATACTTTCTATGGGCCATTTCTGAGGGGTAATAGGGCTTTCATCAAGTCTCTTGAGCAATTTGTTATTGTCCTAAAGAAGCTGGTGGATTGGGGATTATCAACATAGATATTTAGAGGATAAATCTTAGGGTTAAATGGATCATCATAAGCTTGGAAGGAGATTAATCCTAGAATTTTTTTTGAGGCACTACATTTATCAAGGTTGTCCATTCAACAAAAAGACCTGGTAAGGCATAGGCTAACGCATCATGCTTATCTATTTAGTATATGTCAAAGTAGGGTTATGTTTGTCATGAAAATTATTTATAAGTTATATAAAAAAACTAAAATCCCACTTCATTTGTTTGGGGGATTGGTTTAGAAGTGGTCTTTCTCTAAACTCTTAGTCACTATTGTGGTCTCATTAGCTGATCTTCAATAATGACCCCTTTGCCATGGTCCCTTGGATCAAAATATTGAGGATATTAGATAAAGGTATTCTCATGGTTGGTAATATATTTTTTAAGAAATATAGGGACTAAATTCCTTAGACTATGATAAAGACCAAATTTCATCCTAACAAGAAAGATGCAAAATCCATTTTTGAATTGTAGAGTTCCATACCTGATGAGTACTTACAAAACATTAGACTTTACTCTCTCATGGCATGGTGGAAGGATGGATCTTGGCCTATGACCATGTCATTTTGTCTATACTATCCTTAATTAGATTAAAATTTGTTATCCCCTTAGCATATTGACATAGATGCCCATAACCGTTGATGGTCTTTCCAATCCCTCCATTAGGTTTTGGCCCAGAGATTTGATAACATTTGGGTGGCTTGTATTGATCCCAAAATAACCCATTCACTTTGGTGTATTTTTTACTAGATTTTTACCATGGGGAATAGTATCAATAACATGGGTGTGTTAAATCCCACTTGCCTGACCTATCATCACCCAAAAACCATCAAACATCTCTTTTATCATGTTACCTACCAAATATAATATATTTTGGTATATTTTTTGTAATGAAATTCTATTTTAGATTTAGAAATCTAGAAATTAAGCTTATTTTAATTATGGGATTATGGAAAAATGTTTTTTTTATAACTAATAAAGTTAATATGATTGTTAATTTCACCCTTATTATTTAGAATCAAATGAACAAGGTCTAGCTTGATCTTCATCATATTTACCTCCTCCTGAACCATTGGGGGAATTCTCGGTGTGCAGTTAGCTATGAGCCACCTGATCCCACACCTCACACTATCCTCCTCAGGGCCATGGGTGCAGGGAGAGGCACTAATATTCTTTCATTTAGAGGTCTATAAGTTAGAGGATATCCTATCATCACTCTTTATGGTCCAATCCTCTAAGAGAATATGATAGAGGTAGAGATAATGGTGGTGGTGGGGTCTAGACAACCCCTTTGTAGGACAAGTTCCCATGTATGGAGCTATCCATCTCTCCTCCTTACCAGGATTCTCAGGTGTAGTATGATTCTAAAACTAACCATTAAGTTGATGGTTGAGACCTCCTCCTAGTTGATGAAGATCCCTCAACCTAGGATGGCTAGGGAGGGAAGCCTCAAGAGCCTTTGCCTTTGCCTCCTCTACTAGCTACCATGTTCACACCTATTGCTTAGTGTTTTATTTGTTGTTTATGATTTTTCATTATCTATTTTTTTATTTATATGCACTTGAGTTAATTTAAATATGGTTATCAGTAAAGTTAAGACCTTTTTATTTAGAATTTGGTTACTCATGAGGCTCTCTTAGCTCGTTTTAGCTTCTAAGGTATGATTTTTACACCCTTTTTTGTATGACTAGCATTGTACTATAAGTTTTATTTCAAATTAATAGAATCAAAAACAAAATAAAAATAATTGATTCATTCTAACCATTTTATTAGTGATAACTTATCCATGATTCAAATCATTGCATCTCTAAGGGTTTGAATTGAGAAGCCTATGGAAAAAGCTTGTAGAAATAAATAATGGTGGTGATCATGATCAGTTTGAACCCATATCATATGAGGACATAAAATCAAATGAGTATGTTTGGCATAAAAATGTCAACAGTGGTTTATAAACCTTTATAGAGCATCTAATTGGCCATGACATGGGGTTGTCCAATGACTTCGCTCGAGGATGGAAAGATAGGGAGGTTCATATGCACAAACTAAGAATCTTGATTATATAAGAGCTTATTATAGATCTAATATGTATGGATTATTATGGTTTCAAAGATTTTAAGGACAAGAAGAGGAAGGAGGAGCTCATTAATATCTTCTTTAACAAGGAAAATAGAAAACCCAAAGTTGTGCCCCAAAAAAGGTTTGTGAGATCTAGGTTATCAAGGAAGTGGCTCAGTGTCTATTTACAAATCATGTGGTATATCACACTATAGGGTAAACACATAGTGATATTATCCCATCACTTTCTATTGCTCAACCATTTCAAAGGGCACATTATCAGTCTCCCATTTTTTTGCTAAAATCATTGGAAACTATGGTGATGAACTTCAAGGTTAGCCCTTCGATAGACATCATCCATCAAGGTTTGACTCTCATTTTGGTCAAGAAAGGAAAACCTTTGTTTTCCAAAACCATCTTGAAGGTGATCAATATTCCCAGTGAGTAGGAGAATTTATAAAAGGAAGATAAATTTTTTAATGAATCCGATGCTAAAAAGGATGGTAAGGAACAATTTGAAGGAGCCAGAGGTGAGTCCTCCCAAGGGGATTTCAAAATTAGAGGCACTAATAGGGACATTCTTGTTTGCATGTACCCTATCTCCAATAGGGGTAAGGGGATTCCAAATCCTAGGAAAAAGGAGGTTATTGAGCACTCTGTGGATAATTGCTTACTAATATTGCAATGCATAAGTTACTCTAGAATGAGATTGTGGAGGAATTTGATAACTTGAAAGGAATGCTAAAGTCTCAAGTTGGCAGACACTAATGCTGGCAAATATCAACAGGAACTGAGGAGCTCATCCCATAGGGCAATAATACCAATCAGAGTGAATGGGTAGAAGATAGCAGAAGCTCGAGAATGAAAAGGAAGAAGCCAAGTTTTTCAACCTAAAACACAAGAGGAAGGGTGATGAAAAGGAACGGTCTATGGGAAATCACACCAGAGGGAAAGTGAGCATCAAAGGGGAAAGGTTGGTGGACAAGAAACTATTCATCTATTCTGAATCTGATAAGTCAGTTACTTCTTTGCCTTCTTTTATTTTATTGGAATTTTTGCTGAAGTTTAGTGTCTTTTTGGCGGTGGGGTGTTTTATTGTCGAGTTTATTTTTTGCCCCTTTATGTTTGATGATTAGTCATGCCTATCTTTTGGTATCTTTTGTATAGAAATGGTCCCCCTTAACTTGATTTTAACCAATCTAATAAAAAAATTATAGACTTAAATTATCATTACTTTCCCGAAATATCAAAGGGCTATCTATAGTTAATTTCAGCATGTACAAGATTTAATGCATACAATATTGTTTTTGAAATGTATTTATATCATGCTTTATCATGTATTTAAATTGACCATGAAAATAGATTTATTATCAATTTTTCATACAATATGTCCACATTCTCTACTTGGAAATTCAACATCCAAATGAATTAATTAACATTTTATACTACTAAAGTTTTTATATGAACTAGTTAAAACATGCATATTATGTAAAAATACTTATTACTCAATCAAATTTCATATTAATTAATGCCTAATTTCATATTTAAATTAGTATTCACAAATCAAAAATAGCATATGACGTTGAAAATAATGAAATCATGACCCTTTAGACATGTAAATAAGTTTATAATAAAAAACATATGGATTAAAAAATGATATCAATTTTAGAAAAAAACTAAGACAAACAAAAATTATCATTTCATTCACTTAGAGACACATATTCAATTTCAACTTACCTAGTAATGGCTACATTCCCAATCTTTTGATGCGTATCGAAATATCAAAACAACAAATTGTTTCAAATACATAACCTTATTCTACATAAATTATTCAAAGAGATCTATTTAGAATAAGGTAATGATTCCAATCCATCAAACAACATAGTAACATAAAATAATGAAGGAATGGCCAATTTTTACATTATTTAGAGTACATATCTTACCTTTTAATAAAAAATAGGGCTTTGAGAAGATTGAAATCCTAACTTTATAGTCTTGTATATAAATTAATGGCACAAAGAAATGTATTGATTGAAAAAATGATGTTAGTGTCACCAAAAAAAATTAACACAAACAAATATGCTAGCAACATTCATATAGATACATTGATTCAAGCTTATCTCAAATGAGAATGACTATGTACCTAATATTTATCTTATGTGCACAACCTTGCAACCCTATACATAATATTGTGAAAATAAGAATTGTATTGATTAAGATAATTTGGCATGAAAAAATTGCATTGATGCAAAGACACTAATTTAAACATAGCTTATCTAACGATGATTGCATTCTAATTATCTAGTCTATATGGATGAGATATTAAAATAATATAAAGTTTTAAACCCAAAATATATTTCTATATAAACTCAAAGAAAAGTCATAACCATTGACAAATCTATATTTATAATAAGCCAAAGATTCCATATCATCAAACAACATAATACTATAAATAAACATTAATTATTATTTTTGTTGTTAAAATTATTGATCCTACCTTTATTTGATGCTAATCTAGACCAAGTTATAATTAAAAATACATCTTTGAAAAGAAAAAAATCCTGACCTTGTAACCTTGTATATAATTTTATGACAGAAAGACATGTATTGTCTAAAAAATGATAGATTAATCAAAAACAAAACCAAGAAAAATAAACTATTCTTACCACATTTATGTAGAGATACTATTTAAGCTTAACTCACCTAATAATAATATAACTCCAAATATTTAGACTATGCTCATTGAGATATTAGAAACCAAGGCTTTATGGTACCACTTAATAAATAAAATAAATTGTCAAACTTACTCTCAAGGTCATGAGCTCATATATAGATTATATGTTTTTAAGATGTGTTAGAGATTAATCTCATTTGGGTTAACTTTAAGCTAATTTAGAATTATCTTTAGTCTATTTTTTAGTTTCAGATGTTTTATTATAATATATTTATTTTATTTTAAATTTATGAGGCCTAAAACTTCTTTGTCCTTGTTAGATTAATCCAAGATATTTGAACATCACATATTACACTAAAACCCTAGAATTATGTGAGCACATACAGAGAAAAAAATAGATTCAAAAATTGATTTATGATTCATTAGCCAAAAACTACAGAGGTAAATTATATAGTGAAAAACTAGGTCACCATAAAGGTAACAACTAAACTCGTAATTAGAAAACACATTAAGTATAATTCCCCTAATGACCTTAACAACACTAAATAAGCTAACTAAAATTCATGTAGGTAAAAATAAAAGTAAAAAAAAACCTACACTAACATCCCCTTGAAGCATGGCTTAAGTTGGTAGAGAATTTATACCTATAAATAATACCTGATGAGGTACCCAAGTACAATGTAACTCCCATAAAGTAGAGAAAAGGAGAAAACCCATAGGACAAAATATCTATACTAAAAAGGGAGAAAATAAAGATATGTTGTGCATGCTATAATGATGTTGGGTAAAACTAAAAATGCATCCACAAGTGAGAGCAACATAGCACATAAAGAGGATAACTAATAAGTATCCATAGAAGTTGCTAACGATGCCTATAGTAGAGACCATAGAATGTTGAACATCACTGATGAGATCCTCTACCTAAAGATTTAATAAGCTTAATCTGAATCAAATAATGGTTCTTATATTTGCCAAAATAAGAACACAAATGGTGTACTATAAGTCTATATATTCCATAGTGGAATATAAAGGAGGAAATGGTATAAAAAATCTGACCTGTCATACGTAGGTACAATTAAGAGTAGATCACCCTAGAATAGTGATTAGGTCCACCAATTGTTTAATGGAACTCCAAACAAATAATTGTGCTCCTTATGCATAGTAAGAGGGCCAATTTCTCTATGTAGTAATGGTGTATTAGAAACATAGACAAAAATAAACTATGGAATTCCTTGTACTTGTGGAATAGACTACCTGTCATGTCCCCTTTTTCATGGACATTGACAGATGTGATGATTGGCCTATTATACGACCTTCGTAGGCTAATAGGATGGATAGAGGGTCATAATGGAGCTTGGATCGACTTTGATTCACAGGATTTCTACATTTGATTTTCATTCGGGCTCTTTCGGACACATTTGGCCTGAGCTCCTACTTTTTAGGGATATTTGATATGCAGCGGAGCGCCTTTATTTTGGTATGGTCATATGTGGAATCACTCCCTGATTCACCTGCTTCGATCGGTTTGAGGATCCGACGTATATTGAGGGAGATATTAATATTTGATTGATTTAATCAAATATTAATTATTTGGTCTCATTAATAATTAATTATTAATTATTAATTATTTGCTCTAATTCTAAATTAGAAACCCTAATGCTAATTTAAGAAAACCCTAATTAGGGCAAGCATATCTTTTGAGGGTATAAGGGTTTCACAAGGAGGCCATTATTGAATTATGCATGTATGAATTGATTATTGAAATTGGAGAAATTCTTCTGTGAAGACTGAGCCAAGGGTTCCAGGATTCCATTTGCAGTGGAGAACGTCAACTCTTCATTGTGTGCAATTTAGAGGTTGTGAAAGATCAGCCGATCTATTGCCAAATTGAGAGATAGCTTCATCCAGAAGCTATCACAGAGGTACAGATTTGAGAGATAGCTTCATCCAGAAGTTATCACAGAATTCCAGGGTTGAGAGATAACTTCACACAGAAGTTTATCACAGAGCTTTCCAGGTATTTTCTTTATTTAGTTTGATCTAATAAGTTATACAGAGATAGATCTTGTGTTAGAATCTATATTCGTGAGATCAGGCTGTTCAGCTATCAGGGGTTAAGAAGAGACAGGTTGGCGGCCGTACCAAGTCCGTACAGGTCCGTACACAGCGCATCAGGCACTGACCTCGGCAGAGAAAGGGCTACAGTGACCGACATTGGTCGACTGAAGACCGACGTCGGCAGAAAGCCGACCGACAGTGACTGACGTCAGTGATATATCGACCGACGACGGCGCCTGTGTGTCGACACAGAAAGGCCGAGACTTCCAGAATTGCAAGTTATTTCCCAGTTTGCATGAATTCAGGGTTTTTAAGACCAGATTTTAATATTCTTTATTTTGTATAACAAAGACTCAATTGTGTAATCGTCCAGAAGAACAAGTAATGTGATCTTTAATTGCTATTGAGAGATTATACTATGATTTGTGTATGCTTATTTGAATCTATTCTGCAAGTTTGTATCTGTGATCAGAGCTTTATGAATTTATATATTCCCTGTTTGAAGGGGATATTATAGTTGTTCAGAGCTTTTGTAGGGAGAAAAGAAGCCCCTAAGTAAGGGACATCACAGTGGTATCAGAGCTTTGGTCTTTGGTATCAGAGTTTTGTGTCTTTCATATATCTCTATTGGTAGGGGATATCACAGTGGTATCAGAACTAAATTCCTGCCATCCTATTGGGCACATCAGAGCTAATGTCTTGCCATCCTGTTGGGTAGCTTGGGTAAAGTATCATGATGACTTCATATACTCAGAGTCGATGGGACTATGATATGAGGAAGTTGAAACTAAGTTTGAAGAGGTTGAATGAATCTCTTTCATATCCTACATCCAAAAACAAACCCGCACGGTATATGACAGTGAATGAGGAGTGGGAGTTAGTACCACCTCGAATTCAGAAGTTGTTGCCTTTTGATCGCTTTGTTAAGCATAGGGGAGAGCACTACAGATCACTTCGACGAGAGAGTAGCATGTCCCATGATTATTATGATTATGAGATAGGAGATAGTGAAGATGAGGATGAGTTTGATGCTTGCACTCAGAGTGTACAGGTGTGCTCAGATGTTAGTGCACTAAGGGTTGATGATCTCTCAGCTATGGCAGATATTGTAGAAGAGTCCCAGGATCTGATTATTGCAGATGATACTCAGGAGAACACAGTGGACAGTTTTGAGGACTTAGTTTCACCGGTTGTTTCTTTTCATATGGAAGAGTTAGACAGTGATGCTACAGTTGTTGATACTCCGTCTGTTGATATGAGCTTTGGAGTTGATTTACAAAGTATGGATGATCATTTGTATATTGAGGTGGTTGGTGGTGAGTACATTCCTGCAGTTGTCGCTGAGGAACAGGTTGTTGATGCTGATACACATATACAGGATTTGGATCTTGCTGATTCTGATGAGTTTGAGATACCAGTGGAGTCATGTCTCCAGATTGATTATTCTCACATGGATGACAGTGTGGTACAGTTGGTTGTGCCACCTTTATAGAGAGATCAGTTGGGGTGTGTGGGGGAGTATGTTAATGCTTCCACATATAATTTTTACTGCACTGAACCATTCATGGAGTACTTGCTGTATAGTGCAAGTGTTCGTCTGGACTCACATAAGATGACAGAAGGTGTTCTTGTCTGAGGTTCTAGTGCTATTAGAAGATTGGGTGAGGAGATTTTACGAACCCTTTCTACTATATTACCTTACAGGGATGTTGAGGTGATGTTTGTTGAGCCGAGATTGGAGCCATCCATTGAGTCCCAGTTTGGCAATAGTGTGCTAGTAGCAGAGTTTGGGGGTTCTTACCAGCATCATATGGTGAGGTATGCTCCTTATTTTTCTTTGCATCTAGAGATTAGTTTTGGTGTCAGTGACTCACGTACCAATGATTGTCATATCCACAGTCCAGTTGGATGTGAGTATCAGTTAGATAGGGACTTGAATTTTGACAAAGTTGATATTTTAGTTGGCTTGAGTCCCTCAGAGTGGTTTCTTCTACCGGCACCTACAGTTGATCTTCAGATAGTTGTTTGGGTATCGAGTGCAGTTTTTCAGTTGCTGATTTTGATACTATTGATGATGTTGATGTTGATGGTTTATTCACATGGATTGGTTGGTGACATGATGGTTGTTACACAACTTTTTCCTTGGGATCCAGGTGGATCGAGTAGTTCATTGTTCCGAGATTGCTTGGGGACAAGCAATTTTCGGAGGGGCGGATTGTCATGTCCCCTTTTTCATGGACATTGACAGATGTGATGATTGGCCTATTATACGACCTTCGTAGGCTAATAGGATGGATAGAGGGTCATAATGGAGCTTGGATCGACTTTGATTCACAGGATTTCTACATTTGATTTTCATTCGGGCTCTTTCGGACACATTTGGCCTGAGCTCCTACTTTTTAGGGATATTTGATATGCAGCGGAGCGCCTTTATTTTGGTATGGTCATATGCGGAATCACTCCCTGATTCACCTGCTTCGATCGGTTTGAGGATCCGATGTATATTGAGGGAGATATTAATATTTGATTGATTTAATCAAATATTAATTATTTGGTCTCATTAATAATTAATTATTAATTATTAATTATTTGCTCTAATTCTAAATTAGAAACCCTAATGCTAATTTAAGAAAACCCTAATTAGGGCAAGCATATCTTTTGAGGGTATAAGGGTTTCACAAGGAGGCCATTATTGAATTATGCATGTATGAATTGATTATTGAAATTGGAGAAATTCTTCTGTGAAGACTGAGCCAAGGGTTCCAGGGTTCCATTTGCAGTGGAGAACGTCAACTCTTCATTGTGTGCAATTCAGAGGTTGTGAAAGATCAGCCGATCTATTGCCAAATTGAGAGATAGCTTCATCCAGAAGCTATCACAGAGGTACAGATTTGAGAGATAGCTTCATCCAGAAGTTATCACAGAATTCCAGGGTTGAGAGATAACTTCACACAGAAGTTTATCACAGAGCTTTCCAGGTATTTTCTTTATTTAGTTTGATCTAATAAGTTATACAGAGATAGATCTTGTGTTAGAATCTATATTCGTGAGATCAGGCTGTTCAGCTATCAGGGGTTAAGAAGAGACAGGTTGGCGGTTGTACCAAGTCCGTACAGGTCCGTACAGAGTGCATCAGGCACTGACCTCGGCAGAGAAAGGGCTACAGTGACCGACATCGGTCAACTGAAGACTGACGTCGGCAGAAAGCCGACCGACAGTGACCGACGTCGGTGATATATCGACCGACGACGGCGCCTGTGTGTCGACACAGAAAGGCGGAGACTTCCAGAATTGCAAGTTATTTCCCAGTTTGCATGAATTCAGGGTTTTTAAGACCAGATTTTAATATTCTTTATTTTGTATAACAAAGACTCAATTGTGTAATCATCCAGAAGAACAAGTAATGTGATCTTTAATTGCTATTGAGAGATTATACTGTGATTTGTGTATGCTTATTTGAATCTATTCTGCAAGTTTGTATCTGTGATCAGAGCTTTATGAATTTATATATTCCCTATTTGAAGGGGATATTACAGTTGTTCAGAGCTTTTGTAGGGAGAAAAGAAGCCCCTAAGTAAGGGACATCACAGTGGTATCAGAGCTTTGGTCTTTGGTATCAGAGTTTTGTGTCTTTCATATATCTCTATTGGTAGGGGATATCACACTACCTAATGTCTAATGAGTCATGGAAAAATGTACCTACACCTTTTAATGTTGAAAGTGGACTAGACGTAGGTGGATCAAGAAGTGACTCCTCAATATCTGCAATGTGATAAGGAGATAATAGAGGTGTGTCCCCATCACTGTAGTAGTCATCTATAGTATTAGAAGAGTCATCAATATCAAAGATGTATTTAGGCTTACAAGTTTCATCAAGTACAAGTGAGTGTGATAAATAATAATGGCATGGAGCATTCACTAAAGGAATGCCCATGTGAAGTGAAGATCATGTCTCAAAAACCCTCGAAGCTGAAGAAGAGACTATACATGAATCACATGGATTTGTAGACAAAATATCCACAAGAAGAGTCATGTCAATGATCTCAAAAGGTGTACTCTCATAGAAATAGTAAATTAATAAGAATTGCTAATGCGTTATGGATCTAGAATAAAAAAATCATGAACTTGAATGTAAGTAGTGTCTCTAATAGAATATCAAAGGTTAAGAAGAATTGCATCATGTAGTGGTGGCTCGATAGAAGGAAGAACACAATCGACCATGGATCTATCATCACAAGAAATAGGATTAGGAAGAGAGAGTACAATAGTATCTAAAGAGATGGTAAGAAGGGGAGGAGTAAGAGTGATATAAATCTCGATAGGATCTTAGAAAAGAGACTAAAAATGCTCCAAATAATGTAGGGACACACTGTATGTTCCACATGGAAATAAGATCTATAAAAACATGTAACAATAGGGTAAAAAAACCTTATCATAAGTGTTACCCACTTAAGGTACTGACCTGAGTTAGTAAGGACATGAATCTATCCATATAATAATAGAGTATGATTTTTTTCATGAGCAAATGTTCTATGTAAGTATGCTAAGAAGAATAGTTGGTCTTTCCAAGAAGAACCACTAGTGTAGAATCAAATTTCACCCATGAATGTCTCTTAAGTGAAGTTGACATGACTAAGAGAAGACACCAAGGAATTTCACAACTGCATAAAATAATTTTAATGACCCCTAGTTACAAGAATAATACATGTTCATGAAGAAGATGCCAGATACAACTGAGAATGCGTTTAAATAATTAGTAAGTGAAAGAATAAATACAATGTATAAAATGATAAAGTATATAAGAGACACCAAATTATGCACAACACCACATAATACCCCTTAGAACAATCAATAATGACCCCCCTTGAAGTTGCAAATATAAGCACACTCGTATAAATAATAGACAAAATCAAGAATACGTCTTGATCAATTTGTACATAGATATGAAAGAATTAGAGAAACATAAAACTCAAATGATAATGCATCTAACAGTGTAAAATAATTGGTTTGAAGAAATCCCAAAAATGTCACCAATGCATAGAGTGTGAAAAATAAGTATTTTTTAATAAATCAATGGTCAAATCTGAGTTACCAATCAAAAGTTATAGCTATTTGAAAATATTATCTCGCATGAATATTTTGGGTGGAAATGGTGGTGGAAAAAACATTTGATAAATTTTTTTCAAAAAACAATTGAGGCCTTTTGGAGCAAAATCTTTAAAAATTTTGTGATGTAATTTTGTAAAAAATCTTATGCCTCCATGGATCAAAGGTTAAGTATTTTTGGATTGGAAGTTATTGGACTTAATCTATGCTTAGGTCTATTTTTGTACATTGGGGAAGTTAGTCACACATTAATGAGGATGTTGAGATTCATCTACCTTACTCCTATGAATGTGCCTTTGTACCTAAGGATAAGACATGGAAAATAATTACAACATTGTATAAGTTATTTTTGTGAATAGACAATTTATTCTTTGTGTATGTTGAAGCTTTCATGGTTGTACTAATGATATTTTGGAGAGATCTTGGTTGAAGAGTTTTAATAACTCTTTCATGGTATTATAATCACTCTCTAATAGTCATTGCTTAAGTCTGTCTTGTAGATATGTATTGCTTTGAAATCCTTGGAATGAATCTTCCATGGATTCACTATTTTTATTGATTGTTATTTTTGTATTGAAGGATATGGATCTCTATACATGTTGGTCATACAACCCATACATACTTTGAATATTTTTTTGGGATGATTCATGTTTGGAGAATTTCAAGGTGTAAAGTGTTGTCATTTTTTGGTGGATCTATACATCTACCCATATTTATATTGAAGCATTAGAATTTTTTTATCAAAGCAGTATATTTAATTACATTGTTTGCCTCTATTTTTGTTATGCATTAGGATTTTGCCTCTTGAAATTGATCCATCTTACCATCCTTTGACAAGCATATCTACTCTCCTACATTTCCCTTTTTTGTTAAGATCTGGGTATTTGTAATAGTAATATATTATATAGATCTATAGATATGTAGCTTTTTTTGCTTTTGAAGAACTTTGTTTTGATTTTGAATTTTGGGCATTTGATTGGCATGATTCACCTTGATTCATTGTATTTCAACATTATTAAAAGTCTTGTTTTTAGATCAAATCAATTTTTATTAGGAGCCATACTTTTCCCATGTGAACCTTTGAGATTGATTTATGATTTGTATTGTAATATGTATTGATTAAGAGCTTGGGAATGACCTTGTTGTGTCCTCTGTCCACTCATAAAATGGATTTGGCCTACTAAAGCTCCCATGTCCTTCTAATTTCCTCTTCTTAATAGTTTTTTTATTATTTCAGACCTCCTTACATGGCCTGCTCCAACATATTAAGCTCAAGGCTGCCATTAGACACCTTCTTGGACATAGTTTGTTATTTTGTTTAAGCACATGCTTGCGATGATATCTAGAAGTTAAATGGGGTACACTTCTATTTTATACATGTTTTGATGTTCATACTCCTTTCACATGGCCTACACTCAGCCTAATTGCCCTCTTCTTAGTCCCTACACACTTCACATTGTTCTACCTTATTTAAAGGTTTGTGGGTAGCAACTCGACAAAGATAGAACTAGCAATATGGTGGATAAGGATGGGTATGCGAGCGAACTTTAGTGTTTCTCAATGGTAAATCTCTATGCTCTGGTTTGAAGCTAGAATCAACTATTCCTTATGCCACCCACAAAAGTTTGAATACTTATTGATATTGTCTCATGGCTTTTTACAAGTCATAGGTGGAGGTAGTTACACAAGTGGCTAAATGACAGACATATTTTGGTGAGGTAGGATTTCATGGTGGGGTAATTGTAATGGGGGTATAATAATAATATTGTGGCCCTTATCTTTTGACATTAAAATGAGATTTATTATCACATAATGGAGATAATTATGACATGGTGAATTTGATTGTGAACGGAGAATTTTTTTTATTGTTTTTTATTAAAAATAATATATATTATTGTGGAGATATAAGGGGGATTAATTATCACTTTTTAATCTTATTTGTTGAAGACTAGAGGGTGAGGCTCAGTTTGATAGTTGGCCAAACTCCCTCAAAAACAAACAAATTATTTTTCTCCTTTGTTTTTTATCTCTGATTACAATTTTATATGCATTTTTTACTATGACCAATGTCCTATTTACATGAGATTTGGTTGACATTAATCTTTATTGGCCCGTATTGTACTGCTTATACCACTATTACATTTTTTACTATTTTAGATGCATTTTTTATTGAGGCTGATGTCCCTTTGAATGTATTTTATAAGTTGTCATTTTTTGGTAGTTGATCATTTTGGGTGTGTTTTTGTAACATACATTATGGATTTGTCACCATTTATCACACTCTTTAGTCAACCCATGACATGATCTATTCTCGTTTGTGCATTGGCACTTTGACATACTTGTAGTTTGTGTCGTGTCTCCATCAAGGCCCCTTTCTTAGAATCTTGCCTTCTTCTATGGACCCACTTTTATGCTCTTTTTTTTTTGGAGCATCTCTCACGATACTTGATGGCTTCTTTGATAGGTTAGCAGTCTCCTTGTTTGGAGTTATTTTGATGAAGTTCATTGTCTACTTTATTTTCATTTGGTTTTTACTGAGATATATTATACTCACACTAACTTATAAATTATCATGAGGGGTTTGATGATTCAACCTTGTCTACCATCATGCATTTGTGTGATCTATTGTGGGCACCTTTTTACTCCTTCAGTTGTTTTTCTCTCCCATCACCACTTGAGTCTTCTTTCTTTGAGAGATTTTATCTTTATTTTTGAAACCACTTTTTTGACAAGTTGATAGTATCTTTTAGTGTGAAGTGTAGTTAGTCTAATTCATATAGTGTCATATTATTCAGTGTTTGAATAGTGGATTCAAACCACTCATGAAAAAAAAATTATCCACTCCACCCATTTAGCATTATGGGGGGTGTACATATATATTTTTTGACATTATTCACCTAGTTAATAGTATGGGGGCTGTGGTGCAGATCCTACTTCTTAGATGTTGAGTGTCCCTTACACCAAGCATTCCTCTTTTACATTTTTGAAACCACTGACAATCTTCTTGATTGAAGCTATTTTGGTGAAGCCTGGTGTCAGTTATTTTTTATAATCAAGTAGTGAATTCATATCACTTGTGTAGATTGGGTTCTTTTGTGACTTTTGAGTAATTGGAGTATGGATTGCTTCAACATCATCTTTGGAGGGATTTATATATCACTTTTCTTCTTTTCTCTCTTTTTATTGGGGAGGGGGGGAGGGGGAATTTTTCCTACAGGTTTTCTCATTTTCTCTAATATATATATATATATATATATATATATATATATATATATATATATATATATATATATATATATATATTGCACATTTTGAGTGTTTTATAGATTTTTATTTTATACACGGGTATCTTATTTAGACACTTTATTTGTTGGAACCCATATGATAATTTTTTACTTGCCTTCATGGTCTTCTTGGTGATTCTTATAGTGATACTAGTGTGGTATCCCCATCAGTTGCACCATTGTGGCAGCCCCACTAGTATTTATGGTCACTTATCACCATCTTGTTAGAAGGTGTTTAAGCAATACTTCCTTATGTTTATCAATCTACGCATCATTTTAGAGTGCAGTGTTTATGTTTAGTGATACTCATATTCAACACCATTCTTACTTTGACTTGGTGGTTACAACAACTTAACATCCATGTATTCTGGGAAGATGGATTGACATCCATAAGGACACTTAGATTTACATTGCATCCTTTATTCTACATGGGTACCTCATCAAAACTTCTTATCAAGACCCATTTTATTTTTTATTTCTCTCTAATCATAGATTAAGCAAGGGTGTTGGATTTAATATATGCTTAGGTCAATTTGTGTACATTGAATAAGTTAGTTTCACATGCATGAGGATGTTGGGATTTGTCCACCTTTCTCCTATAAATGTGTTTTTATACATAAGACTATGATATGGAGAACAATTACAACATTGTATAATATATTTATGTGAATAGGTGAATTATTTTTTGTGTATGTTGAAGCTTCTATGGCTATAGTAATAATCTTTTGAAGAGATCTTGTTTGAAGAGTTTTGATAACTCTTTTATAAGTGACTATGGGATTAATTATCACATGGCCAAGGGCTAAGAGCTAAGCCATGGGCTTCCCTAAGGCGACCACACTATATGACAAAGGGGCTATGGCTTATTTTGGGTTCTCTCTCCCTCTTACATTTTATTGATGTGGGACTAACATCATCCAAAAAATGCATCTATTTTTGAAATTAACAATGTTACACTTCACAGTATTAAATTTAACATCCTCTAGACCATCGTCAAAGTTTTGGAGGACCTACACAATTGCTAAGGTTCTTTACTACCCCTATAGTCAAAGATTCCAACATCAAGGTTCTAAAGTCTCCTATAGTTTTTGAAAAAAAACATTGGGGAAGCACATTGAGGTTGTAGTGATTACGTGCAGAGCCAAAATTTCTAATGCCATAGGTTTTTCAATTTCCCATAGGAGAGTTGTTAGGTGGTAAGGTTTTTGGTTGGGCTTGCATTTGTTGGGATTTTTTGCCCTCCTTATAGTCGCTTGAAATATAGACTACAGTTGCTATCGTAAACATTGATGTGAGATTATGGAAGTATCATGACTATCAAAAACTTTGATATCAAGGTTGCTAGGGGTTATGAAAGTAGACATTTTGGTATCAGAGGCAAGGACCCCAGATGTAATTGTCAGGGGTTCAAATTCTTCTAGCATTGTCAGGTTTTGGTGAGCTTCGACAATGTTGGTTTTGTGATCGATTCCTATAGTGTCAGGATGGGGAAATGTTCCCCTAGTGTCAAGAATGCTATAAACTCCTGCAATGTTGAGAAGGCTAAAAACTCTTGCAATATATACATAAGTGTAAAAACTCTATTTAGCTCAAAATCTCTAGATCTGGAAATCCTATATAAAAACCATCAAAGACCTACCAAGGATCTCAAAAAACTTAGAAAAACATCAAATATGATTTTTGTTTGAAGAATCTAGTGGTATAGATTTGTACAAAATCACTAAAAAAGACTTGAAACCCTCCAAAATGATCAAAATTTAATTGTCTGAAAACTAGGTCGTGTTTACATTTGACCATATGGTTTTGGCACCTTCTGAATATGATGACACTATCGATTTTATGATTTGAAACTTCAATTGAATAGTTTATTCATTTTTTTAATAAATCCCACCAAACTTATAGAGAAACTAAAATTCAAGAAAACTTGTAAAATGCATGCAAAAAAAATCTCACCAAAGATCTTCATAAATGATAAAATGACTATTAGATCAAAGCTCTAATACCATATTAGATTACTCTAAGATCTCTAAACATCACAAAAAATTAAGTCAGAGAAAATACAAAATAAAAAGATAACTTCATAAACTGATTTAAGTTGTATTTTAAAATTGAAATTTGAATGTATAAAGATTTCAATCAATTAAAAAATACATTTTGGAAGATTTTTTTCACAAGGTTGTCCAACTTTGCAAAATTCTTATAATGTCATTTGTCTTTTATCTCATTTTACATGAATCTAACTAATTTATTTTGCATATTTAGGTGCTATCCTTAGCAAATTGCTCACAAGTAATTGTTTTTACACTATTTCCAATTTTTTTTCTTACTAATAAACATTAATTTTAGGGATACATTAGTATTAAACCAGTTTTTTTGGGCTTTCAAACTCTTTTTTTTTTTAAATTAAATTGCATTTCAGTATTTGATTTGTCTCATCTCTCATTATGGTATAGCATAGTTGTCTTTCCTTACATTTATGCGCTGTAATTCTACTTTTGGAGTCTTGTTACCTTCATTGCATGGTCATCTTGTTGTTCCATAGTTTTATGGATTCACTTTGTTATCTTAATATTTGCTCAACGTGGCTTTCTGGTTGCATTTCCTTAATATTTTCTTCTTAACATTTTATCTTATTTCGCCTTCATCTGTCTTGGTGTAATGGTTTGTTTCATTCAAATTTGACTTGTTTGGCATTCTTTTATCTTTCCCTGTACGCCTTCTATTACTTTCTCCACTTTGTCAATGTATACTTTTATTCCTTTCATGGTTGTCTTTGTTTTTTTTTGTGAACTCAATCAGAAAGAGGAGGAAAAAAATCATTTTATCAAGTTGTGCCAGGAGTACCAGTTTTTGCCCAGTTTTTTTCAATTAAAAAAATAAAAATAATAATCAAACTATAACTTTTATGTGGCACCGTCAAATGATTTTTTAATATTGTGTTGGATTCGCTTGTTTTTTTAAACCAATAATTTATTAACATTCTTAAACCGCATGTTAAATCAAATTTTAAATCAATATTAAATTATTTTAGGAAAAAATAATCTTGGCATTATTTTTTTTAAAGCACATACGAGACCATGTGTTTTATATTAATTTTACACATTGATCTAAATTTAAGTTTCATATACAATCTTTATCCTTTGGTATATCATTTAATACTACAATTTCTTTTTAATGTTTTCCCTTAATTTAGTAAATTGTTTCTAACCTATAAATCTTCTTCACAACAAGTTGCATTTGAAAATGATGACATTCATACTTCAAAACATGATTTTCGATACTTTACAATCTTTATTTAATGAGAAATGAGTAAATATATAAACTTTTCTTATTTTAAATATATAAAATATATATAATATAATTGATAAAATCAATGTTAAAATTATCTTTTTTTAATCTTTAATAATGGCTTATGCAAATAATTGTATTAAACATTTTTTAACTTCAATTATGTATTTAATGGATTATTTTCGAGGGAGTCTTAGAAAACATGAAAATGACATTGTTGAGTCTATTTTATTTAAAATTAATGTAAATTATTTAAGATTTGATTTTAATTATTATAATTTGTAGTCTTATTATCTTCCTCACCAAAGGACATTGTACAATCATGTTTCTTACTCTCATATGATTTATTTTGATTATAGTGTTTCTCATACTTTGATGAAAAATGATAAAATTTGTGAGTGTTGTGATAAACATTGGTTTCATATCTCTAAATATTGAAAATTATATCTGCATAAATATTTTGGTAAATTACCTCATAATAATTTACATTGTTAGAAAATCACTAAAACACTTAATTTTAAGATTAAAACAATTTAAATCCCAAAATATATGATATTTTGTCGAGACTTTGATGTGTCTTATTGTGATAATTCATCAATTTTTTAATGTAAAATATATATTTTTAAAAAATGATGTATCCTCTTTTTCTCCATTTTAATAAACTTCAAAATAAATTATGCATTCCTTATTTTTATGTAACTTATAAAGAAAATATACTTTGATTGGAGCTCATTATTTTGACTAACTTATTTTTCCTAAAGGATTTTATAATTTGTGATAGAAATGTCTTTCGCTCCTTATTTCTATTTTTAGATTTATTTTTATTACATTTTTTATATGTAGATCATATTTTTATGGCATATTATTTATTTAACATGAAGATTGATGTTAGATTATTTATTTTTGTACGTGTTAGTGGACCATTTATCATTATTTTTAGTCCTTGCTCCATTGTGAATTGAGCCTCTCGCCCAAAGAGTACTCTTGAAGTTTTTTAAAGATTACACCTTCATCTTACTTCTTGGTGACACTTCTCTTCTTCGTTCTTCTCTTCAACATTGTAATTAGTCTTAAAATAACTTTATATTAAAAGGGATTATTATGTAATGTCAGCTCCATTCTATTTTATAACCTAGAATTAAGTTTAAGGGGAGTGTTAGAGATTAATTTTAATTGGATTAATTATAGACTAATTTAGACTTAAAATAAGTTTAGTTTTTAGTTTTATATTTATTATTATGGTAAATTCACTTTATCCTATATTTGCGAGGTGTCATGCTTATTTTGTCTTTTTATAGGGAATCTTGAAGTCATTTGTACACATAACCCCCTCTGCTCCCCACCCTCCTCACCTTATAGGAATTAGAAACATTTGACATACACTAAAAACATTGTGAAAGTCAAGATGAGATTCTTTGTAACTCCCTCATCCTTCCTCTAAATATATTTATTGAGCTCTCCTCTTTCATTCTTCTACTTATATTAGTATATCTTGAGATACTTGTTCATGATTTAACACAATTCTTCTTTCTCTTTCTCTTTCTCTTGGCTTATTTTTTATATTTATTTGGAGATAAATAATTTACAAACATTCTAATAATCATGGAGTTTTTCTCCATTTGATGGTTTCTCTAATTGACAAATTTTGTCTCTCATATTTGTGATGTGTCTGATACCAAAATAATATTGGTGTAGTTACATTGAATATTTTATGTTTTTTCAACATTAATATTTTAATTTTAGAATCAATCCTAACAATATAGGATTAATGGTAACTTTGGTTTGGATTAATAACGCATCAAAAAAACCTATGCATCTGTACATATGCATTAAAATCCAATACAAAATATTGAAGGCATCAAACGCAATATATTAATATATGTAGAATAAACTTTATAGAATGAAAAATCTTACTCATGTCATTGTTTCTACTTATTAGCCAATCATTATTTCTTATAGGCCAACTAATAATTAGAAACCAACATATCCCCACTAATATAATTTTGACACTTCAACTTAGAATGTGGATTGTTAATTAAGTATAAAATGAAGGTCTCATTCTAGTAGGTTGAGCCATAAATGTTACATTTTTATTCCTCGCTAAGCAAATTATTTGACTATATGTGGCTATTTATAGTTGACATATCTGATTTGATTATATTTTGACTAAGCTTTGAGATATATGTTATTATGGGATAGTAGTATATTGCTTACATTACATGATCATGCTACTATGAGTTAGCTTTAAGTATATGTTTACTTTATGATCATACTGATTTATGATTTCAGGTATATTATATGATGAATATATATCATGACTGTTAAGGCTAAATACTTATTTTATTATGAGGTTAATGTAAGAAAATCCATCCCTTGGAGTGTGTCAAAAAGAGAACATCATTAGAGAGGGTGACATAAATTGAGATGTCAGAAGATGATAGAGAATTGGTGAGAACCATACATACACCACAGTAGTTAACACATATTTGAATTTATTAAAAAATAGTTTGTGCATGGTGTGTTTATTTCTACTTAGTTTGGAAAATCAATTTCTTTGATTTGATAATATCTTAGTGAGATTGTGTAGTGTAATTATTATGTCAGTCATTAATGCTTGTATAAATATTAACTTAATTAATTTAAAAATATAGATTATTAAAAATTAAAAAAATTAAAAAAGGAAAATTAAGAAAGAGTAAGGGGCATCATAATTAATTAAAAAAGAAGAAATTGGAGAAGGAAAATAAGAGAAAAAGGTGTATCACAAAAGAGGCATGGGAAGAGTGGTGATCCAACTAGGATAAACAAACTTAAAGAAGCTTTTGATTCACCAGGTAGGTAATGTTTTAAATTTTGAATATATGAATATGGAACGATTAAAATATAATAGTGGTGTCTAGTTTTAGTGTATTGTTGGACCTTAAATTTTAGCTAAGTGTTTTAATATTTTGGCGCAGAACTGGTATAGTGTAGAAAGAGCATAACAAAAAGATACTAGAGTGTAGGATTAGACTAGTGCAAAATCAACGTGGCACAAAACTATTGAGGTGTGAAAGGATAAGGGTGCAAAATCACCAATGTGATAAGACCCAGTCAAAGAGGAGAATTAACCATGAGGAACTCTAGAGCATAGGACTTAGATTAGTAGTGAAAGACTTAGGGAGTGCATGGGAAGTGGGATATGGTTAAAGACCAATTTTTAAGGGCAATTCAGATCTTATCCATCACAATTTTTGCACTAACCTGCAAGGATATATGCACATGGCAACAATGATCTAGCATAAAATGAGTATATAGAGGGCACAAAGGCCTGAGTCTTTAGGAGAATATAGTTAATATACTATCACGACTCTCAGTTCATAGAGAATTTTTTTGCCATGAACTCATGTCATTTATGATGTAACTACTTGGTCAAGGAAAAAAAGTATAAATATACCTATAATAAAGCATTGTAGAGTGACACATTTTTTTATATCAATTACTAAAGCATAATATAAGAGTTCTAGATATTATAGTTATTTATGATTTTCTTGTTCTAATTAATTGATAGTTATGAATCTGTGGTAGTTTACATTAAGTACATATAATTGTGACTTAAATATGAGATCTATGCAAACTTTATCTTTTTTGAATAACAATCTTTGAGCCCCATGGCACTTCTTTGCATAATTATGATTTTTAAACTTAATGATACTAGGACCAAAGTAGTGTATATATTTTTCTATGTAGATTTGAATAAAATATAACATTTAACTTTTAAAAAAAAAACAAATATGTTACTATGAAAAATAAACCACAAGAATTGCTCTCTAGTTGTGCACTTTGGATGAGTACACAAGACCATAGTCTTATGTGAAGGGCCAATATACTAGCTCATTAGGGTTATACTTCAGCATCAAAAATATTACTAAGAATAAAAATCAAATATTTTGGTTCTATTACTGAGACCCATAGAGTTTGATACATAGTAATGGAAGATGCTTGAATGTATCACCCTTGAGAGTATTGAGCAATGGATTACTAGGGTTGAGTATAATTATGTGGTTCCTTACTTTAAACCAAGAGTTTTTGCATATCGATGGGTAGAACAGAATCTCTACAATTCATTATATGAATCTTTCTTTGTTGAAATCTTGGTTTATTTGCATACTTTGCTATCTTCTTATGTTTAAGGTCGATCATAAAAATTTAAGAGAAGATAGTCTTGGAATTTAGAATAGCAAGGAGATTTAGCACAACTTGGAACACCGTGGACATAAGCTATTAACATTTGGTGGAGATGAGTGTTAAATATATACATTATAGATTATGCTATAACTACCTATTCTTGTCTTGAAGAAGCCAAGTTCTAGTTGCTCAAAGAAATGTGTGGTAGATATATTAGACATTTCCCTTTAGAAATCAAGAAGCTAGTCATTGACTATGGGAGTAAAACTATGTCAATGGAGAGATAAATCCCTCTTTGCATTAGACGCATATTTGGGAGGGTAATATAGAAGAAATGGTAAATGATTTTAGGTTTATAATGGTAGTCAATTACCAGGCATTACAAAAATGGAGATATAATGAAGTTTGATAAAGGACCATAAGAGTCAACGATATGGGAAGGGATAGGGAGAACTTAGGAAGTGATGTTAAGATCTACAAGGAAGTGGAAACACACAAAGAGGACCCCATAAATTTCAAATCATGCCCTATGCCATTGTTATCATATGAAAGAGAAACTATCTAGATAGTAGAAATTGCAGAACCAAGTTTTAACCAACCAAGTTCCCCAACCATAGTGCACACTCATGTTTTTGAATCAGATAAATTACATATACATAATTGGGATATAAATAGTGTAGCTTTAGAAACTGATCTTATAATGGATATTGTAATTGAGCCAATTATAACTCATATAAAATTAACACTTTCTTTCCCTCTTCAAGGGAACTTCATGGCTCAACTTGGAATGCCTAGAGGATCTATAATTCAAAGTGGATAGATTACATGCCCAAATATTATTAATCAACTAGCTACTATGCCCCACATCATGGGTATTATTTTTGGAGGTGTTGGAAATAGACTATGAGGTGACATGAGAGGAAGTGGTGGGCTTCCCCCTCAAGGGATAGGATCTAAGGGTTCTCAACGACCACCAACTTAAGCACCTTAACTACCAATAGTGTATTATGAAATGATGCTTCACCTACCTAAATTTTAAGGCATAGAGAATGTTTTAGAACATGTCTATAAGTAAAAACTTATTTGGAGGGTGTGAGGCATCATTTCTTCTAAGTAAAAGACCTACAAATTCATGACTAAACTTTTGGAGAGAGTACATAAGTGGTATAGAAATTTCAACCCTCAATAAGTACTCATTGACTATGATCATCTCAAAACAACATTCCTTTAGGAGTTTAACATTCTTAAATTTGAGAAACAAAGTATTATCATGCTAAAAGATATAAATTAGGAGTTAACTAAAAGTGTAGGGGAATATGATGCAAGGTTAAAAACACTTATATCAAATCTATCATTTTAAACTAATGTTTCTCAGCATGCACAGGGGTTCTTGGGAGGTTTATTACTTCTCTTTCAATGAATACTACCCCAGAAGACCTTCACTAGCCCACACGAAGCTTTGGAAGCTACCCTCCATGCTGAGTTATTTATAGTATTGACACTAGGATTAGTCCCTTCATGGAAGACCAAATAGATTAAATGGCATCAAAACTTCAAAAACTAACTAAAAATAATTCATATGATACTTGTAATGGTCTTTGGTGCACCAATTGTGATTCTAAAGGACATAACCAAAGCAACTATACGTGAATAAACATATGTATTGTACTAAAGCAATCATATGAAATTTGCCATGAAGAGCATGATGTATTCTCTTATCCCCTCTTTTAATGAGCTACACATTATAAGGTGTCTAATAATGTAAAACTTGTGATGCGTACACCCATGACACAAATGATTTTTGGTTACTTAGTGATATCCATGAATCACATATGTGGTATGTATCAAACCACTGTGTCTAACAATCAAGATAATGTTGGTTATTATGGTTGAGGTAGAGTATGAGGATGATGAGGTGATCATTTCACACCAAGAACATGTTATAAGTGAGGATCCCTTGACCACTATCAAAGAGATTATCTAGTTTACCTAATGTGTGATTTTTGGTAAAAGGATCATTGGTTAGAAGAATGCCTTGATTTATACATAACCATCACTAAAGAGAGAAATGAAAATTGTGTAGGCATGATTTACATTGAAAAACCACATTGGCATGTGCATTTAAACACCCAAAAATCTCAACAAGTAAATATCACTATCCATAGTGGAGGACAATCTTAGTCTACATCTACCTCTATTGAAAAGGTATAACATGAAGAACCTTAGGAAAGGAAGTATCTTGATGCCTGACAATAAAATATGTGATCCAAGACACTATAATTTTGGTATGATAAATACAAGGATAAATTCAATTTCTCAAGGACTAAAAAGAAACACAACGCACTGATATGCAGAAGGAAACATAGCCTCAAAATGTGGTGTGAGATGATTTTCAGAAGATTTGAAGCATATGTTGCATGAATACATTATCCCATGAATAATAATTTGGCTTAATAATTAGTTGAAAACATCCATTTATACTCAAACTCAAATAAATTAGAAGACTAAGGATCATTGTTTAAATCATGCTCGATGACAAAATACCCCTATTCCTCCTAGCCCTCTAGAGGACAAAGAAATACTACTAAATTCTACCATCGATGGTTGGGTGATTTAGGACACATAAGTTGACACTGAATATGAAGTTAACATACTCACTAAATATTCATAGTGAAAAATGGATAGTCTAGCATTATAACCTTCACTACATGTATTATTTATGGAAAATAAAAATCGTGCTCTACCAATTAGCATCTTCAAGAATGTAAAGTGGATATCCTTGGAGTATCTTTCAAAATGGACTTTGAAGTTCTCAAGTTAGTAGAGGCTGATGAATTGATAGATATATTAGGGTGACCTTGGTGTTATGAAAATAATGCAAACTTAAGTTTAAAAAAGTGCATCATCAGTTTTGAGGATGTTGATCAACACATTGTTATTCCCATGGATCAAACACATGGGAATCCATATGTAGAACCTATTAATGTGGAAGAATATATTAACGACATCTATGATTTCACTGCTAAATATAATTCAAATTTTGATCCTAATCTTGATAGCATCCTTCTATGGATGAACACTCAATCCCTTTTTGATACTACAAGCAATGCTTATAATTATTGGGTGCATAATGACTATGACCTCACTAGAAGAGTGTGTAGTACCATTGGTAATTAGGAGAATGTTTTTCACTAGTATAATAAATTCCATAGGTTCATTTATTTCCTTACTAGATAATTCATGAGGAGACCAATGATAAATGCACCCTTATAAAGACTTGATGCAGCCCTTCAGTTTCATGGACAAATGAAATTCTGTGACTTTGTCTAGTGCCTTGAATAATTTTATCACACTAAAAATGATCGTATACAATTTTTGGTTCACCTATTTGATGGCACGATTTCAAGATGGCGGTGAACCCATAATAAGTAACTTCTCTAGTGGGATCACGTACACTCTGATTTACGTCATTGGTTCTATTATGGTAACTCAGTAAGGAGAACAATCAGCTATAATAGAGTACAAACACCTAAACCCTATAAAGAGGCATGCGATTCAATATGGAGAATTGAAGAGTCTTAATTTCCAAATTACTTATGGGTACATGAATTCTATGGAAATTTACAAACCTGGGGGTGAGCATGGTATGTTCATGAAGAGAAACATATGGGTAGTCAGTTTTTGCATATATTGAAGGATAACATGAAACAACACTATCTTATTCCTCTCCAAGGATGGATTTGTGCCTCACTCTCTAGGCCATGTGCAAAGAACTTATTGGTGACCATAGTCCCATTAAAGAATGTCTATCTCTCTTTAATTAACCATCTATACAACAGGTTCTTGCACTAGAGTAGGTCCTTGATTAGGACTGACATGAAGAGATATGTCTAGAAAAATAGAAGATAGTGTTTTAAGTAGAATAAGGTGAAGGGTCCAACCCACTTGAACCTCTTTAAAATCACTTATATGTCCCTACATAATATATCATAGGAGATATTTATGATTCTAGTCTCAATATAGACCACCTTTACTCTATACCAATAAATTATCAAACACAACATTGACATAGAGGAAGAACCAAAAATGGGCATTGTAGGTAATTATTAGGATATAAATTTTTTTGCAAAGATATTTAAATTGTTAAAAGAATACCAAGATGTCTTTCCAAGGAGCTACAGTGAGATGAAAGGAGTTCATCCATCCCTAGGTAAGATGCATATTAAACTAGTTGATAACACTCAACTAGTCAAGAAAAGGCCATATAGGATGAATCTGAATCTATAGGAACATGTAAAGGAAGAAATTACTAGTATGTTTCATACTGGGGTGATCACCCCCATTGATGAATATAAGTGGGTCAATCCCATGCTGATAATTATAAAAAAATATGGATACATTTAAAATTGTGTTGATTATGAGGTACTTAACACATCTTGTGTCACTAATCCTTTCCCAACACCATTCATAGAGGAAATACTTGAAGGCATTATTGGGTGTGAAATATATGCTTTCACAGATGGATTTTTTGGGTACCATCAAGTCTAGATATCCAAGGAGGATCAGCCAAAGATGACATTCACTACTAAATGGGGATACTTCACATATATTGTCATTCCCTTTAGGTTGAAGAGTGCACGACTTGTGTCTTCATGTATAGACATTGAAGCCTTTAAAGATTTCATCTACAAGTTTCTTCAAGTCTACTTAGATGACTAGATAGTCTATGGTTTGGTCAAGGACCATTGCTCTAATCTATGGCGCATGCTTGAGCATTGTCGAGTCTTAAAAATATCATTAAATCTAAAGAAGTGTTTATTTGCTACTCCTTTTAGTGTTCTTTTAGGACATATTATTTATAAGGATGGACTACCGGTAGACCCAAAAAAAAGTATCTATCATTCTTTGCCTTTCAGTACCCAAGTTTCAATATGAGGTCTACTTTTTTCTAGAACATACATGTTACTATCAAAAATTCATCCATGGATATGCAAAGATTGTCGTTCCTCTAGAGGAGATCTTAATACATAATGAACACTTCATCTAGACTTTCTCCTGATAAGACACATTTGAGGCTTTAAAGGACAAGTTGGTTACCACTCCAATCCTCTAGTTCACTAAATAAAAAATCCCATTTCATGTCTATGTTAATGCTTTTGGAATGGTAGTTGGTGTAATCCTTGCACAACCAAGTGAAGTTCATCTTAATCACCTGATCACCTTTGGTAGTAGGAAACTTACTTTATCTAAGAAAAATTACACCACCATGGAGTGCAAAGCATTGTCAATGGTTTATGCTATGCAAGTTTTTTGATAATACTTATTGGCAACTCCTTTTGTATTTTATATAGATCATGAGGATTTAAAGTACCTAGTAAAAAAACATGTGATGCATGGATGAATCTATTACTAAGTAGTTTTATTTTAAGAGTTTTAGTTTTCTATCATGATCAAATTAAGAAAAACCAATTATGTCCCTAACCATCTATATTGAACTGATTTTAGAGAACCACCATGTGTTATTGAAGATGACTTGCCTGATGTTAAAATCTTCTATGTTACTCGTGTATTTGAGGAGTTGGAAGATATTTGTATCCTTTATAACTACTGAATATGTGTCCAACTATTTAATTCCATAGCACAAAAAACAAATCTTAACCCATGCTTCACCCTTTTAGGTCATAAGATGGGACCTCTACAAGCTTGACTGAGATGAAATTTTTTGGTTTTGTGTCATGAAACATGAGCATTTTGAGGTATTTTAAAAATTTTATGAAGGTATTTTAGGTGGATACTATGATGGAGAGGCTACCATGCATAACGTTATGTTGGTCAGATTATGTTGACCTACCCTCTTTCAAGATGTAAAGATATATGTTAGGAAGTGTGATATTTGTCAGTGCATAGGAAAATCAAATTGCCGAGATGACATGCCTTTACATCTAATTATATCTCAAGAATGCTTTGAAAAGTGGGCCATTGATTTTTTTGGCCCTATCAGTCCAAATAGATGATGAATAGTTTCTCGATATATCATCATGGTGACTAATTATATCATGCTTTAGGGTAAAGCTAAGCCAATGAGGAATTGTATTGATGCTACTATTGTACACTTCATTTGGGAACATATCATAACTTGGTTTGGATATCTACTAAGTTTTACCAATGACCATGGTACCCATTTCCTATATGAAATCATTTGTATCTTACTTCTAGAGTTCATGATTTCTCATCATAAAACACCGTATCACCCCCAAGTGAATGGAACTGTTGAAGCCTTCAATAAAATTTTAGGCACAACATTGATGAAAATTTGTAATAATGGTCAAACTAATGGGGATGATAGAGTATCTATGATACTTAAGGTTTATCAAACAACATATAATCACCTAAATAATAACACACCATTTAATTTAGTATATGGCAAAAAGGTAGTCCTACCCATTGAATTTTTGGTAGTGTCTCTTTATATTGCACTCATTGGACAATTAGATGAGGAATAATCCTTGAAAGAATGCTTGGATACTTTGTTACAACTAGATGAATCTCATTTCCTTACTCATTGGACTCAAGATGTGGATAATCATAAATAAAAAGCATGTCATGATTAACACATCAAGCATAAAACATTTACTTCTGGAATGAAAGTCTTGCTCTATGACTCCATGTTCACGTGATATTCTAGAAAACTTTAAATCCACTGGGATGGTCCCTTTATAATTCATAGCATTTGACATATTGGTGATTATTGATTACAAAGGTTGGATGGCCAATCTCTTATTGGGCATTATAATGGATGATGGCTTTAGTCGTATTTCATCTTTCAATAGTTTATATTCTGTAATAATAAGGCTTAAGCTGGTAGTCTAGAATTTCTTGTTTTCAATAAAAAATGTTGCCTTTATTGCACATGACATTTATTTAATATAAAATAGCTTCAGTTTTTTACTTTTATTTTCATGGAGAACCATGACATAATTTTAGTGTGGGGAAATAGGTATCTAGATTCATAATCAAAAGTAAATGTACAATTTACTTTAGGCATGAAAGCTACGTAAGATGCACAAGTTATTTAAGGCACACAAGTTACATAGCCCTAGGAAAGGATGTTCAATCCAAATAGTTTGAAATTTTTAAATAAACAAATAACTATATTCCACTTCAAAAGAAGGCATAGGATGGGACATGTCATTGATGCAAAAAAATAGTGGTTGCAATAAATGTACCAACATTGTGACAAGATAATATTATTAAATGCCTTTATGGCGAGAAGTGATAGTCAAAGAATGGCAACTGTTAAAAATGCATTAATGACAAAAAGTGATGGATGAAAGAAGAGTGGGTAGTAAATGCAGGTTAACCCCCTTGAGCCTATAAAAAGATAAGTAAGATAAATTTTTACTTTTTCCCTTTGATTCCATCTAAAATTACAGAGCTAAGAGAGAAGAAATACCTGAGCTGAGAGTGAGGAAAGCAAGTTTAGAAAGTAAACAAGCATCATGAGTCTATAAATAAAGATTGAGCCGAGCATCAAGCTACATAATCAAAACATAAGGCAAACTTGTAAATATGACCACAATAGGGATAAATTATAGTTATAGGTTGTAGAAGAAGATGTCCACCATTAGAGGGAAACAAAGTAAGAAAAGCCAAAGTCACTGGCATAGCAATCACATATTCCTTTGGGAAAGTTGGACAATTGTGCCTCAAACTTTAGGATCTTCGAAGGGTGTCGTGGCTTAAGACTAAGGCCTTAAGGACTAATCGATTTCCAATGATACTAGAGGAAGAGGAAGCACTTAAGGGGAAGTAGTATTCACTAGAGAAGAAACCCCTGAAGAATAGGCATAGCATGTGGAAATAGAGGAAGGTATTATGGCATGAAAAGTAAAGAAGACACAATCATCTCCACCCTCACTATTGATTATCAAAGAAATATAGTACCCAAAAATGGTGTTGTGCACAAATAATTAGGTTTAAGAGGTACCCACTTGCACAATTTTTTATTACAACCATAGTCAACCTAGAAATGAGGGTGAATTACAAAATGACTATTGGGTTTAAAACCAGAATACCAAGAACCCATTTTTGTATGAACTCAAGCTATTCAATGATTTAGATACCGTGGGGTTATTCCAATTACTCAATATACACTACTTTGGATAAACTATGGAGGAAATCAAGTTCCTACTCTCATGTGTCCATGATGACTACCTCTACTTCACTAGGCACCAAATGAAGATCATACCCAAGAGGACAAGAAAGGTGTTTGGGCTACAGTGTTCCAAACTAGACATAGAGTATGACTTAGGGGACATAGATGAGATACAAAAGGCATCCATGGTACTGGTGTATCAAAAATAGTGCCATGCTATGCACATCAAGAACCTACAAGATCTTGCCTTTTAGTTTATGGTGTACATCATTATGACCAAGTTCAGTGGCACTGATTGATGAAAAGAGGTAGATATGTCCCACCTTTATATCACCACCAAGTTACTAAGGGCTTGAATTACAATTAGGCTATGTATTCTTCCCATAAAATTATTGAGGATGTGAAGAAGACCCATCCAATATCCAGTCATAGGCTTCCATGGGGAGTATTTTTATTATTGAAAGTTTTTTTATGAGATTGTACCTAATTACACCATAAAAGTACTAAAGGGGGCATACCCACCCAAGCATATGTCCCCTACTATGTGTTATAAGGCATTCATGTGCCCAAGGCACATCAACCCCACATACAAAATAAAAATGAAGTCTTGGTTTGATGGAATTAAAGAGGCATTTGGGAATGAATGGCACATTCTAAAAGACTTACCCACCCTGGTTGGTGAATAAGCTTAGTTTTTTATGAAGCAACACTTCTCATTGGCATGCATCAAGATGGTCCCTTCTAGATAACTCTCTATATGGATAAATATACCTTATGCCTTTTTGGTGAAGTACTTCATCGGCTCAATGAATCACATATACGATGCACAACCTATTAATTTGGAGGTATACAGAGTCAACTTACATATTCACACTATCTGGTGCAAGAGGAAGAGGCCACATTCAAAGACTCACCATTGGACATTAGGGGTCCATATGTCAAAGAGGGGGATGGTGAAGATTAGTAGATGATCATAATGGCTATCGGTGTCACCTATTTAACTACTAATATATAGTTCAAGATATTGGAGTGCTATCAATATTGATGAAGTCTTGACATTAGAATAATTCTAGAAGGGTACTAGCATGTCCTTGGATGAATTGGTCTAAAAGGCTAACAATAATTTTGACTAACCCAAGGAGTTAAACAATTTGAAAGTGGCCAATGAAAAAATAATTGCAAAGCTAATTGACACATTGTCACATTTAGATAGTGTCAAGAAGTAGATTGAGAAAATTGGGCATGAATTTTTGGTAGAGGCCACCACTGAGACTTAGTCTGGGATGGACTAAGATCATGGTGTGAGTTGATGTTGGACCCCAAATTATGGCTAAGCATTTTGATATTTTAGAATAGAGCCATCATGACATGGAAGGAGTATAATGAAGAGATACTAGGGCATGGGACTAGACTAGCGCATATGCACTATGGCATGAAACTAACAAGGCATGAAAGGAAAAAGGTGTAGAAGCACCATCTGAGAAGACATAATCAAAGAGGAGATTTAAACACGAGGAACTTGAGAGCATAGGACTTGAAACAATATTGAAATACTTGTGGAACACGTGGGAAGTGGGAGATGGTTAAGGAGTAATTCTCAAGGACCATTCATACCTTATTCATCATGAGTTTTGCACTAACCTGTAAGGAGATAGACACATGGTTACAAGGATCTAGCATAGAATGGGTATATAGGGGGTGCAAAGTATTAGGTCTTTAGGAAAATATATTTAATAGACAACTAGGAATCTCATTTTTTGGAGAGTTTGTTGTCCATTTACTCATATCATTTATGTTGTAACTACTTGGTCAAGGAAAAACAAATATAAATACCCCTATAGGAAAGCATTGTAGAGTGACACATTTTCGGATATCAATTACTAAATCATAATATAAGAGTTTTGTATATTATAGTTATTTCTAATGTTATTGTTCTAATTTGTTTATAGTAATGAATCTATGGTAGCTTTATGTTGATTACTTGTAATTGTGACTTAAATATGAGATCTATGCAAACTTTATCTTTTCTAAGTTTGAACCCCATGGTACTTCTTTGTGTGATTATGATTGTTGAACTTAATGATATTAGGACCAAAGTAGTGCATCTATTTTTCTATGTCAACTTTAATAAAATATAATATTTAATCTAAAGAAAATGACCAATATGTTACTGCACAACATAACCATGAGAACCAGTCTTTAGCTGCGTGCTTCAGGTGAGTGCACAATACCACAGTCTTGCATGAAAGGCAAACATGCTAGCTCATTGGCGATACACTTTAGTGATGGAAACATTATTAAGATTAAAATCCCAACATACA
Organism: Torreya grandis; assembly: GCA_037957365.1. NCBI lineage: Eukaryota > Viridiplantae > Streptophyta > Pinopsida > Cupressales > Taxaceae > Torreya > Torreya grandis. The sequence continues at coordinate 3,942,270 of JARHVA010000398.1, read as the reverse complement.
TAATTTTTTATTACAAAGGATGATAATCTATAGAAGAAAATCAGAATAATAATTATCTTGTTACTTCCTTATTATGGCATTGTTTAACTATATATCCAACTAGTCTAGTGTAGTAGTGAGGTCATTGGATCCGTTTTTGAAAAATATTACAAATAATCCATGATTAGCATATTATATCATATGAAAAACTTTTTGTTGGTTTCACCTTTACTTTTTTCTAAGCCTATATATTGTGGGCAAAGGTAACATAAGCTACAATATTAACAATATAATAAGGACAGAGATGCTTCTCAGTATACAAAATTAACAACCCATATAAGTATATATGTTATTATATAGATGATATTATGATATATATATACTATACAATAAGCATCTCTAATATGTTATTATGTTATAGTCTGTATATATGTTATATTATATATTATGTACAACATGTATATAATAATAGTATATTGTATTCCGGATTATGCTTCCTAGTATTAAGGCTAATTGTGAATGATGTCATATTATGTAGATTGTATAAGAAAGATGTATATAGTATAGATAATAAACCTGTATATAATTTTTTCTTAGCCTATATATTTATTCTTTACCTAATAATAATAATAATAATAATAATAATGATAATAATAATAATAATAATAATAATAATAATAATAATAATGTATATCTAGGCAATAATATACTCAGTGATTTTTCTTGGATAAGTCATTCAAATTAATGACAGATGGATTATTATATATATGTTTAATTTCTAGGATATAATATAAATCACTAAAAAGCTTCTTTACATAGCTATATACTTATGTGGCACCCCTGGAGTCAACATTCAACCAATGTGATGAGAGGACAAGTCACCAAAGTTTTATAGACTAGGTAGTTATAATGTTTAGCTCATGCAATGAGACATTTTGTTTAAACAACAAGTATATATTAGTATATGCAATAACTTAGGTGTATATGACATTCCAATTAATTATTATTAGTATACAATTAATAGTATACCACATGTAACAACTAGCCTAGTTGTTCTTAGAAAATGTAGTAATTTTTAAAAAAAAACTAAATAGCGAACATTCATTCAACCACAATTGCTAGAATACTTTAGTCAGTCATATAATCAACAACTTCAAGCAGTAACAATTTCAACATTCTAATATTACAAGAAATAGAATAAAATCAATGATACAAAAAGTTTACTATCACACTAGGGACATTATCACAATCGAAATTCCCCTACTAAGTACTGGTACTAATTCAACCAGCTACACGAATTGCTATGTAATAAAGATTACCCTAACCTAGCCTAAAATCCAGACCTGATGCCCCACATAATCTTGGGAAACCTACATATCTTCTCCTCGAAATTAGGGTCTGATGTAGTTCTCCTTTAAATTGTGATGGTCTCCTCCATGAGACATCACCACCAAAGGGATTTGCACTCTAAGCCAAATAGACAAACACTAATCATGAAACAGGTGAGCTTCTAAATCTCATGTCTATAATCCCATACTTAAGAGACACACTCTTAGCATAACATCCTACTAATACAGGCTTGTGTGCTTACCCAAGCAGTCTTATATAAAAAACTAGATATAAGTAATGATGAAGGAACCTACATTCCTAGTTCCATATAAAATCACATATAAGACATAGTGAAGTATACAGCTATAACACATAATAGTCAAACTTAACATTCATTTAAACTCACAAGATTGTATGCATGCACACATTTTGTCTTACTAGCTAATATAAACATATTGCTCAAGTAATAGTCATAAAATCAATTGAACAGTCAATTTAGGTAAGATCCTATATATATACAGCTATAATATATACCACCCAAGTATATACATCTAAGCTGAAATATCCTATGATATCCCATACTCCCATACTATCATAGTTCATGATCACTCTATCTAAACATTAATAACCATAACTTATATATTTATTTAGGTATGGGTTAAGATATAATGAATATAGTATGTACCATCTGGGTAATTTTCATTATATAAAACTCTATGACATCCCATATTGTCATTGGTCTATATGTTTGAGTATCTGACTCAACACCAACAACAATCTTACACCCAACCATAATAATAAAGTAAGTCAGGATTATACGATCCGAGTATACCTTCAAATAATAATTTGAAGAGAATGTAAACTCTAGGTACACCTCACAATGCACTATGTTATTTTAAAAATGTTTAGTCACTTGCACATTTAACTTTCCCATGAAATATACCGCATATATTTTTTCATCCTTACAAGATACAAGAAACTTGATCCTGCTAACAAGTTTGTATAACAGTACTGTATTACATAAATTCTATTTGATTTCACTATCATTTATAATAGATGTAATACGAAGGAAAACCTATCAAGGCTAGATCCTATGCCTACACTCCCTTATTTAACCACCATACATATCTATGATGTCACCTACATACATAAAATCAGGGCTAAATTTAGTTCTAATAAATTACTAAAGGTATAAATGTTTACTCAATAGTTCCTCATATGAATGCATACAAGGAAAATATACAAATACATTCCTTTATTACAAATAGAAGACTCAATGGTCTTTACAACCCTATCACTTACATCAAATATGTATAAGCTAGGATTGTTGATGTCCAACATCATTCTCGTGTCCTTCTATACTACCACACTATGAATTTTAACTCTCATACAGAAAGAGTATCAAATAGTTTATATACCACCCAGTAAATCCAAATCCTAATGTTATATTCTCAAATATAATATATTCATATAGATGGGTTATGTATCTATGGAATAAGCACATTTCAGTTCTTGATTCAAGAATCCTTATATAACCATACCATCTGAGTATATGTATCAAAGAACTTTAACATCATTTATGTAATATTAAATATCAATAAATACTACTTGACATTCTAGTACACCCATGTGCTATAATATTCTACTACATAATGTGTATCTTAGAGAAAAATACATTTCAACAATGATATTGCATAATATGTAAATCATACATATGAATTGACAATATTAATATAACATTACTTTGGCCCCAGTTTTAAATAAATCGGTCATCCAGATTAGTCAAATTCATAACATATAACTTGATTGGGTTATCCATACCCATCCAAGTAGTGAGACACAACTATATACTTATGTGGCACCCTTGGAGTCAACATTCAACCAATGTGATGAGAGGATAAGTCACCGAAGTTTTATAGACTAGGTAGTTATAATGTCTAGCTCATGCAATGAGACATTTTGCTTAAACAACCAATATATATCATTATATGTAGAAACTTAGGTGTATACGACATTCCAAGTAATTATTATCAATATACAATTAATAGTATCTCTGTGTGTGTGTGTGTGTGTGTGTGTGTGTGTGTGTGTGTGTGTGTGTGTGTGTGTGTGTGTGTGTGTGTGTGTGTGTGTGTGTGTGTGTGTGTGTGTGTGTGTGTGTGTGTGTGTGTGTGTGTGATGAGAGGATAAGTCACCGAAGTTTTATAGATTAGGTAGTTATAATGTCTAGCTCATGCAATGAGACATTTTGTTTAAACAAACAATATATATCATTATATGTAGCAACTTAGGTGTATACGACATTCCAAGTAATTATTATCAATATACAATTAATAGTATGTGTGTGTGTGTGTGTGTGTGTGTGTGTGTGTGTGTGTGTGTGTGTGTGTGTGTGTGTGTGTGTGTGTGTGTGTGATGAGAGGATAAGTCACCGAAGTTTTATAGATTAGGTAGTTATAATGTCTAGCTCATGCAATGAGACATTTTGTTTAAACAACCAATATATATCATTATATGTAGCAACTTAGGTGTATACGACATTCCAAGTAATTATTATCAATGTACAATTAATAGTGTGTGTGTGTGTGTGTGTGTGTGTGTGTGTGTGTGTGTGTGTGTGTGTGTGTGTGTGATGAGAGGATAAGTCACCGAAGTTTTATAGATTAGGTAGTTATAATGTCTAGCTCATGCAATGAGACATTTTGTTTAAACAACCAATATATATCATTATATGTAGCAACTTAGGTGTATACGACATTCCAAGTAATTATTATCAATATACAATTAATAGTGTGTGTGTGTGTGTGTGTGTGTGTGTGTGTGTGTGTGTGTGTGTGTGTGTGTGTGTGTGTGTGTGATGAGAGGATAAGTCACTGAAGTTTTATAGATTAGGTAGTTATAATGTCTAGCTCATGCAATGAGACATTTTGTTTAAACAACCAATATATATCATTATATGTAGCAACTTAGGTGTATACGACATTCCAAGTAATTATTATCAATGTACAATTAATAGTGTGTGTGTGTGTGTGTGTGTGTGTGTGTGTGTGTGTGATGAGAGGATAAGTCACCAAAGTTTTATAGATTAGGTAGTTATAATGTCTAGCTCATGCAATGAGACATTTTGTTTAAACAACCAATATATATCATTATATGTAGCAACTTAGGTGTATACGACATTCCAAGTAATTATTATCAATATACAATTAATAGTATATATATATATATATATATATATATATATGGTGGTGAAATTTGTAATTATCAATGTTATTTATGCTAGTTTAGAGGCAATTATGGCATTGCCATAATATTTAACTCTGAGGGGTCAGTGTAGTTTTCAATTACAGCTTGAGTATTATAAAGGCATTACCCAATATTAAATTAACATTCTATGTATTTCTAGGAGGCACTAAACGTCCTTTTTATGGACTTTATTATATGTGGTTGAGTCGCTACATATAGCCTTTTTATTTGCATAGTGGATTTTCCGTTTTCATCATGATATGTTATTTCCAGCCGATGTTATATTCCATTATGGGGATGAGTTACTTTAATTCCATTGGTGAGATAAAACTTATTAAAGCACCTATTTATGTTATGGTTATGATTGGTTATTAGGGAGTAGTAACTGAGATTATGACTCATATAATAATAGTTATTAGTCCATAAAATTGAGTCAATGCCTTGTAGGAATATAACTTTCCCTTGATTTAAAAAATAATAAACTAATGAATCTTTAGTGCTTTAGTCTCCATGTGTCATTTTCCCTATGTATTAAAAGGATTATCTAAATTTAGACTTTATCTAAGCATGGTATTTGGTTTAAATACTATTCAAAGAAAAGCTTTTGAAAAATTTAGAATATGGTTGTTTATATTATTGGGTCAAATCACTTTTAAACCTCAATAATATTCAAATTGGTAAATAGTATTAAAATATGGTAGTTCTTATCATATGGGTTTAAGTTTGTGAATTTTAAACCTAGTATTTTTAAATTTATATAGAAGTTCCAAAATTGATTAATAATGATTGTGAGATTTTAAAACATAGACAACCTTTTCGATATTAAATGGTTGAATAATCTCATGAAAACCTCATTGGAAATACCAATAGTTGTAGGTGTTATGTTTGGTTAGTTTATCCTTAGTGGTTTAATGAGATGCAGGAAGGATAGTAAATATAACGAAGTCCTCAATATGATAGGTATGGATTACTTATTATATATATAATTATGAACTAAGACACGAGATGTGCACGTAACATTAAAAAAAATTACAATATGGTTAATATGAAAACATAGGTTTTAATGTACCTAATAATGTAAATATGAACACATGAGTGTATTTTTATGGTTATAATTCCAAGTGTGGATATGAACTATTTTAAATAATTGCATATAATTAAGAATGTATGCATTCAATCCCATAAAACACATATCAAATTCTAGTTTGCATTATCCTATATTTTTTGAATGTTGAGTTTTGTTTGCTATATCTATACATGGAGTTAAGTATATAACATAAGTACATAATGTAAATGCTTGTGTTGGGTCATATGCCTAAGCTTGTAGTTAGAAGTATGATTTTATCTAGTCATCAAGTGTATGAAGGATCAAAACTATAGCTATATTAAAATAATCTCTTAGAAAATAGAACAATATATTTAAATGAATGTTATAATAGGTTTATAAATTCTTTGTTTCTATATAAATGATTGATTAGTTATTAGTTATATGTGTTCAGTATTGAGTACTTGTGTACAGTACATGATTATGAGAGTGTTTTCTTATATCTAGCATATAATGGTGCATCATGATGTGTGCTTATAAGTTATATTGCTTTGAATGATGGTAAGAATTTTAAACTTAAGGTATACCCAAGTGGTATAATCCCATACTAACTTGATTGTTATTATGTATGTGAGTCGTTTGATGTTTGAAATCATAAGTTTGTTTATGTATTTTTATGTAGTTATAAACTATGATAGTATTGGATATCATAGAGTACTAAAATATAAATATATGTTATACCCAAATGGTACATATTGTAAGTGTTATGTTTAGACTCACATCTATGTTTCACTAATTTAAGATATCCATACTAGTTACTACTATGAATAACATGTTTTGTGATAGTTGGTTAGAGTTTGCGTATGCATGTAAATAATCTTTGAGAGTGTATATATAGAATATTATGTATTTCATAGAATTGTGACTTGATTTGTTATGTCTAGTTGCTTGAATATAAGCTTGTGTTTCATGTAGTTATGATTACATTATGATTGATTGTGGAAAATTAATAATTATGTATTAGAACATTAGACTATAATAATATAGCTTATCATAGGGTGTAGTATGTGTGTAAACAAATTATAGTAGTTAAAATCTATAGTTAAAAGTGTATTTTACCTGGGTGGTGTAAAAATGTAGACATTATTTCTAATATGAGATAGAAAATAATGTAAGATTCATAAATATTGTAAGATTCATTCATATATTTGATATAATAAATATATGCTTTGGTGTCACTCTTATATTTATAATGTTATATGATATGTTTTTTAGTAGGATGTAAATTAAATGAATCTTGTGGTTGAACTGTATTTGACCAATTTTTATTATTGATATGGAGTAAGGAGTGAGATGGAATTCACTGGCTTACTAGTATCACAATGATTGATGAAGGCAGTCTAATCAAGTGGTGTGTATAAATTTGATTGATCTATAGATCATTATTATTTATTATTCATAAAAATCTAGGTCAAAGTATGATTTAGTGAGACATTATCATTTCATGAGTATGATTTACATGTTCATGTAATATCTTACAATAGAATGGTTTTCTATGATACACCACATATTTATTTTAAAAATTATACATCACATGGGTACATACTTATCTCTCTCTAGATTCCCATGCCATCACTATATACTCATCCATGAAGGGAGGGACTTTTACAGATGAGATTAGTACAGGGGATTATTGGTCTATGGTTAGTGTAGAAATTTTTTCAAATGATGCTTTTCCTCTCCACAACAGTACTACTTATCAAGATGATACTTGAGATTGTTACAGATACTTGAGTTTGGAAACTATATTCTGGGGGAGCCATGTATATTATATATAGATTGTGTTGTATTGTTATTATTATTAAATATTGTCATGAGAGTTATAATTACTTATTATTGTATATTGACAGTGGTGGCTATAGACTTGTAATAGTTATGTTTGAGTTAATATAATTACTTTTTATAATTTCATTATGATGTGCTCTCATGATAATAGAGATTAGTGGTGAGTGATTTAATATGCCTATTTACTATCATCATGCTTTGAGTATTTATTACAATCTTTATAGATTCTTGTGTTGTAATCTATTTTTGGTATATGTGTTTAATTAAAAAAATCATGTATTTCTAGTTGACCCTAATAGAGTTGTTACATGTGGTATCAGAGTTGTGGCTCAATCTCTAGGACCTTATGAATCCATTAGCATTTTCATGTCTTTCTATTCACCATTGTGAACCTAGTGGCATAAAATAACACACCGGTATTTTGGATTTGTGGTGTTTCAGTGTAGAACCATGTTACACCATGATTGGAGTTTTAAGACTTGGTAGATCTTTCTATATGGCTTGGTGACAATTATTAGTATGAGACATTCATGTAATGTATGTGGGGAACATTGAGTGTGTACCCTTAGGAGCACTCATACCCTTCAATTTTTTAAGGGGTTGGTTTTTTTATTGTCACTATGGTGATGGTTTTATACGAGATTTGGTTAGTTGAGTACATACTATAGTTCATGAGTTATAAACAATATATTTATACATAGTTTGATCACTTAGATCAAACACCTCAAGTATGATTACATCCTTCTTGGTAATCACATCACATTAACCATTTGTGTTTTGTATTTTATAAGCATGGTATGAGTCTCACTTAAATATATGTACTTTAGTATTTGTGTCTTATATTCATAAATCCTAGGAGTGGAAAAACATATAAGAGCATTTTTAGTTAGTACCACCTAGAGCAGTGGGGAATTTCTTGTAGTAAAGTGTAGATGTTTTGGTTGATGACTTCTATGTGTTAGGAAATTTTTAGGGATTGGTACCCTTAAGTTATGTGGGTTAGGAACAAGTACCATCCTTCATAGTTAGCATAGAGGTGAATTGACACTTCCTCACATTTTTTTGACATCATTATAAGCCACTAGGAGGATGCATATTTCTATGATGTTGATTTAGTATATCCTCAATGGGAACTTGTTTTTGTAATATTGTTTGATCATATTCCCTTGATGTTTGTGGGAGAATATCTTCCACTTATTTTTTCGAGAGAAGTTTTAGGATAGGATGGATTGATACATATTTTTGGTTAGTATTTTATTTCTCTTTTGATTGTGAAAATTGATTGTGATACTATACTTACATATTTGGTAAGTAGGTAATGATTTGGAGACATTGAGTTGTGGTGTTTATTTTTACCTTGTGAGGGTATGTAGGAGTTTTTGAGATTATATTTATCTTAATTTCACTTGTGAGTATTTAGGGTCACTACTTTATCTAACTTGAGATTTTAGACCACATGGAGTGGCAGACCAAGAATTATATTAAGTTTTAATTATAATCAATTATAAGCCACTAGGAGGATGCATATTTCTATGATGTTGACTTAGTATATACTCATATTCCCTTGAAGTTTGTGGGAGAATATCTTCTACTTCTTTTTTAGAGAGAAGTTTTAAGATAGGATGGATTGATACATATTTGTGGTTAGTATTTTATTTCATTTTTGATTGTGAAAATCAATTGTGATACTATACTTACAGATTTGGTAAGTAGGTAATGATTTGGAGGTATTGAGTTGTGGTGTTTCTTTTTACCTTGTGAGGGTATGTAGGATTTTTTGAGATTATAGTTTTCTAATTTTCACTTGTGACTATTTAGGGTCACTATTTTATCTAACTTTGGATTTTAGACCACATGGAGTGGCAGACCTAGAATTATAGTTGATTATAATTGATATGTTATTATTTACCCTTGATTAGATTAATATTTTTATATTTTTATTGAAACATATTGTTTGAATATTTATTTTTATACCTTTTTCCAGAAGTGAATAGGGTGTAGGATGTGTGTGACACCTTGTCAATCTAAGAGTTGAGATAAACTTTTAATTATTGAATTCTAGATGAACAAGAAGGGAGATATTGTCTTGCTTGTTATTTTATAATGATGACAAGATGGTTTAATCATTGGACTTTATATTTTATGTTAATTTTAAAATTATTTTCTCTTAACTATGAATATAACCGTATAAGTTAAGCTGGGAAATATGATACTAGTTATGTTTTGCTAGTGGAAACATAGTAAAATTATAGACTAATTATATGATTTCTCTTGTATGTATCATGATACATATAAAATAATTTAGCATGTAGTATTGCTTTCTATGATTAGTTAATACAAATTTGTGGTTCATTGAACCTTGCACACTTTTTGGGGATCATTAGGGAAAAGTGGTGAATTAGGAATGTGAGTACTAAGTGATGAGATCAAATATTGATTAGTCTCACATTGAATCAGTAGTTATTGAGTTTAAATCTGACAAATAGACTTGTTGAATTTAATATTGACAAATGGACTTATCAATTTCAATCGTATGGCCATGTGCATGTATATAGTGGAATATTTATTCCTTTATTTTGTATACATTAAAAATGTAGTATTTCTAGTTCTTATTCATTGTCATACTTATTAAGAGATATGTAAAGTAGTGATAGTATGACATGTTATACTTATCAGAAACTCTATGGGGTAGTGGTAGTATTAGCTTATATACGTCATTCTTACCATATTTCATAATTACTTTTCTCTAGAATGATAAAAACACTCTCTAGGTTAGAGAGATGTGCAAAGGGACTAAATTTTTTGTATAACTCTCTATGATCATTTATTTTGGCTTGTATGATGATATTATGTGCTCTTGGAAAGTCAGTGAAACTTTCACTAAGATATGTGGGACACTTCAAAGTAATAGACGTGGTTAGTTATATAGTATATATGTTTATCTTGATGGTTTTGGACCTTGATGTGGTCATGATAGAATCAATCAAAGTAAGTAATACTTACAAACCATGTGTGCATAATTGAGAGATTTCATAGAGTAGGGTTTTATGGGATCAATACTCTAAGAATAGTGCAACTTGAGGGAACTTAAATGAGTTCTATAGGTAATTTAATATTTATTTACTTGATATGATAATTTATATTGTGTTAATTCTTTGCAAAATAATGTTTTAAATTTAAAATTTATAATTGATAAGAGTCATCCGAGATGATGACTAGCCTTAGGGGGAAGGATGTTACATACCGATTCCTCACTAAGAAAACTAGTTGACTATCCATAGATATTTATAGTTGACACATATGATATGGTTATATTTTAACTAAGCTTTGAGATATATGTTGTTATGAGATAGTTAGATATTGCTTAGGTTACATGATCATACTGTTATGAGTTAGTTGTAAGTATATTCTTAATTTATTAACATGTTGATTTGTCATTTTAGCTATATTATATGATGAATTTATATCATGACTTTTATGGTATAACTACCTATTTTATTATGAGGTTGAAATAGGAGAACCCATCCCTCAAAGTGTGCCAGATGAGAGCATCATCAAAGAGGGTGATGTAGGTAGAGATGTTAGAGGAAGATAGAGAACTACAAGAACTCTACACACATCACAGTGGTTAATACATTCTTGAATGCATTAAAAATAATTTGTGGATGGCGTGTTTATTTATACTTTCTTTGGAAAGTTGATTTCTTTTGTTTGATAATAGCTTAATGAGATTGTGTAGTGTAATTGGTATGTTGGTCATTAATGCTTCTAGAAATGTTATTAACCTAATTAAATTTAAAAATATAGATTATTAGAAATTAAAGAAATTATCATTTAAATTACCATAACATTTGTGGATGTTAGTTCTTTTTTAATAAATTTATGGAATTTTGATTTATAGTGTTAAAATAAATAAATAAATAAATAAAATTTACCATGAAATAAAAAGAAAAAGATAATAAAAAATAAAATAAAAAATAAATACTGCATTTAGAAAATCAAATATATTATAAATAATTAAAAAAAATAAAACAAAAATCTTTAAAACAAAAAAAATGGCTACACTTCTTTTTAAAAATTAAAATTAAGAAAGAGGGGGGGGTGGGGGGCGCGGGCGGGGCGTGGGTCGCATATAATTAATTAAAAAGGAGGAAATTATAAAAGGAAAATAAGAGAAAAAGGCTTAGCACAGAAGAGGTGAGGCAAGAGTGGTGATCCAGCTAGGATAGGTGGACCTACGGAAGCTTTTGATTCACTAGGTAGGTAATGTTTCAAATTTTAAATATAGGAATATGGAAAAATTTTAAGATAATAGTGTGTCTACTTTTAGTGAATCTTTTGGATTGAAAAGGATGATAATCTATAGAAGAAAATTAGAATAATAATTATCTTGTTACTTCCTTATTATGGCATTACTTAACTATATATCCAACCAGTTTAGCACAACAATGAGGTCATTGCATGTGTTTTAGAAAAATATTGAAAACTTTTCTATTGGCATCACCCCTACTTTGTTCTCAACCTATATATTGTGGGAATAGGTAACATAATCCATAATATTAACAATATAATAAGGACAAAAATGCTTCTCAATATATAAAATTAACATCCCGTATAAGTATATTTGTTATTATGTTATTATGTAGATGTTATTATATACATATACTATATGGTAAGCATATCTAATATGTTATTATGTTACAATCTGTATATATATGTTATATTATATGGTATATATAACCTATATATAATAATAGTATATTTTATTAGGGCTTATCATGGATGTTATTATACTTTGTAAATTATATAAGAAAGATGTATATAGTATATATAATAAGCATGTATATACTTTGTTCTCATCCTGTATATTTGTTCTCAGCCTGTAAATAATAATAACAATATAATAATGGTGTATATCTAGGCTAAAATGTGCTCATTGTTTTTGCTTGGATAAGTCATTGAAATTAATGACAGATGGAGTATTATATATATGTTTAATTTCCAGGCTACAATGTAAATCAATGAAAAAGTTCCTTACATATCTATATACTTATGTGGTGCCCCTGGAGTCAATATTTAGCCAATGTGATGAGAGGATAAGTTGCTAAAGATTTATAGACTAGGCAGTTATAATGTCTAGCTCATGCAATGCATCATTTTGTTTAAACAACTGATATATATCATTATATGTAGTGACTTAGGTGTATATGTCATTCCCAGTAATTATTATTAGTATATAATTAACACTATATATATATATATATATATATATATATATATATATATATATATATATATATATATATATATATATATATATATATATATGGGTCACTTTATTTTTCACTTACAGCTTGATTATTATAAGGGCATCACCCAATATTAAATTAGCAGTGTATGTATTGCTAGGAGGCACTAAACCTCCTTTTTACTGACTTTATTATATGTGGTTGAGTCATTGCATATAGCCTTTTTCTTTGCATAGTGGTGTCACCATTTTTAGTCTAATATGTTAATTCCATCTTATTTTATCTTCGATAATAAATATTATTATTATTATTATTATGGGGCTGAGTTTCTTTAATACCATTGGTGAGATAAAACTTATTAAAGCACCACTTTATGTTATGGTTATGTCTAGTTACTAGGGATTAGTAACTGAGATTATGACTCATATAATAGTAGTTATTATTCCATAAAGCTAAGTTGATGCTTTGTAGTAATATAAATTTCCCTTTCTTAAAAAAAAAAAAGATTAATGAGTCCATAGTGATTTAGTCTCTATGTGCCATTTTCCCCATGGATTAAGGATTATCTAAATTAAGACTTTATTTAATCATGGTGCTTAGTGTAAATACTATTCATGGAGAAGCTTTTGAAAAATTTAGAATATGGTTGTTTATATTATTGGGTCGAATCACTTACAAACTTCAATAATTGTTAAATTCATAAATAGTATTAAAAGAGGATAGTTCTTGTTATGTGGGTTTAAGTTCGTGAACTTTGAACCTAGTATTCTTATACTTATATAGAAGTTCCAAAATTTATTAATAATGATTTTGATATTTTTAAACATAGTCAACCTTTTTGATATTAAATGGTTAAATAATCTCACAAAAAACTCCTTGGAAAACCCAACAACTGTAGGTGTTATTTTTGGTTAATTTATCCTTAGTGGTTTAATGAGACATGAGAAGGATTGTAAATCTAAAAAAGTCTTTAATATGATAGGTATGGTTTACTTATTATATATATAATTGTGAACTAAGACATAGGATATGCACGTAGCATTAAAACAAGTTACGATATGCTTAATGGGAAAACATAGGTTTTAATGTACCTAATAGTGTTGATATGAACACAAGGGTGTATTTTTATGGTTATAATTCCATAGATGGAATATGAACTATGTTAAGTAATTGCATATAAATAAGAATACATGCATTCAAACCTCTAAAAAGTATATCAAATTCTAGTTTGGATTAGTTTTATTTTCTATATCGATAGATAGAGTTAAGTATACAACATAAGTACATAATATAAATGACTGTGTTGGGTCATATGTCTAATTTTTTAGCTACAAGTATGATTTTATCTAGTCATCAAGTGTCTGAAAGACCAAAACTATAACCATATTAAAATAATCTTTTAGAAAATAGAATGAGATGTTTAAATGAATGTTATAATGGGTTTATGAGTTCTCTATTTCTCTAAAAGTGATTGATTGGTTGTTAGTTATATGTATTCATTATTGAGTACTTGTGTTTAGTACATGATTATGAGAGTGTTTGGTTATATCTAGTATATAATAGTGCATCGTGATTCATGCTTATAAGTTATGTTACTTTGAATGTTGGTAAGTAGTTTAAACCTAGGGTATATCTAAGTGGTATAATCCCATACTTAATTTATTTTTATTATGTATATGAGTCATTTCATGCTTGAAATCATAATTTTAGTTATGTATTTTTATGTAGTTGTGAACTATGATAGTATGGTATATCATAAAATAATATAATATAAATGTATGTTATACTTGGATGGTACATATTATAAGTGTTATGTTTAGACTCACATCTATGTTTTATTGATTTAAGATATGCATATTGATTATTAATATGAATAACATATTTTGTGAAAGTTGGTAAGACTTTGTGTATGCGTGCAAATAATATTTCAGAGTGTAGCAATATAATATTATGTGTTTATTATAACTGTGACTTATTTTGTTATGTCTAGTTGCTTGAAAATAAGCTTGTGTTTCATGTAGTTATGACTACTTCATTATGATTGATTGTGTAAAATTAGTAATTATGTCTTTTAAAATTAGGCTATAATAATATGGATTATCATATGGTGTAGTATGTTTGGAAATAAATTATAGTAGTTGAAATCTATAGTTTAAAATGTATTTTACCTAGGTGGTATAAACTATAGTCATTATTTTTAATATGGGATATAAAATAATGTGAGATTCATTCATATATTTGATGGAATAAATGTATGCTTTGGTTATTCCTATATTTAGTATGTTATATGATGTTTTTGATAGTAGGATGTAAATTAAATGAATCTTATGGTTGAATTGTATTTTACCAATCTGCATTGTCAATACACAGTAAAGAGTGAGATGGACCTCACTAGCTTACTAGTATCACAATGATAGATGAAAGTAGTCTGATCAAGTAGTGTGTATGAATTTGATTGATCTATAGATAAATATTATTTATTATTCATAAAACATTAGGCTAAATTTTTTTTAGTGATACATTATCATTTCATGAGTATGATTTAAATGTTTGTGCGATATCTTGCAATAGAATGGTTTTCTATAAGACACTACATGTTTAATTTAAAAATCATACAACACACAAGTACTTTATTGTCCCTCTCTATATTATCACACCATCACTATCTACTCATTCATAAAGGGATAGATATTTATCGATGGGATTAGTGTGGAGGATTGTTGGTTTTTCATTGGTGTGAAAATGCAATTGGATGATGCTCTCCCTCCCCATAATAGTACTACTTATCGAGATGACATTTGAGATTACCACATATACCTGAGTTCAAGAGCTATGCTCTGGGTGAACCATGTAACTTATATGTACATTATATTATATTTTACTTATTATTGAATATTATCATGAGAGTTATGATTACTTGTTATTTTATATTAACAACAGTGATTATAAACTTGTATTAGTCATGGCTGAGTTAATATAATTACTTTCTATATTTACATTATGATATGCTCTCATGATATTAGAGATCATTGGTGAGTGATGTAATATGGTTGTTTACTATCATCACGCTTTGAGTATTTCTTATGGTCTCTATATATTCCCATGGTGTAATCTGTTTTTGGTATATGTGTTTAATTTTTAAAAAAAAGTATTTCTAGTTAACTGTAGTGGGGTTGTTACAATAAACCATTTACAAAACTCATTTTACAATAATATTATAATTTTATATTGTCAAAAAATGTAATACTATAAAACAAATAAGGCAAACCTAATTATATTTTTTCTTCATAAGACAAATACTATCTTCTAATGAAAAATAAGGCTTTGGAAAGAATGGAATCATGACCTTATAGACCTATAAAAAATTTATGACAATAATAAATATATTAAATAAAAAAACATGTGTCAGTAATAAACTAAGAGAAAACAAATAACCACACAAACATAATTTGATTCAAACTTAACTTACTTTATAATGGCTACATTCAAATTTATGGTCTAAACACATCAAGATATCAAAATAACACAATACTTCAAACCCACAATTTTTTTTAAATAAGCTTTAAAAAGAGACATAAATCATTCACAAATATCTATTTATAAGAATAGAATGATTCCATACTATCAAATGACATAATAATATAAAAAAATAAATACATAGTTAGTTCATTTTATAATTCAAAGGATAGATCTTCCATTGAAACATGACTTTGAAAATAAAAAAATCAAGACTCTATAGACAAGTATGAGAGTGTATGATGTGAAGAAACATATTGATTTTAAAGAATGACATCAATTCCAAAAGATAAGATAAACAAAATATTATCATTGCATTCATGCAAATACATTGATTCAAGCTTAACTCACATTAGAATGACTGCATGCCCAATCTCTAGCCTATGATGGTCAATCTACCAAAGTGAATTGTCAAACTTGATCTCATATATGATGAGATCGTGTGTGTGTGTGTGTGTGTGTGTCTGTGTGTGTGTGTGTGTGTGTGTGTGTGTGTGTGTGTGTGTGTGTGTGTGTGTGTGTGAGAGAGAGAGAGAGAGAGAGAGAGAGTATGGGCAATACTAGGACACAAAAAAAGGATTCTTACCAGGTTATAAATATACTAGATGAAAAACATGGGGACACCAACAAGGTTTCTATAGAGTTCCTAATTTCCTCTCCAAATGATTCCAAAAAAGCTCACATAAATGGTCAACATGCATTGATTAGTATGCATGCCACTCTTCCATATAGATAGAACAACATCCACAAAGAGGATCAGACTCCAGGCATTATTCCATGACACATGATCATCAGTATATAGAGGATGGGGAAATGGAAAATATGAAAGAAACCAAAATGTGTTAAACTATCATCAACACTCCTTCATGTCATGATTGATACAAGTCTATTCAAAGACATGGTTATAATTTATAATGAGTAGGCACTCGTTGGCCATTTCCATGCTTAGATATACAAGGAAACTAATCTCCTTAGGTGGGTTTAAAACACCTAGTCTCCCTTATTGAGGTATACTCCTATTGTGGAAATAAGAGCAAGAGGTTTTATTATATTTTTATTTGACACAACAACAAATAGACAAAGTTTTGCATCATAAGGTCCCTAGTTCTAGGTCAATGTCACCCTTAATACCACCATATGGTATGCATGTTTTGATCCCATTCATGAGTGTATCAACACTATGGCACTATGGGTCAAGCTACCATGCTTACCTATTAAATTATGGGAACACAAAATTTTCAATATTATTTGGGACACACTTGAAAAATTACTCAAAAATGATATGGATATGGCAAACCAGTAGAACATAGCTATTGTAGTTTTTTGTGTGGAGATGTGCATTTCATAGGGCCTACCAAATGTCATTGAAATTATGGTATGGGACATATATTATGAACAAATCATTGACTATAAAAATATCCCTTTTAGGTGCTCCAAATGCCACACATATGGAAATCTAAAGACTTCTTTCCCTCTCATCATGAATTTTGAAAAACATCCTTAACCATAGGATAAGTAGTATGCAAAAAGACCAGTGGAATTTAACTATTTATATTTTTTAAGGGAGATGAAACTATGAACAGAGACACAATACTTACTATACCAATAAATAAGGGGGGAAAGATAAGATGGATGCTAAAATAAATATCACACTAAAAGACTACACAAACACCTCAAATATAAACATCCTTAGTTTAAGGTGCATGTAAGTTACGCTCCCCACTTCTACCATGAACAAAGGCTTAGAGAATTGGTATGCAGGGTATTGCATCACTCTCACAATACCAAGTTAAGGATATAGAGGTGAAAAAGCATTCTGACTTCACAAGACTGAATTGCTCCACTATTTCTTCTTCCACTTTAGTTCCTTACACAACAAAGAGGTACTTAACTAGTTCCCATGCTAGAGAGTTTATAAAATAGAAAAGGTACCTAAATCAAGTGAGAAGCATGGATGCAACTGATATTATGACAACAATGGTTTTTAGGGGTTGATGATAACATCTATCTCATGCATAACATGATGTTGAGTATGAAGTACTTTTAGGTAAACAACTCACTATATTTAGTGCCTTGAATAAAGCAACCCCCAATTGTTTATCCAAATGATCATTAAATACCATAGCATAAGGGGAATTGGAATGGTCCCAAAGCAATGGTCTATAAAATGGCTTGTTTTCAAGTACAAGTCATGTGTTTTGATGCTATAAGATATTATGTATACAGATGGAACTCGACCATGGAATTGAGAACATCCACTACAAATCCAAATTATATTCTATGGAATTTTTTTATCTCATGAATTAAACATAGATGTTGATATCATAAATTTATATACACCTTCAGACAATATGAAGTCCTTCTACGCTAACCTTTATAAAACAATCTTTCTAGATATGCCCCACCTCACTCTTAAATGGGATCTCAATATTACTACTTGTAATTTTGAATTATAGGGTCACCATGAAATGACTAATCCTTTGGCAGATTATTTTATATATTACACAGAACTAAATGGCTTGGTGGATGCTACTCCAATGCATGTGGAACCAATAAATGGTTGAACCACTAAACTGATTCATAGGTTATATCAAAGAGGCCAGACCATTTCTTATTAAATGAATCCCTTGTCTTTTAGATCAATGCCTTCAAGGACACCACTTTGAAGGTATTTAAATATGTTGTATTTTATTTTAATTGGTATTGTAAGTTAATAAACCACCCACTCCTTTCAAAATTAATTCACACTGGATGGTATATAAATATTTCAAAGACAAAATCAAGGGGACCTAGACTATCTTTTTTGTGGCATAGGATGAACCTACTATGTTTATTTCCAAAGGAATATTATAAAGGAAAATGTTAGTACCAATATATGGGAAATTATTTTTTATAGAGGGTGAAAAATACATCCTTTTGGTGAAAGGGAAGATAAATGTTAGTCTTGAATCTTACTAAGAAGATGGATTCAAGATAGGAACTTTACAGGAAGACACCTTGGAAAAGGAAAAATCTAGACTTCTAGCTTGGCAAGAAGAAAAATGGCATCTAAAGAGTATATTAACCTATATCTCTAAAATAGATGATAATAGAAAATCATTTCATCATCACGCAATGTCTTAGAGAGAAAAAAATAACACATGAAAGATCTTAGATAATACTAGAATGAAATGCCCAAACTTTGACTCAATATATAAGGCTATTATCTCCCACTACAAAAAACATGTATACAGATCATCCTAGGGAAAATAGTAGGGACATCATAGTAGTGGCCACCTTTTTTGATGGATGGGTGAGAGAATAACAAAATATTTAGTGTGTGTGCTTCATTACTATGGAGGAGCTTCATAAAACACTACTAACATTTTAGCTAGAAAAACACCCAATCTGGATGGATGAACATTTGAGCTATACCTTGGATTCTGGGATCTTTTATAAAAATACCTCAGTATTATGGTTGGGAATAATGCATATCTATTTAAATTAATGCTCCTTTTTCATCCACCTTCATATCAAATGTTCCAAAGGATGATAATCTTTCTAGTTGTGAGCATTACTAATTTTTCTCTTTGTGAAAATGCATCTGTAAGATCATTTCCAAAATAATTTTTTTAGACCTTAAACATATTCTTTCTTAGCATATATCCCTAGAATAGTTTAATTATATTAATAACCAACTCTTCCATGATTTCATTCATACCACTTAGGAAGCTTTTCACACCATCAAAACCAAAGCTTGAATTGCCTTCCTTTTAAAAACTAACCTCTCAAAATCTTTCGATTGGGAAAACTATATATATATATATATATATATATATATATATATATATATATATATATATATATATATATATATATATATTAGAGTTATTATTACATAGGTTAGATTTTTACCATCATTTATAAATTAGATTAAATAATGTTTTCCATATATTTATTATGTTGTCTTAGTTAACGTTTCTACCTCCCCTTTCTTATCCCCATCCCATGGGCTTTGACAAGGTTGTCCCCTCTCTCTACTCCTCTTCCTTGTCATCATTGAAGCTTTGAGCCATCATATCTCTCATGAACAGTTAGATGGTCACATCATGGTTTGTGTATGACATTCTTATCTTTCATAAAAACAATATACATGAATAAAATTGCCTAGATAGGATCCTTAAACTATTTTCCATAGCCATAGGGATGGTTATTAACTGAATTAAATTAGACATCTAATTTTACCATATCACCTTAACCAACATAAATTTGATCTATAACTATTACCATTATCCCTTCAACCATCTAAGGCTTGCATAAAATATATGGGTTCTTACTTGAAGACAAATGACTACTAAAGAAAAGACTGGCTATTTGATAAATTGAAGTTACACATCACCCTTTGGTGCAACTAATGGATTTATCTCATTGGCATGCTAATTTTTTTCAATATTTTTATTGAATCCATATCATTTTACTGGCTCTCCCTCACCTACCTATTAATCCAAAAATACATACAACCTCTTTCCTTTTCTGAATGGATTCAAATACACCCCAAGAAACATACTCGAGGTTATCTATTTTAGAAAACCATCATCCAAAGCTTTGACACCATAGGAAACTCACTAGCATGGGACCCAAGGGATTATGCTTAGGGTCTCATTAGTAGATAATCCATCTACGACATTCTAAATGAATATAAATTTTTAATTGCATTGAAGGGCACTCTACACCTAAAAAAATTTGTACACTTGTGGATGCCTATGATAGCTCCTTGATTGATAGGTGGCACTTCAGATGGAAAACTATAGTGGATATTGATCTTCATGATCAAGAATTATTTAAATGGGAACATTACAAGTTAATTCTTATGATAAATTTTCTTTACATCACTGATCAAGTGGACCAATTATGTTGGGCACAAAATCCTGATGGGGGATATTATAAAGCTAATATGAGATACATAACTCTCATTCCAAAACATTAGAATTTTGATTCCCCTTGGTGGTGGAAGGGTCTATGAAAGCTTGAGGCTCCCCTAAGACTATTTTTTTATTTGGTTGGTGTTATACAACATAATTTTAACCTAGGTAAATCTTATGCATAGAGTTAGGATTGGCCCAAGCATGTACTTATTATGTCAAGAAATTTTTGAATCTATTGATCACATCTTTGTCCATTGGTATTTCTCATGTATGGTCTAGGATGCTGCAAAAACATTAAGGTTTATCCTACATGGGAATATGCATCTCTACATGATGCTTGGAACAACTATCCCTAAATCTATGATCACTCTCCCACCAAACATAAGTTGAAAGATTTTGACTTCCAAGAATGAGTCAATTTTATGGATAAATAGCCCTCATCTCTCTTTATGATATATAAATTTAACTACTATTTGTTGACTTTTATTTCACTATCCCTCCCTTGTTCATTGATCAAACTTCACCACATTGCTTTTGCAATGGAGCATCCTATGGTAACCTAAGATATAGTGGGGTTGGGGATATTATTAACTACATGAGAAAGTCTATCTTCTTCCAGCATGGTACTAGTGTACATACCAATAATTTTATTGAATTACAAGTAATAATCATAGATCTCAATATTTATATTGATTGAGAGATCTCTATTCTGGTGGTGTATTCAAATTCCAAACTTGTATGTGATTGGATGAATAGAAAGACACGTTTTAATCACATCACTCTATTACACCTCATATGCAAATCAAAGGAGCTCATTATACATTTATTATTTGTATTCATCATTCACACCTACAAGGAGCACAACACCATTTTAGATGGGCTGGTAAAGGCAACATGCAATTTTGTTGAAGTTAAGATTATCAAGCAAGTTAAGGATGAAGTAAGAACTTGCATTCTGAGGGAGATATCCCTCTAATAATATGGTTGTCCGACCTCTTTTGAGGCAAATATGTGTACTTAAATTTCATATTGAATTTAATGATCTCAGTTGAGGTAAACATTCTTCCCTAGGAATAATTATATAATTTTATTCATGTTGCTACTAGCATGTTATTACCTCTCTGAGTTATATAGCTCATCATAAATAGGCCAATTTATTTTGATTGATCATGGTTGTACCTTTTTACAAATATTTAGAATAAGAGTTATTGATATTTATCTTTTAACACACACACACACACACACACACACACAATATTTCATCAATGTTAGCATTACTTTACGTTAAAAAAAAATAAAACTAATTTCTACATCCTTACACACACATTGAAATCAAACACAAAAAAATTAATGGTGTTGAATTCAATAAATAAATATCAGTAGAATAGACTTTCCACCCTATAAAAAGGTATACATGCCACTTATTATATGTATTGATTACTCACCATTATGTAGTTATCACATGGTCATCAGTAGGATAATGCATCCCCATCAGTTGATTCTCATTTCTACATCTTGGCCTAACCAACCCACACCATAATTTAGTAATCGGGGAACACAATCATATTCATACTCCAACATACAATGTGGACATTAGATCAAGTACAAAATGACGAGCTCATTTTGATAGATGAACTCCTATCGTTGGAATAATAAACAATTAGGTAAAGTTATTTTTAGTGGAAATTACCAATATATTAACTATTCGAAAAAAAATATAATATATAAAGACTTAAAAATATATTCAAGCAACAATATATGCTATAATTCAAAAAATTCATGGCTGATAACTATAATTAGGCTATTATTGCCTACGTCTACCTTTTTATAGCAGTTAAACATTTCGAAGACATTCTTGAACCCCTTACTCAGACAATTAAAAAAAGTCAATCTTCTTTTAATCAGGAATAAGGATAAATCCATACTTAAATAGAATAAATTCAATTTGTAAACTAAATTGTGATGGTTATTCTTCCAACAGAAATTTAGATTTCAAAGATGAGATTTCGAAACCCCAAGAAAACCCAATAAACAGATAAAATAGCCAAGAAATTACAAATTTTCAGAAAGAAATTTTATTTCTTCTTGACAGGCCGTGCTTTTCCGGCGGCGCGTTCTCCTTCAGATCGAAGACGGTTTTTCCGCTGTGTTTGGATCCTGCGCTTTAAAATGTCACAGACTTCGCAAATACACCCGTCCTCGTGTTTGTATCCGCTCGGAGGCTGAATACATACAACACACTCGCAATTGGGTTTATGCCGAGGGTGTTTTTTCGTCGCAGGAGCACTGCCGCTACCATTTTCTTCACCTTTGATGGCGAAAACATCCGGTGTTGTAGGGCTAACAACTATTTTTTCCGCCTCGGCACCGCTTAAATTTTCTTCTGTTAAATTCACTCCCTCTGCGGGCCCGCCCTCCTCCTTTCCAGAATTGACAAAGGGAAACTCCTGTAAAGGCTCATTCAGGTCTAGGGTTTGGTGAAGCGCCTTTTTACTTTTGGCGACGCAATCAACACATTCAATTCCGCCTCTTTCTGCAAGAACAAAGAGATGCAAAGAAACGACGCAGCCACAGTGGAAGCGTTTTTTACACGCTTTACAAGAGCGCCATCCTCCATCCTTTGAATGAAAGGTTGTGCAAAACGTGGCTTCTTGAAACAAAGAGCCGCAGAAGTCACAAAGCTTTGCATTGACACCGGAGCCGAGCCGCCATCCGCTGATACATCTCCCCGACAAGGGCACATTGCAGATTACGTTAACACAGCGAAAATTCTGAGACACGACTATTTTTTCCGCCATTTTTGAATCTAGAGATGATCCGTCTCCTCGTGTATATTTATAGTAAGGTATGAAGCGTGAAGTTGTAAAAAAAAGGGCAATTCTATATTTATTTATTACGTAGAATCCCCAGAAAAAATAAAACTTTTATTTTATGTCATGCTTTTTTTAATTTCGCCGGAATCCCTTTTTTAAGTTTGAATTATATATATGTGTTAAAAAGAAGGTTGATTATTTGCACATTCAAATTTTGTTTTTTTAAAGATTGAGTGTATATATTATATTTTATAGGTTAAAAGTGTATTATATATTTAATCAAAAAGGTATGTCATATGAAATTACATTTTCAATGAAAATCACAAAAAATATTATATTGGAATAAATTTTAAGAATAAAATAAAGTTATAATTCTAAACCCATAATAATATCAATACAAAATTACATAATAAGTGACCAAAAAAAGGAATAAATAATAAGAAACAAGGTATTAAGCTAGTGGCACAACTAGCACTGCAAAAAGAGAAGTACAAGTAACTAAACAATCTAACTTATCTCACTATTATTAATCCTTATGTATGTAGAGTTAGCCTCTTTCTAGAACATGTCTAACTGTTTATCAAATACCCTAAGGAAAGTGGTAGTGCAAACAATGGCTACTTCACACCAGTCAATCTAACTAGAAATATCATTGGAGCAATGAACAAAAATCCAGACTGTTCTAATGTGTGTGAAGTTTTCTTCATGTTGTAGATGTGAACTGTTAATATACAATTGGTTGTTGAAAGTTTTGATCAGTAGAGCAAACCATTCAATGTAAAATTTGAGTGGATGGTGATTGGACAAAAAAATATCTGAAAGCACATTGACTATCCTGTCAAATTAATGGGCAAAGAAAAGTTTTATGCTCTAAGAGAAGGGATCTATCCAATCTCTTAAGCATTCTATCCTTTCATTAGTGAAATTTAAACTAAGTGAACCAAGGGGTATGGGGTGAGGTTTTACAATGATGATTAGGTTTAAAAAGATCCAACTTTTTTAACATATAGAACCATACCTTTCATTCACTAACACACAACCTTATGGTTAGACCCCCTTCTTTTCCTTCTACAAACTCGACCATGTTTAAATATCCATAGATTATCTAGTTAGCATTTGGGAATTGCTCTACTAGGCACCACTAAAAACCCTCTTGTTTCATGGTGTCAATGGAGGAGTAGAGATTAAGTAATCTAAGGGATTTCTTTTCAAAATCAAATACTATCCAAAGTGCATGCTTAGATGGTTCCACACCCCAATCCCTTATAAATTAAGTAAAAATTAGTATTATCTTGGCAATTAATCTGCTACATCCCATGTCATGGTCAAACATGTGACAAGTAGCATTAGGACAAGTAGTTTTAGCTGCCATTTAGAGAGAAAACCAGTATTTTCACTCTCTACATATAGAATCTGTAAATATAAATAGTTATGACAACTAGACCTAACTAAGTAATTGTGTGTTAGGTTAGTTAAACAACAAACATTCCATTCATAAACATTCATTGGAAAGTATCAAGATGCATAGTTTTTCCATCTTGTCCTAAAGGCATTGCAAAGTGGTTGTTTAGAAAATTTTATTATTGACCTTTAAAAAGAAATTCTGCAAGCAACATAGGTGATCACTCACTTTGTATGAAGTCTTCGTTTATTCTAGGATAAGGCCTCAATGAGTGTCATGTCCCCTAGCAATAATAAGAAAGAGGAGTTTCCCTAAGCTTAGAAGCTAAGATAAGGAACATCTAAGCCAAGGAGTTTTGTGATTGAAAAAATGTGAAAATGGGCGATGAAGACTTATGTATTTTAAAAATCATATTGGTTGTTTGTGGAGTACTTTCCTAGACTGGTTTAGTTTTTATCCTCCAATAAAAATTATATATCTTTTTTAATTAATTAAATATGATATTTATGGATGAGACCCATAATCTAGTCGCCATAAGTCTCCATACATCCAATATAACAAATTTGTCACATTACTAGTACGTAGTCTATACATCCAATTTAATTTGTAAATACATTTAAAATTATTTGAGTGATTCATTATTTTTTATCTTTTTCTTACTTAAATGATTAATAATATATTGAAATACATAAATATAAATTAAAATTAAGACATAATTATAATTTATTTTAAAAATAAATATTTTTTTTAAAAAAATTATTTTTATTGTTTTTTTTTTGTTAAGATTTTTATTTTAAAAATAAAATTTTTGTCATGTCCCCTTTTTTAGTTGACATGTCCAGAGTTGACGGATTAGCCTATTATGCGACCCTCGTAGGCTGATGGGATGGATAGAGGGTCTTGATGGAGTTGGGCTTGGCTTTCGTTCGGGCTCTTTCGGATATGAATTAAGGGAGATATTAATATTTGATTGATTTAATCAAATATTAATTATTTGGTCTAATTTTAATTAATTATTAATTATTTGTTCTAATTTTACGACCCAAATTCTAATTTAAGAATTGGTCTAATTTAAGACCCTAGTTCTAATTTAAGAAGCCCTAAGTCTAATTTAAGGAAATCTAATTTTAGCAAGCACACCTTTGGAGGGTATAAGGGTTTCTCATGGGAGAGAGTTTGTATTATGATATGATTATTGATTTTGATTGCTAAGAATTCTTCTGTGAAGACTGAGCCAAGGGTTCCAGGATTCCATCTGCATTGGAGAACGACAACTCTTCAGTGTGTGCGATTCAGAGGCTCTGAAATATCAGCTGATCTATTGCCAAATTGAGAGATAGCTTCATACAGAAGTTATCACAGATTTCCATTTGCATTGAAGAACGTCAACTCTTCATTGTGTGTGATTCAGAGGTTGTTAGAGATCAGCCGATCTATTGCCAAATTGGGAGATAACTTCATACAAAAGTTATCACAGTGTTTTACAAGCTTGAGAGATAACTTCATATAGAAGCTATCACAAGGGTTCACAGGTATTTCTTTATTTTTGGGTTTGATTCAATTACTATCCAGATATAGATCTTTTGTATTAGCCCATAGTTCTTTAGATCAGGATCAAGCATACAGGTTGTGCTATATTGGCAGCCGTACGAAGTCCATACAGTTTTGTGAAAATCCATATGCATCCGTAGAAAGATCAGACACCGACATCGACAGGCAGAGACCTACAGAGACCGACATCGGTTGACTCCTCACCGACGCCGACAGGTTAACGACCCCAGTCGACCGACGATGGCAGTATAACCGACGTCGATGATTGTGTTTTTTACACAGCAGGCCAAGACGTACCAGATCCAGATTTATTTCCCAGTTTTGCAGAATACTTAGGCTATTAAGGCCATATTTTCAATATTCATTGTATATCTGATAGAGGTCCTCTATTGTAAGCATATGAGCAAATAAATAAGAGATTATACTGTGATTTATTTATCTATTTGAGGATATTTTGCAGAAATACAGATAAGCAATTCAGAGCTTTTGTTTTGGTATCCGAAGGGATATTATAATGGTATCAGAGCTTTTTATTGCTATATATCAAAGCTTTGCTTAAAAAAAGGAGCCTCTAAGTAAGGAACATTACAGTGGTATCAGAGCTAAATCCTGCCATCCTGAGGGTTTGACAATCTTATGCAGCCACAAGAGTTGGGACCACACAACTATAACACATGCAGTAGAGCCTTGCTTAAAGGTACCCAGGTGTTAGATCAGCCACTGATCATCATGAGTGACAGACGTGAAGGCAGCCCACCCAGGGGCCACAGGTATGATGTTGATCAGGACACCAGAGAATTCCACCGTGCTATGATGATAGGTCAACAGCAGATGAATCAGACACTACAGGCACTTACTACTATGATAAGGGGAATGAATGCACCTGATAGATAGAATGGGGGAAAAAGAGATAACAGGAGTGCTACTATTAATCAGAGACCATAGCTGACCCATTCTAGGACAGCGGGTAGACCTACACGTCCTACATTTGTTCAAGAGGAACCAAAAGTTCTAACAGAGGAGGAGGCAGGAGATTCCTCATTTGTAGATGTTTACCTGGCTACAGATGATGAGTGGAACTTATTACCTCCTCATGTTTGAGAGAGGACGTCCTTTGATCATTTTGTTAATCTGAGGAGAGAGCACTACAGATTGGTTAGATAGGACAAGAGACCTAGACACCAGAACAATGATCTTAAGCATGCTACAAGCAGGCTCACACTCACGATGTTCGACGGTAGTGGTAAGGTCATAGCGCAAGCCTAGATTAGTAAGTTAGACACCTTTCTCACATTGTGTCCGATGGCTGAGGAAGATGCTATCAGATATGCGACACTACATCTTGAGGGAGTAGCTCATGATTGGTGGCACCATAGGATGGTGACACTCCATCATGATCGGATCACATCATATTAGGAGTTTGTGGATAGGCTGGTAGAGCGTTTTGATAGGAGGGATCCAGAGTCCTATTTTTGAGAGTTGGCACAGTTGCGCCAAAGTGGCAGTCTAGAGTCTTACATTGGTGACTTCTAGAATTTATTAGTTATGGCTCCTGACATTTCAGAGAGGCGACTTGTAGTACTCTTCATGGAGGGATTGACAGAGCCATTGAGAGGTTGGATCAAAGGCTTTGATCCTCCTTCATTACAGGAAGCTATGAAGAAGGCACGTAGTATGGAGATGGCAATGCCATCTAGTAAATTTAACTCTAGAGGTACTTCTTCATCCAGGGACCATAAGTGCTCCAACGGAGATATAGAGAGACCAGATTTTAGCATAGATAAATCAGGTGTAAAGAATGATTCAAAGGCCAACCTAGCAGCACCACCTTTGGATCGTGAGGTGCTTAACGATCGACGTAGGAAGAAGCTTTGCTTCTACTGCAAAGGTTCATATGATATCCATCATGATTGCCCTTTGAGGCCTAAGGGCAAGGCAAATCGTGTGATGTGGGCGTATTATGAGGATTCAGACTTAGAGGATTCCAAACAACAAGATGGTTCGGCAGAGGTAGAGGCTTCAGAGCCTAAGGCAGAGTTAGAGCTTCACATACAGGAGGCACGCCTATCCAGCATTCAGTCGGATGAGTCATTCAGACTCCGTGGAGTTTTGGTAGGGCAGAAGGTCATCACCCTTCTTGATACAGGAGCCACACATAATTTCATAGATGCTAGATTTGTGGAGAAGTGTGGACTCACTACCAAAAATTTTGAGGGCATTAGAGTTAAGGTAGGTGATGGTCACACTCTTAGGTGTGAGCGTATAATTAAAGACCTCCCATTGCGCTTGAACAACTATGAGTTCAAGGCTAATTATTATGTAGTGAACATGGGGGACATAGACTTAGTCTTGGGTATGAAGTGGCTTCATTCATTTGAGGAAGCTACTCTTCGTCTCAAAGACATGGAGGTTCATTTTGAGGTTGATGGGAAAACACATATTCTTAAGGCGATAAGGGGCAGCCGCTTCAAACATATGTTTTTTCATCGGATGGAGATGCCTATACTACATGACATGATAGAGTGCGATGATGAGTGCACATTGGCACCAACACAGGAGAGATATGAGGATGAGCTTTGTCTTGAGGTGAGTTCAGTTCAAGAGTTAGCACATGTGGTAGGGACTCAGCTTTCTATTACAGGCGGGTCACATGATGATGATACGAGTATGTCTAGCATTCACATCCTAGATTTAGATATTATTCAGGGCCCGGAGTTCATGTTGATTGACAGTGGCGGAGATCATGACTACATTTGGGATTCAGGTGGGAATTGATTGGTTTATCATTCAACGATTGCTTGAGGGCAAGCAATTTCAGGAGGGGCGGGTTGTCATGTCCCCTTTTTTAGTTGACATGTCAAGAGTTGATGGATTACCCTATTATGTGACCCTCGTAGGCTGATGGGATGGATAGAGGGTCTTGATGGAGTTGGGCTTGGCTTTCGTTCGGGCTCTTTCAAACATGAATTAAGGGAGATATTAATATTTGATTGATTTAATCAAATATTAATTATTTGGTCTAATTTTAATTGATTATTAATTATTAATTATTTGGTCTAATTTTAAGACCCAAATTCTAATTTAAGAATTGGTCTAATTTAAGACCCTAGTTCTAATTTAAGAAGCCCTAAGTCTAATTTAAGGAAATCTAATTTTAGCAAGCACACCTTTGGAGGGTATACGGGTTTCTCATGGGAGAGAGTTTGTATTATGATATGATTATTGATTTTGATTGCTAAGAATTCTTCTGTGAAGACTAAGCCAAAGGTTTCAGGATTTCATCTGCATTGGAGAACGACAACTCTTCAGTGTGTGCGATTCAGAGGCTGTGAAATATCAGCTAATCTATTGCCAAATTGAGAGATAGCTTCATACAGAAGTTATCACAGATTTCCATTTGCATTGAAGAACGTCAACTCTTCATTGTGTGCAATTCAGAGGTTGTGAGAGATCAGTCGATCTATTGCCAAATTGGGAGATAACTTCATATAGAAGTTATCACAGTGTTTTACAAGTTTGAGAGATAACTTCATACAGAAGCTATCACAAGGGTTCACAGGTATTTCTTTATTTTTGGGTTTGATTCAATTACTATCCAGATATAGATCTTTTGTATTAGCCCATAGTTCTTCAGATCAGGATCAAGCATACAGGTTGTGCTATATTGGCGGCCGTACGAAGTCCATACAGTTTCATGAAAATCCGTACGCATCCGCAGAAAGATCAGACACCGACATCGGCAGGCAGAGACCTACAGAGACCGACATCGGCCGACTCCTCACCAACGTCGACAGGTTAACGACCCCAGTCGACCGACGACGGCAGTATAACCGACATCGGCGATTGTGTTTTTTACACAGCAGGCCGAGACGTACCAGATCCAAATTTATTTCCCAGTTTTATAGAATACTGAAGCTATTAAGGCCGTATTTTCAATATTCATTGTATATCTGACAAAGGTCCTCTATTGTAAGCATATGAGTAAATAAATAAGAGATTATACTATGATTTATTTATCTATTTGAGGATATTTTGCAGAAATACAGATAAGCAATCCAAAGCTTTTGTTTTGGTATCCGAAGAGATATTACAGTGGTATCAGAGCTTTTTATTGCTATATATCAGAGCTTTGCTTAGAAAAAGGAGCCCCTAAGTAAGGGACATTACAATTTTAATCATATTATTTATTAATAAAAAATAAAAAAATAAATTTTTAATTATAATATGTTTAAAATTAGATAAATGATTTTTTTTTTAAATTGTAATTTTTATTAAAAGAGTGAAATTTATATGAGATTTTGATTATAAATAAAAAATATTTAATATTTCATTTGTAATCTTGATTCAAAAAAATAATAATAATAATTAATTAAAACTCGTACAAAAAAAAGGGGACCCGAAAAAGAAAAAAAACAAAAACAAAAACAAAAGAACAAAACAAATGAAAAAACAACCCAAAAAAAACCCAGAGTTGACGTAATCCAATAAAACTAGAGTCAAGAAGAAATTGTAAAATTAAAAATAAAGGCAACCTGTTAGCAAAATTATAAAACATTAAATTTATTTTATTCGTTTATTTAGAATTCTATCGCTTATTTAAATGTGATCTTCATATTTTACATTGGAAATGGGGAGAATTCAAATAATGTTAACACCATAAACACTTACGTCATACACAGTTCTGGTCTAAAATCTGTTAAAAACTAGTCCACTTGTGTTATTTAAAAATAATTTCGTTTATTTGAAAAAAATGTTTGTGTATTGTTAAAAACTAGTCCACTTATGTTATTTGGAAAGAATACCTTCTATATGAGAAAAAAAAAAAAAAAAAAAAAGTTTTTGCTAATGATGCATTCAAGGATACGAGTCAATATAATGATAAGCTTGATCTTGTTCCTGCATCAATATTTAATTAATTTTATCATAAATTATTTAAAATAATGAATACATGTTATCAACTTAGATATTTTGATTTTTTAGGTGGTCAAACTTTCCAAGTTCATTCATTTATATGGTTTGTTATAAATTGTATGTTATAGACAACCCTTTCAAGTCCACCCATCTATATGTTTTGTTATATGTTGTGTGTTATAGATATTTGAAAAATATGTTGGATGTTTGTGATTTTTTATTCCCATATATTTTATAATTAATGAGCATTTTATGCCTAGGATTTCATAAGAGATGAGAGATTCAATCCAAAAAATGGGTATTGTTGGTATTATAAGAAACACACTATGTTGAGAATTGAGGAAGTCATGGAACCATTGTATAATTTACCCTCCTATGTGTTTAATAAGTTTGTAATCCAAGAATTTTCTAACCAATTTGTTCATGTAGGAGGTGGATTGTGTATGAGAAGCATCTAAATTTTAGAACCACCAATACCTCTACCAATTGGTGGTATATTATATAGAACATGGACTTCTATATAATAATTGGTAGTACACAAACCTACCTTAAAAAATTTGAGTTAGATATATAAAGGAATTTGGATCGTCACTTGAAAGTGATAAAACATTTGGAGAACATGTAAGGAAACATTACTATATATTATCCTCATCCAGGCCACCTAGATTATTTATGTCATCTCAATCCACAAAATTACCAAGAGGTGATTATAAAAATATATCAAAAGGGGATAATCAAACCACATCCACAAGTTCAATATGAAAGACATGTTCTTGGTGACATGTTTTTCGAAGAGAAGGAGGAGCCACATGGGACTAATCCAAAACTAATGAAGAATATAGTAAAAGGGTCTCCCCTAGCTACTTTACTAGTGAATTTAGAGCACCTTGTAACTCATCCATTCCCTTATGCCACTATGACAACTATTACATCTATTTATATTAGATTGAGTCAAGTTATGTTTACTATGTAGACACCTAAATCTGGGCACCAATAACCTCCAACTAGGGTTTTGACCAATTTCCACCTAAAATGCACAATTTGGCCTTAAAACACTAAAACACGCTAAATGATGTGAAACTAGCATATTCATGTGTCAATTTTGGCCAAGGTATCATTAAATGGGGCAATGCAATTTATGGGTCAACTAACTTTGATCAGATCATTTTGAGTCAAAAGGCCAATTTTACACTTGGGTGCTCTGGATTGCTCTTTCCTATCGAATATCTTGCACAAGACATATGCCTTTGTTATTTGTTGTCAATAACATCCTAAATGAGAATACGGATCCAACGCATCTGACATCACCTTTAAATTCCAATCTAGTCAAATTTTGGACCAATAACAAGGCATTCTGATTGATTTAGGTAATTTGTGCATAATGTACTTAAACATGCTTAAGACCTAATTAACCCAAATCAAGGCCTAATTAATAATTCCATGGAAACTTGTTGAATACTTTATTTTAGAAATGAATATTAAATATCTACATTATCAGGTGACCTCATTTCTTGGGAAGACATCTCTAGACCATAAATGCCACAAATATCAAGATTCATGCCCTCCATGCCTCATTAATGCTTTCCACGATGCCCTCCATGCCTCTTAATTGCCCCTTATTCTAATTTCATGATGAGGACAATTAAAAAATTAATTCTAAAAATTGAATTAATCCTCAACCACACATCTCAATATTGAGATGGATGGTTTAGGTTGATTCTAGATATTCTCAAAAATTTATAAATAGAGAGGCCATGAACATCATTTCTAAGACATGATAATGCAAAGTTATAATGCACAAATAGTTTCAAAAGCTTCAAGAAATTAGTGTTACCATTACAAATTGATTCCAAGCCAAGCCAAAGCCACAAGGTGCCAAGGAGAAGAGGAGATATCCAAGCCTCCTTTGATGAAGACTTCATGAGCACAAGTCGAGCAAGCCACAACTACAAAGGCATTTGGAGCATCCAAGGAAGGTGAAAAAATTCTTGTGTTTTATTCCTTACTTTTTAGTTGTGTTTATCATTTGTTTTTGTTAAATAAGCTCTCCCTAGTGTCTAGTCCTAGAGATGTTATGCTAGTTAGTATGTTTCTTTCATTTTTTTTTGTTTTAGAACTAACAAGATACAAACCATCCTCTCTTGAGTCAAAGTCTTAGATCACATAATGGCACGCCCGGTGGGACTAGACGTATCTCACACCTAAAGAAGATCATTTTGTAGCTTTAAAATATTTATTTGAACCCTTAAAATTCTTGTAAATTGATTTTTTAACTTTATTTTGTCATTTTTGTTTTCCATGATTTTACATAGTAACCGACATCAGCAAGTAAGACCGACATCGATTGCATAGCTTAATTGACATTGATTAGCAAAATTGACATCGGTTAGATACTTGTTGAGATGGTCACATTGGTATAACCGATGTCAGCTACATAACCGACATTGGTTAGCTAAATTAATCATTATTGATTGTATATAACTGACATCGATTACTATGATTTTCCAAAAACACAGACTCGAGAGCTCTTTTTTCAAAGTTCATTATTTCAAACCAAAAAGATCTTCAAAGCTAAAGGACATGCTAACATTTTTGTTATGAGACCAAACTTGACATTTACTCAAAACATGTTTAGATCACCTTTTACATGCTTAAAAATCAATTAGAAACCTTGTTTTGGTGTTTAACAAAGAATTTAGATGTTTTTAGGTGAATGTTTTCAAAGTTTGAAACTAAGACCAAGGGGTCAAATGAACACCACCAAATATTTTATTTGGGCTTAAAATTAAACACACTTATCAATTCTTGGTTGTAATAGTTGCTTAATTAGATTTTGTTTGGCAAAAAGAGGAATGTTACGTGTATGCTTTTCCATTTGTCCCCTTTAGGGAACCTTTATAATCAAAAGTGCCATTCCTATTGTAAATAGCCTAGTCCAAGGCTTAGAGAGAATGTCTTCTAAAGCACTCCCTAAAAACTCGTCAAAGTTTGGGTGACCTTTAAAATGACCCTAAAGTCTCTCTACTTTCATGCTTTCTTTATTTTTATGCAAACTTGGCTTGTAAGGGGGACTTCATCACCACCCGCAAGTTCTTAAGGGAAGATTTGACCTGAGGTTTCATCTCCCAGCATTGACTTTATTTGTCTCCTTTAGAGTTGCACACAGGATTTAGTGGCACTTTGGACATTGCACTATACTAAGTGAATAGCAAGATGTAGTGGTTGCAAAAATGATTAGACCTTTTTACAATAAGCCAAGTGATATGGATCTAAAATCCATGATTTTCTTTTACATTGTTTGGTGTGAAAGTCATTGTACAATTGATTCCCCTAGATCATTCAAAAACTTGTTAGATCTTAGACAAATCCCCACTTGTCATGGAAATATTTTTGGTGCATGGTGAACCTCAAGGTCCATGTCACAGTACTATCATTTGAGAGAAGGGGGGGGGATGTAAACAACCTACTATATAATGTGCATTCACTTTTGGATGAACACTTAAAAATCCACTCAAATGATGTCTATTGATGGATTCCAACAATACCAAGAAACCTTGTTAGTTTAGGATCTAAAGGTGATTAATTAGTTGGTCTTGTCCTAGATTAAAGTCTTTTTTGAAGTCAAAACCTGGTGTAAATAAATAATGCAAACCAAATACATAGTCCAAATTTTCCTTTGAATAAAGAGGTGTTGTGTTGCCTGTGTGAGATCATTAATTTGTCTTGGTCAAACTTCATCAAAAGGTTGAAAGTCATATCATCCACTTTGGTATAGTTATGTTGCCCAATTGAGTCTAGACCTTTACCAAAGTTGTTTAAATCCTTCACTTATAATCTAAATTTGGAATTTCACCTTTACAAGTTCATAGGGTTGATGTGTTAAGTGGGTTAATCATTTGCACTAAACTTGAGGGAACTTAGGTTTAATTTCCAATTTGAGTTGAAGGCCATTTAAGACTCATAATCATTGTCATCACTTGATAGACTTAAGCCATTTTGTGCTAAACACTTGCACTTTGAGTCTATGCACCACAACATTTTGAGTCAAGAAAAGTAGTGTTATGCTGCCAAAATTATGGGAAAATGTCTTTGCCTTAGAGAGTTTTTGAAACAAACTTTTTTGTCACACCTTTTGGGTAGTATAGCATCATTATGCTACCCAAAATATTTCAAATAGTATTTAATAGACCCTCTTGCATAGAGTTCCAAATCTGTTCCTACATTTTCAAACCAATCTGAGTGTACTTTGGTGAGCCTTTGTCTAAAGCACAATTATACTGTTCACTTTTGTCTAGCTTGTTTGTTAAAAAGAACTAAGTTTTATAACATTTTTTGTAAGAAAATAAACTATTTCTAAAGTGACTTTTGTTTCATACCTTATACCTAGTTGATCAAGTTCATGTCCAAGAATCAAATGCCTAGTGTTTGTTAGAAGTGTTTCAAATCCATTAGATTAAAACTTTTATCTATTTTCAAAGTCTAGATTTTGACTTCGTTTGGCCAAGAGTCCTATCACATGCCTTGTTTGAGCCTAGATTTTGATGTTGCATTGGGCCAAAAGACCTAGCAACTTTTAAATTCCTAGATTAGATTGATTTAAAACATTTAACCTTAGAGTTTGGCATTTTGATTTTCGGTCCATTTACTTGCTTATTTTTGTGTGAAAAGTGAAATGTTAGATACTTTACACTAACTTGTTTCCTCACAAATTTTTACATAAACCTTTTGATCCTTTTAACAAATCTAGACCAAGTTGAAACATCATTTGTTTTAAATTTTGTCCTTTTTAGAGTCTGTAGAACTCTTTGACCTTTTATTGCAAAGCATTGACTATAGATCATAACATATATTCCCACACTCATAGTGGACTCAGGTACAATCCAAGGATTAGTAATGTAGTTACACATGAAGAAATGGTGCAAGACCCCTATGCAGATAATATTTCTTATGAGATGGATTATTATCCCTCTTATAATATTCAATCACACAAAGCCAAGATTAATTGGCTAACTATCTGGTTAACAGACCACCTTATTCAGAATAGGACTAGGAACAAACCGCACATAACCTAGCTACAATACCCACAGTGGATGAGCTAGTTCTTCAATAGTCATATTCTACTAATACAGCTTCCACGTATGTTCCATTTTTTTTTAGAGACATTTGTTAGAGAATAAAGAGGATATTTTGGTTAGAGCCATAAAGGTAGTGGCCAAGTTTTTAGCAGACTTACCCCATGAAAATTTATTCAGTCTAGTAAGAATGCCCCATAATATCATTTACAATCAACAGGCTTATTCTAGCAATCCTATGCCTCTAGTCCAAACAATGTATCAAGACCCTAATATATCTAATCAAGGTAAAAACATCATGGAATATCACTTTAACTAAATTTAGACAACATATCAAACCTACCTCAATCCAACATGTGATTTCAATTAGATGAACATGGTAAGTAAGCCTCTTATTGACCTAGTTCCTTCAATAAGGGTGTTGATAGAGTTAACTAGAAAAGAGAATATGAGTTTTGACCCATTCTTATAAACTAATTCGATAGATAACTTGATGCATATTCCCGTTATTGAAGAAGTGTCTTCATCTTTTATAGAGTAGTGAGCTAAACATAGTGGACAATGTGCAAATAACATCCAATACCGATCAAAGTGGTACCAATGTAAAAAAAACTAGCCAAAAACATGTGCCTATAGTTAATCCCATGAGTAAATAATCATACTAGGGAATAGGAGTTTCTACACCCCAACCTCAACTAATTGATTCCTTAAGTATACAACCTACAATATTAGGTAATCAAAAAATGGTTGTTATGTTCCTGGTGGGAAGACTTCAATAATGCCTCAATGTTTTGGTGTAGTGGTTCGATACATGTGGTATCAGAGTCTCCACCCGGGTTCAAGTCAAAGATCAGGTGGCTATACCAGCATGGCAGTGTTCACCCAGGGCTCGTACACGTAGGGAATCTTGGTGGTACGGGTGAAAATCTAGCCTAGAGTCTGGGCTTCAAAAGTGTGGTGGGATGTTATGGTTTCAGTGGGCAGACTTCACTAACACCTTTAGGTTTTGTTGTAGCGGTTTGTTACAATGGCTAATGTCATGCCTCAATAACAAAATGTGATGAATCCTACTCCTCAACAAGTAGCGAGTAGTATTCCACAACAATAGGCACAATCTAGTGTATCAATGCAATAGAGGATAAATACGTTTCCAGCTCAATCAGGGGAAACTAACATTTCACCATGCTAGACAATGATGAACATACCTATTTAGTCATAGACTAATATGCCAATCCAAAACCAAGCAATGACTAGTCAACAACATGCAAATATTAGTCAATGATATGTGCTAAATCTGTAACCTATTTTCACTTCTCCATAGAGATTCATGCAACAAGGAAGTTTTCATGTTTCTCAAGTACCTGATAGACAACTGTTGGTTCAAAATGTGCCATAAATTTAGAGACAGGGTCTTGGCCCATAAGTTATCACTCCACAACAAGGTTTGATTAGTCAGTAGTATGTCCTTTTTCAACCATAGCAGGCATAGTATAGTTATATCCCTCCATCCCAACCATAAAATCCTCCAAGTTAAACCTTTATCACCAACCCAAACCAGAATATCATATAACTAATTATGCAATTTAAAATACATCCTAATCCATGTATGTGTATCCCTGGTCCCTTCCCCAACCAAGCCAATATAACCTAATAGGTATTACCATCTTACCTTGGTTAAAGTGTCCCACTTGTGACCTCCAAACCATCTACCCAAACCAACATTCTCCCTCAAACTAATGTTCCTTCTAGTTTCCTATCCCAATAATTACAACAGATGAAAGATGTAATTACTACTATTTATGTTGGTAAGCAGACTAAAAAATTCAAATTGGATTATGTGTGTTCCTATCTATTCAATATAGAGTATTTTGAGATACCATTTCCTCCGGGATACGAACCACCCAAATTTGACAAATAAAAAAGGAAATGTGACCCTAAGGCTCATTTGACTGAATTTTTTGTTACATGTCAACCAGTGGCATATAACGACATATACCTTTTCTTGTTGTTTTCAAAGAGCTTGGTTGGACAAGCCTTGGAGTGGTTTTTTAAGTTTCCCAAAAATTTAGTAGCAAATTTTGATGATCTTTTTGATAAGTTTTTGCAACACTTTTCCTATAATCTCGAGCATGAGATTTCACTAGTAGACTTAACACAAGCAAAGCAAAAAGTTGGTAAGAGTTTTACAAGTTATTTATAATGATGGAGAGCCCTTGCAAGCCATTTCACCCATATTCTACTAGATAAATAATTAGCCACTGTGTTTACTAAAAATTTGCGTAGTGAGATAGCTTACTATATAGAACTACAATGTGCACATACATTCAAAGAGATCATTGATAAGGGTTTATTGATCGAGTGAGCTCTCATCAATAAAGGAGTCATCAAGCTTAATTCAACTAATCAAAATCAAGGTACCAATCAATAAAATGGCTAACATCAACATCCTATTCAAGTGCAAGCATCATAATCAACACAAGCCAATAACCAAGAAAGATCGAAACAATTCAACTATAATAGAAATGTTGTGGAAAATGAAGTAACGAAATCCTATCATGTCCAAATGATGCAAACATCATTTGTATCACCTTTTTAGCTTACTCCTACCAATTAATCTCTCTAACCAATGCTACAAGAATAACAACCAAAACCTACACAATAAATATAGAAACATTTACCATTGTAAACTCCTCCTCCTAAGAGAACCGTGCCTACACATCATGCCTTTAGTGACCTAAGAGAACCTATTAAGTTTCTATTTTCCAAACTTGTTACCTTTAATCTGATTAATTGGCCTATACCAAAGCATTATTTTCAAGGCATTTCTTATCTTGATTGGTACTATGAAAATGGATTATGTGACTATCATCAGGTCAACGGGCATAATCTATAAAAATGTGTCCAAATTAAGTATTTAATTAAGAATATGTTGGAAAATGGGGAGATAACATTGGATAATGGTGCTTTCACTTCCAATCAAACTCTTGGGGTTTATTAAAACCCCTTTCCTTGACATAATAATCATCAGCAATAACAAACATAATAATCATCAGCAATAACAACAATAATGGCCAGTGCAACAACAAAATCAACAGTATCAAAATCAAAGGCCAAACCAGTAGAATCAACAAAAATTAGCAGTAAAACCCACAACGATAGAACAATGAACAAAACCAAGGTCAGAACAGTAACAACCAACAAACCTATCATGTAGTTGTACATGACTATAACAACTTTGTAGGTCATATTGCAGGGGGTAACATTAATACCATCTCCATTAATCTTAAACCAAGCACTAATTAGCCTAGATTGTTGCTAAACAACACCATTTATCCAAATTACATGGATAATCCTTTTTTGACCTAGGAATACATATAGGCCAACCAGAAAACTAGGACTTCCCCTTTTTTACCTTATATCAATAACTCATCCTTACCACGTGACCACATGTGAGTGCACTGGAAACTGAGATTTGTCTAGGCTCACACCATTCCCAAAATTGGTTAGCAATAATGGTCCAATATTTAATCTTGATTGTGAAATTACAAATCAGAGGTTGAATTTCACTATCCTAAGCCCACAACCATCCACCACTTTGCCTATCATCTAACCAACCATTCAACCTCAAAATAAACCATTCACTACTGACCAAGACAAGAAATTTGATATCATGGAACAATTACAGAAGACACTAACACAAATTTATAGTTTTGATTTACTATGAACGCCAGTAATCCATTAGAACATCTTGAATGATTTTTTGACCCAATCCACTATTGTTAGTGCCATATCCCTTGATAAATTTCAAGCTTTGGTTGCACACTTAGCTCTAGCCCAATAAGTTACATTCAACCAAAGCGATATGTCTTCCCTTGGCCCACTCCATAATAATCCATTATACATAGAAGTTTATATAAGATGGCATAATGTGAAATGTGTCCTTATAGACAATGGATCCAACCTCTACATAGTGTCTCTAAAGCTCATCAAGCTTCTTGGATACATAATGGCATATCTATAGCCAAAAATAATAACTATCAAAGCCCATGATAATCAGGAAAGAGAGTCACAAGGAACCATTAGTTTGTCAGCTATCATTGGGCTTTTGGCCCATAATACACTTTACCATGTGCTTAATCTTGAGTTATCATACAATATACTTCTAGGTAGGCCTTGGTTACATGAGATTCATGCAATCCCATCAAGGCTGCACCAATATATCAAGATTTCTCACTCATGGATGGAAGTGAATATTATAGAATATTTACACCCATATGAACACTATAAGCATCTTGAGGCTAAATTTTAAATTTATGATTATCAGTACAGTATGAATCCAAGTTCCAAGTAGGATAAAGAAAATGCTATACTTATTGATCCTTCACCGGATAATTGCATAGATACTAATACCTTGGATTCCCTTTCCCACATGCCACTACCTGAAGCTTGTAATCATTTCACCATTTTAGATAATGGATCAGGAGAGTATGTGACCCATGATACATTTCATATTACCAATCTTCCTAAGAATCTAAAAACTTTTGGGTGACCTAAAGTTACCCCACATATGCATTAGTAACAAAAGAACAAAGATAAGGGACTTATCACATTTGTACCAACATCTGGCCTAAAACCTGACCCTCTTGAAGGGGATGAATCATGGTTATACAATGACAACCAAGTTGATTGTTGTAAAAGTGCAAAGTATCCTATTCCTAATAGGATCATGGAGTGTTAAAATTATGAAGACAGAGGCCTCGATCGAATCGAATCATTAAGGAACCATCAAGCCAATTTTCATGACTAAGTATAAAATACCTTATAGACTTGGATTTAAACCACCTGGGGGTGACCCCACATATCTTATTCAAACTCCATCACCAGTGACTAGTGATGATGATGCTGACAACAAAGCAGAGTTTGATCATAGCCCCACCTTTGATAACCTAGCTAAAACCAACTTGTTTGATAATAATGTCATTTGTACCCTTACCCTAGTTATTCATCATAACCTGTTACCATTATATTATCCCTAACTGATAGATTGGGACCAAAAAAAATCCAATCTACCAATTGATGAGTTTCTATGATTTCTTAGGTCTTAGAGACAACATTTGGTTGGGAAATCACAAATCAGGATTCGCAATCACATTAGATCCTGTAGTTTATTTTAGAGAGTGAGTGAACACCCTTAGACAAAAATAAATAAGTAAAACGCTAAGGTCCCAAAGTGAAAACCTTTTTAAGGCACTTTTTGACTAGGTAAAAAGTAAAGACAAAGGCCAGTCTAGAGGTGAAAACCTATTTCAGGCACCATTAGATGGGGGTGTTCATTCTTATTTGAATTTAGACTAGGAGACCATCAATGATGAACTTGCCTATAGATCTGAGTTCAACTTTGAGCCACAACAAGTATTTGATCAAATTATTCAAGAATTTCTAACTATTTTTGTCACATGGCTAGATATCCCATTAGGGGACTTAGATTCATCATGCCTAGGAGAAGTTAAAGAGAAAGTCCTAACAGAGGACCCTAACATAATTCAACAGCTCAAGTCATTCCCTACTATCCTAGCAGATACTTCAACCCTTCTAGTCAAAAATATAATAGAGGTAACATTGAGACTCCATCAGATCTGAAATGGATAAAATTAGGTGCATCCCTTACTAAGGAGGAACATGACATATTTACATCTCTATTAAGAGAATTTGTAGATATCTTTGCATTTGCATGGGCCTATTCTAACATGCTAGGTTTAGAACTGACCTTGGTTCTGCACCACCTGGTGGTTAATCCTAATGTTAAACTGGTAAACAAAAGCTACGTAAGATGCATCATTACATTATAGTATTGGTAAAGAAAGAGTTGGAAAAACTCTTAGAAGCAAGATGTATCTAATCCATTGACTACTCCGAATGGATCTCTAATGTGGTACCTATTAGTAAAAATCCTGAAGGGATCATAATTTGTACTAATTTTTGAGACATAAACAAAGCTTGTTCTAAAGATGATTTTTGCTTGCCTAATATTGACATGATTGTCAATTCCATGATAGGTTATGAAATGCTTTCACTCATGGATGTATTTTAAGGATACAACCAAATAAAAATAACACCAAAAGACCAACATAAAATAGCATTCACCACTCCATGGGGAACATTTTGTTATCAAGTAATACCATTTGGCCTTAAGAATGTTGGAGCTACATATCAAAGGGC
Organism: Torreya grandis; assembly: GCA_037957365.1. Classification (NCBI taxonomy): domain Eukaryota; kingdom Viridiplantae; phylum Streptophyta; class Pinopsida; order Cupressales; family Taxaceae; genus Torreya; species Torreya grandis. The sequence continues at coordinate 3,899,189 of JARHVA010000398.1, read as the reverse complement.
CATGAATGTCATATTTCATGATATGATGCATGATATTGTTGAAGACTATGTCGATGACATATTAGGAAAATCCAAAGCTAGGGCCAACCATCCAATAGTGTTGCATAAGATATTTGAAAGATTACAAGAGTACAAAGTTAGACTCAATTCAAAGAAATGTGTGTTTAATGTAACTTTAGGAAAATTACTTGTCTTAATCATGTCTCAAAGAGGTATCGAAATCAATCTGACTAAATTCCATGCTATAATCAAGATTTTGTCACCAACCAATTTAAAGTAACTTCATAGTTTATAGGGTAATATCTAGTCAATTCGATGCTTCATCTCTCATTTAGAATATAAATACCATCCATTTACACACATTTTGAATAAGGGAGTTATATTTCACTGAGATGATCACTGCCAAACAACTTTTTAACAACTCAAAGACTATCTTATTAATCTACCTTTTTTATTACCTCATATGCCAGGAAAGTCATTCTTATTATACATATTGACTACTAACCATGCTCTGGGGGCACTCTTGGCTCAACATGATGACAATGGAAAGGATCATGTTGTATACTACCTAAGCCATACCTTGGTTACATATGAACATAACTATGCACCTATTGAAAAAGCTTGTCTGGCATGGTCTTCACAACTCAGAAATTGTGCCATTACATGTCGAATAATAAGACCATGGTCATTTCAAAAGTAGATCCGCTCAAGTATCTACTATCTAAAACCTATTTACAATGTAGAATGGCTAAATGGATCATGCTTCTCAATGAGTTTGACATAAATTATGTCAATCAGAAGGCAATCAAGGGACATGTACTTACAGATTAACTTGTTGAAGCACCTCTCATAGACACACAACCAATCACATTTCAATTTATTGATGAATCCATATGACTATAATTGACACACCCCTTGAGGAGCATCCATAGAAGCTATATTTTGATGGTTCATTTATTGCACATGGATCGGGGGCAAGCCTATTGTTTATTACACCACAGGGGGATCTAATCCCTAAATCATTCAAAACTATTTTTCCTTGTACAAAGAACGTGGCTGAATATGAAGCACTTATTACAAGACTTTGATAAGTAGTGTATTGGAATATATCTCATCTCTAAGTTTATGGTGATTCTCAGTTAATCATCAATTAGGCCACAGATCATTTTTAGACCAAAGATGACAAGATGGTTCCATATAAAGCCATGGTTGACACTCTTAAACAATAAATTGCCAACATTCAGTTTGAGCACATACCAAGGGCTAGTAACAGAACTATAGAGGTCATGGCTACTATTGTCTCTTTGATTTGACAAATAAATAAAGATAGAGAGTATCAGTTCCTCATCAAGAATTTGTCAGCACCAAATCATGAACCTTCAACCATTGCCATGATTTGTGATATTTTTGGTCCTAATTCTATCTGGTACTCAGACCTTCACAACTACCTTCATGAGTAAGTTCTACCACCCAACCTATCTTGAAAACAAACCAAAGCGTTTATTCATCATTTTTATCTTTATACTCTACTTGGATCTACCCTTTACCATCATAGTCTTGATGAAACTCTACTTCATTGTTTAAATTTGATAGAGGCTACACTAGCATTAAGAGAAGTTCACGAAAGAGTATGTGGAGCTCATTATACCAAGGCAGTCCTATCTAAAAATATCTTGCATACTAATTATTATTGGCTAACAATGGATGTAGATGCCACTGCATATGTAAAAAAATGTGACAAATGTCAATGATAGGCTAATCTAATTCATGCCCCAACAAAAACTCTAAAACTGATGTTGACACCATGGCCATTTTCTACATGGGGACTTGACCTCATTGGGAAGATCAACCCCACTTCATCCAACAACCATAAACATATCCTTACCACCACTGAATATTTCACTAATTGGGTTGAAGCTATACCACTCACTTATGTGACTGGAAAGAAAATTTCCAAATTCATCTTCAACCATCTAATCTACCACTTGGTATCTCTTCTGACATTATATCTGATAATGAAGGATCATTCAAGAACAAGGATGTAGACCAGTCATGTACTAAATATAACATCACACAACATTTTTTTACAACATATTACCCTCAAAGTAATGGCCAAGTTGAGGCATCCAATAAAACCATTATCAATATTCTTAAAAATATTGTCAATGATGCCAGTCATGATTGGCACCTCCATATATTACCTTCCCTTTGGGAATATCATACCAATCATCGTACCCCCATAGGAACCACTCCATACTAACTTATTTATGGTACTAAATCCATCCATCCCATTGAGGTTGAATTTACTTAACTGTGCATCTCTTTCAAGCATGTCCTAGATGATCATGACTATCGAGTAGCTCACCTGCAAGATCTAGACCTACTTGATGAAAAATGCACATTGGGCTCAAAAATCTTCAAGCATATCAAAATCAACTCAAAGGCCACTATAATCAGCATGCTAATCACAGAAAATTTAAACTTGGTGATCTTGTTCTTAAAGAAACCCAAAAGAACACCACAACTGAGAAGAAGCATAAATGGAAATTTAAAACAAACTATATAGGGCCTTTCATCATTACTACAGATTATGGATCAAGAGCATACATGATTGCCACACAAGATGGAGATGAACTTCTTGAGCTTATGAATATTATTCATCTCAAGTGGTACTATTCTTGAGCTCTAAGGTGTATTATTTATAAGGACCATTTTAGTTATGTTATTTTATCATTAGTCTTCTTTGTACAAATACCATCCTTATTTGTCCTCTTCATTGCATCCACTTTTCACTTCTGACCTATCGACCCAATATGTTCAAAATCTTAGCTTGTTTTACCTTGGTTTTTTGCCATTCATTACGTATTTTTAGCATCAAGGTATCTAATCAGTTTGATCAATTGGTTCAAGTACTTTAGATAGATATCATATTTTAGGATAATGTGATAGAAGTTTTGATAGTTGCATCCTTCCTTTTTTATTCCTTTCTTACCACTAGTATTGTAACTAATTCTAACTACCTTTAGTAAATTAGTACCTTTGATCTATGCCATTGTATCCTAGCTATAACCACCTATGGGAAAACTATGGGAAACATTAATCCTTGACATACCAACTTTTCACTTCATATGTTGTACTATGCCTTTTTACCAACTATGCCTATTTTGTTTGAATTGACTACTACACTAGTCACATTCCTCTACTGTAAGGGAAGAACTATAGTGACTTGAGGTCCTACTCTAGGATTATATAGGTAACACTCAATACTTTTTGAGATCATCTTAGCCACCCTTTTCCCCACACTCTCATTATTTTTTGAGAAACATAACCCGCACTATTACCATTTTACGATCAACCTAACCCATGCTCTCGCCATTTTGTGAGTAACCTAAGCCACTCTCTTTCCATTTTATGAGCAATGGAAGCCACGCTCTCACCATTTTGTGAGCAACCTTCATTTAAACGCTCTCAACATTTTGAAATCTTGAACCATTTAGTGCCTCATTATTCTCGATTGAGTTGAGACACTCCAAAATAATTCTAAAAATATTTGAAACGTCATTAGAAAAGAACAAAAGCATTGACCACTTCTTTTGCTTAAGTATTTTTGGACCCTTACTAAGTTACAAGAAAATCACTTGTCATTTAGTTTCCCCATCCTTTTTGGCCTTTTTCTATCATGCACTTGCCATTTTGAAAGACCATTCTTATTCTTCTATGACATCCATTTTGTTTGTTTTTATCAGTTATCACATTCTTCCCATTCCTTGGGAAAATTGCATTTGGCCTAAAGTTTTTTATTGGATATTACATCCATGGAACTATGTATGTATTGTCAACTTGCCTAGTGCATATGGAGACAACTCAGCCACCCGCTCTGTTCTTCTATTCCTTCATTTTGTTCATTTGTTAAGTTGTCACCTATTTTATAGGGGCAATATTCATAGGATTCCTATTGCATTGTTTGCATTATTTATTTTTACTTATTTTATTTGTTTGTTTGTTTGTTTATTTGTTTGATTTCAACACTGTTGCCTTGATTTAGTTTATGTGTGTTTATTGGGTGATTCCTTGTCCACACTTACACTTGAATCCATTCATATTCATATGTTTACATTATCATCATGGTTTCTATCATTGGTGAATTGTTTTCTATTGGGTATTGGATTATGGGAGTCATTCCTCATACATATTTCAACCAAGTCATCATGATGTTATTCCATGATGCCTATTGACATGTGCTACAACAAACCTCAGATTTAAGAAGTCTATTAATCAATGACAACATCTCTTCAGCATTGACATCCTGTTTTATCCTAATCATATCCCAAACAGAGTAATTAACCATGAAATAATTTCAACCTTTATTAGTTTGAATGAGCATCTCCCTACTAGTAGGTTGTTCCAATTCATCATTACCCTCTGTGTTAAGTTATCATCCTTCTCGACCAAGTTTATTATGTTTTCCATAATTGGGGTCTAATGATTATAACTATCTATGGGCAAATCATTTCACACCATCCCACCTACATTTCTCAATGATTATAACCACCTTTGGGAAAATCATTGTGTTGTCGCCACTTTACTTTTTTTTCCTATATAGGGGCATGTTCTTATCTTGTTTATCTACCCCTACAGGGGCAACTCCATCTTCTCAATGATTATCATCACCTTTGGGAAAATCATTGTGTTATCATACCATGTTGTCACTATCGAGGTACAATGTTTATAACCACCTTTGGGCAAATCATTGTACACTATCTGACTTGTATTCTCAATGATTTTGACTACTTTTTCAATATCATTATGTTTTCACTCCATCATCTTTCCTTTCTTTGGTCCCCTCGTTATGCTTCTTTCTTTTTGAGGGACCATTTCTTGAGCTATTTGTGCCAACCATTACCTCGAGGGGGCATCATATAGTTAATTTATCATCATTACAGTTATAGGCATACAAGATCTTTTCATTCTTTGAGAAGATGTTACTATGCTTATAGCTTGCAATGCCTACCCAAATAGGGGGAAATTATAAACACCTAAATCTAGCCACCAATAACCTCTAACCAGGTTTTTGACTAATTTCCACCTAAAATGCACAATTTAGCCTAAAAACACTAAAACACACTAAATGATGTGAAACTGACATATTCAAGTGTCAATTGTTTCCAGCATATCATTAAATGGGGTAATGTAATTTATGGGCTAGCTAACTTTGATTAGATCATTTTGAGTCAAAATGCCAATTTTGCACTTGGGTGCTCTAGATTACTCTTTCCTATCAAATCTCTTGTACAAGGCATATACCTTTGTTATTTTTTGTCAGTAAGATCCTAAATGGGAATATGGATCCAATGCATCTGACATCACCTTTCAATTCCAATCTAGTCAAATTTTGGACCAATAACAATGCATTCTGATCGATTTGAGTAATTCGTGCATAATGTGTCTAAACATGCTTAAGAACTAGTTAACCCAAATCAAGGCCTAATTAATAATTCCATGGAAACTTGTTAAATACTTTATTTTAGAAATTAATATTGAATATTTGCATCATCATGTGACCTCATTTCTTGGGAAGACATCTCTAGGCCATAAATGCCACAAATATCAAGATGCATGCCCTCCATGACTTATCAATGCCTTCCATGATTCCCTTTATGCCTCTTAATTTACCCTTCTTCCAAAGGCATGATGAGGATAATTAAAAACTTAATTCTAAAAATTAAATTAATCCTCAACCACACATCTCAATCTTGAAATGGATGGTTCAGGTTGATTCTAAACATTCTCAAAATTTTATAAATAGAGAAGCCATGAACATCATTTTTAAGACATGATAATGCAAAGTTATAATGCACAAATGGTTCCAAAATCTTCAATAAATTAGTGTTACCATGCAAAATTAATTCCAAGCCAAAGCCACAAGGTGCCAAGGAGAATTTGAGATAGCCAAGCCTCATTTTATGAAGACTTCATGAGCACAAGCTAAGCAAGCCACCACTATAAAGGCATTTGGAGAATCCAAGGAAGCTGAAGGAATTCTTGTGTTATATTCCTTACTTTTTAATTGTGTTTGTCATTTATTTTTGTTAACTAAGCTCTCCCTAGTGTCTAGGCCTAGAGATTTTATGCTAGTTAGTATATTTCTTTCATTTTATTTTCATTTTAGAACTAACATGATACTAACCATCCTCTCTTGAGTCAAATTCCTATATCACATACTATATTTTTTAATCTTTCATTTTCACCTCACATGGACCTAGACAACTTGTGTCTCAATTTGATGTTGTAATTATTTCTAGTTAGACACCTAAGGCTATTGTTGTGGTCTTATCAACCCAATTATTGTCAAGTGTTCTATTTATGATATTTTAGTGGCTACTTTCTTCTTAGAGCTTGTAATTTCAAATAATCCACCCTTATTCTCCATAACACCTATTAGAACACCTCTTATTTGAATATATTTAATTGACACTACATCAAGTCATATTAGTGACATAACTATGCCACTACCTACTACTATAAAAATACCCTTACGAATGACCAAGACAGTGACTGCACTTATTAATTAATTTGTTTCACTAATATATATTATGTCCATAAGTGTGACATTGGGTGATTCTACAAGGCCTCACACTTATATTTCACAACTGTTAGAGGTAATCTTGAACACTCTGAAACCTATTTCCACATCCATTCCCACTTTTATTTCTAAGACCACTCCATTCACTTTACCATCTACTATTTCTAGTGTCACTGTGATCACTCCCAATCCACCCTTGCCATAGGTACCATCTACACATTTTAAAGTTACCATGACTCCTCAACTTGAAGGATGAAACTCCCAAATGAGTTAGATATAGAGCATGAAACTTGTGAAGGATCAAATGTTTATAATCATTAAATTCATAAATTATCTCAAGTTGAAATGAAATTCGAGACATTTATAGGTAAATTTAAGAGAATCTCCATGGTAAAAATCACTATAGATGGTTCTCAAACCTTGTTTCAGACCAAGGAGGAGTTGTTTTCAATTACTAGGAAAAGGAGAAGGGAAATCCAAAAAGTTGTTAAAGCCATTAATTAATCCAACAATGAACATGAGTATGAAAAGGATCTAGAATAAATAATAAAGTTCACTTATCATATTACAAAGAAGGTTATCCATGGTATGAAAAATAAATTTAAATACATAGATACTTTGGCCAAGATCAAAGTCCCTGAAAATATTTTCTGATGTTGAGAATGCTCTAGAATTGTTATTTAGGTCATTGATAGAGTTACACCAATCCAAATTCAAAAGTAACAAATGGAAGAAGAATATTCATAATTATATGTTAGATATCACTAAGATGGAGAGAAGATTAACAATAATTTCTAGAGTGATGAAATGAGGTTTGTTCCTAATTATTGAATTTATGAATATGTTTGATTTAAACAAATGTGAAAGTTTTATTATTCATACCAAGACTTCACTATAAGATTTGTCACATAGTTTGGTGGCTACCGTGTATAAATAAATGTTTAAGAGATAAAATTATTTATTTTTCCATGGAGGCCAACATGCCATACTTATATAAAAAATATAAAAATCAAATAAATTCAATTGAATACATAATGCTCCTAAATAATTTCACAACTATGTTTAAGGGGGAAGTGACCAACATACACAAAAGGGATAAGTCAAAAAGTTGTGGATTTTATCACACATGAAGTGAAATTAATTGAGAAGGAAAATACAATTAGAGAATCACTCCAAGGACCTCTTTGAGGCCATGCATGCATCATCTATGTCTACATCATGAATCAGTTTTATTCAACCAATTGCAATTCAGGCCTTGGGTGCAATCCTTGTGATCCTAAAATAAGAGGTTGTATACCCATCACCTATTAGAGTGGGTACACAAACCTGAAAAAAAAACTTATTATTGGGTCGTCATAATGGATTCACAAAATATTCCTTGAATTTTTAATGACCCATTATAATATGTGAATGAATTATATTTCTCAATTCCATTATATATTTGCACATGTTTGAATATATTCACACCTTTAAATGTCTTGTAGCCATGTGGAGTCATTTTGTGAAATTATTTGTTATCGAGTTCCATGTCTTCATCATTTGTGACCTTTAGTATGTCTAATGAAATTAAAATAATTGGAATCTTTTCATTTCTCATGGATTCATAGGGCTAAAGCACCTTAAGATTAAAAATTCAATTATGTAGAGAATATGGATTCATTCAAAAAAATAGTTTTGGTTTATATTTGTTGATACACGCAATAGATAAATATGTCATAGCCATATTCATGAATATTAAATAAGTTGAGTATATTACTTTAAAAAAACTTGTTATCAATAAGACATGGGGTCATGACATTCAATTTTATTCTCAATTAATTTTTAATGGACTCTGTGGATTCCGTTGAAATTTTAAATCTACTTCATATTCTCACATGTATACCTTTTCCTTGATCAACATAAATACCCACACAACTATAATAATTTTAAAATAAAACATGAATAATATGTGTACTCATTGATTTTATTGTATGTTCTCATTTTATCACACCTTGTCAACTTTGCATGTGTCATGTCTACATGGAAAAAACCTATTTAATGTTTCTTCTTATAAGCTCCTAGTTATTCATTTATTTTTAATTTATTAAGTCCACTTAGATTGAAGCATGTGGTAATTTCCCATTACTTTTTTTTTATCATGGATTGGATTTAAAATTGTGAAGGAATTTTAGGTCAGGTCTGTGGATCCATTGGATTATGAGTTTTCCATTTATGAGTATTTAACCTTACATTTTCCATTATCAAGTGGCATAACCATGTAGTGTGTCTTTGTTAAGATGTAAGTCTTAATTATATTTTCACTTTACCATATCCCATTAGAGTGATATGAAAATATATTTTTATTGGGTCATAATGATGGATCCAAAAACTCCTTATGAGTGTTTTTATTGATATATTTATAATGTATAAATGTGTTATTTATTAATTCTACTTTATAACTAAATTTTTCTAAGTATCTTCAATATTTTACATATCTTATTTCCAAGTGGTAGAATCCTTTTAAATTAATTATCATAGGCTCCAAGTGTTCATCACCTTTTGTCCTTTGATATGTATAATGGAATCAAAACATGTGATAGTTTATGATCAATACTAGTCACAGGCTCATAGATTTTTCCAAGCTTCCAAATGTTTGAGTGTGGAGTCTATAGACACATTGAATAATTGATCTCAATTTATTTTCATTGACACCCACACCTTACATGAAAAATGAATAAATATTTCATATTGATCATCAATAATATTAATAAATCACATATATTAATAGAGTTTAGGTCATTGATAGCATTATAGCAATCCAAATTCAAAAGTATCAAATGGAAGAAGAAAATTCATAATTATATGTCAAATATCATTAAGATGGAGAGGAGATTAACAATAATTTATAGAGTGATGAAATGAGGTTTCCTTCTAATTATCGAATTTATGAATATGTTTGATATAAACTGTTAGGACTTATTCCAAAGTCTGACCATTAGGTTAGATTTTTTATAGGTTAATAAATATTACTGTTAATGGGGCATGCATATTTTAGTAAAGACACCCCCATAAAATAAAGTTACTTAGTTTAATTTTAGGTAGTTTTCATGTTTTATATTTATTAATTAGAACTACCTTATGGGTTGATTTCCCATAAATAGTTGGTTATAGGATTAGTTGTTTTTACCGGTCATTGGTAAAATCTATATAAATCAATGTTTGAATTGTAAAAGGGTTAACAGAGTAAAGGCACCCTTATGTAATTGTTTTTTGAATATTAATAAAATACTTGTGCACTCGCACTAAGCGGGGACAAGGTTCAACCTATTTGTTCAAGGAGTTATCAGTGGTATCAGAGCAATGGTTATATCCAGCATGGTGAATTTTAGAGAGCATTGGTGAATTTGAAAGGAAGGCAAAGTGAAAAATCAAATTCACATGAATTCAATGGCATGAAATAAGGTATGCCACATAAAGTAAAAATTTTATTGGTTTAAAAGTTTGAAAAATTATTTTAATTTTTCAAATTTTTTTTTACATTTAAACCTGTGTATTTTTTCATATACCACAATATGGTCATTTTGGCCATTTGATACTCCATTTTATTGTGTTTAAACTCCTAATTTGGAATAAAAATTAATTTTTTAGCATTTAAATGTTATTGAATTCATTATTTTTTTGCAAAAATGGACTTGTACGGCCTGTTTACTTGTGAAAAACCTCTGTAATTTTCATTCATGGCTGCCATTGTTATTTGCATTCATCTCAGCCCTCTTGAATCCAAAAACACTTGCAAATCTTGTTAAAACCCCTATTTTTTCATTCTCAATGAAAAATCTAGAAAAAATCTGAGTTGTACGACCTATGGTACGGCCTTCCAAAGCCCTAGCTACAATTTGAATCCATTCCCTATTAAAAAATACCTTGCAAATTTGCCAAAACTCAGCCAAATCCTTTTTTATCCTACTTGTACGAATTTGTACAGCCTCCAACAGTGAGAGCAGGTGCAGAGAAACTTCTAGGAGCAGCCATGGCATCCCAAGGAAAAATGACACTGTAATAAAACTCAAGAATTTTTTTTTTTGCAGTTTTTAAAGTTTGGATATTAAATATTTGCATTGGATGGGTCCCACGTGAGATAGCTGCGAAGAGAAGACTGAAAACTTGAAAAAGTTTGAATTTATTTACACACATGTAAATTTTTTTTAAATTTTCCCTCATAGACAAAATCTAGAATAAGTACAAGTTTCTGAGTGTTATATCTTGAAAGTGCTCTTAGAGCAATTGGTTGAAGTCATGTTGTAAGAAGTTTGCAAAGGAGGAGGTCAAGGGTTCGAATCCCTTCTTTTTAAAAGTTCTTTTGATTTAGAATATACTTTTTTGTAAAAGGAATATTCCCTTTTATATCTACTTTTTGTATGCCTTGAAAGCTGTGAAACGCATACTTATTGTATTGTGTTGTTTATTCAAAAAAGGGGGAATTCAATTCTATTTCTTTTACATTAATATGGTGATATAAGGGTGTAATTGGTGGAATAAGGTTATAATTTGGTGAAATAAGGGTGTAATCATTGATTTTTGGTGAGGTTAATTGCAAAACCCATAAAAAATTCTTGTTTTTTTCTATTTTGTTCTATGTGGAGGTTAAGTGAAAAACCTTGTAAAAGTAGTGTCTTGTGCAGTGAGTGTGATATTTGTTTCATCTCTTTTGCATTTTGTCGCACTTTTCTTTACTACACTTTATTTTATTTTAGGATGCCAAAAATTCAAAATTTGCTTTCAGATGGTGATAGATTAACAATTTATAAATATTTAGATTGGAAACGATTGATGGAGGCTTCACTAGTTTTTAATGAATTATGGGATATTATCAAGAATGAAAATCCCACATTGCCAATAGAGCAGGCTAAACTAAATGTATTTAATTTGTGTGATTCTAAGGCCTTACCTCTCATTAAATGGTGTTGTACTCGTGATACTTATGTTCATATTGAAAATTCTCCTCATAGTTACACTGCATGGAAAACATTGTCAGATTTGTATGATAAGAAACCTAAGCATAAGAAGATAGATATTCATATGTCATTGTTTACTTTATCATTAGATGAAGAATGGGATATGGGAGAATATATGTCTAAGTTGAAAAATATCACTACTGAGTGCACTAAGGCTAGGTTTGGAAAACTAGATGATGACCTCATAGTCACTACTACTTTGAAAGGACTACCAGGGTCCTATAGGAATTTTATTGAAATGTTGCATGTTTCTGAAAAGATCATAGGCATAACCTTTGATAATTTGGTTGAGTTACTCATCCAACATGACCTATTTCTACCTAATAAATCCAAGAAAACTGAAGAAGCCCATGCTTTAGAGTCAAAGCCTAGTTCATCTTCATCTGGGCATCAAAACAATAGAGGAAACAGTTATAGAGGGGGTCAAGGTTATAGAGGAAGTATATATCAAAATAGAGGTAGGGGTCATTCAAATAATCAACAATCTAACCAATCACATTCACATGAAACAAGTGATCGAGGACATGGTCAGAACTCATATAGGGGTAGAGGTCGAGGTAGATCAAACATTCAATGTCATAGATGTGGAAAATTTGGTCACATTACCTCACAATGTAGGATTCCTTTTGATAAAATTCAAAGGCCATAAAAAGTGACTAAGTCTAACTCTGCTCAGTATGTCAATCATGACTATGATGAGTCCAGTAATGTTGTCCATGAATTTGCATTCACTACTTTGGGGCACATTGATTAAATTGAATATGAGGCTAGAGATGAGCTCACAGATGTATGGGTTTTAGACACTGGAGAAACCAAACACATGACATTTAGGAGAGATTTCTTTTTGTCTTTTAAGGAAGCTTCTCTCTCTCTAGTTTCCTTAGTAGATAAGTCTATGCATACACCACTAGGACTTGGATCTATTCGGATTCTTCTTCCTAATGGTCTATAAAATACTTGGAGGATGTTTGTTATGTTCCCACATTGAAGAAACACTTACTTTCTTTGGTAAATATTTGAAAGAAAGGTTATCAAATTGTGCTTGAAAATGGGTTCATTTACATCATTTTAGGGATGATTATAAAATAATGTATACAGGATATGAAGATGGAAACTTGGTTAGATTGCATTGTAAAGTGCTTCCTCCCACTATAAAACTTGCACCAGTTATTGACACATGTATAGGTACTATGTCTACACAACGGTTGTGGCATATCCATTATGGACATTTGAATATCCACTCTTTAGTGGATTTGTAGAGATATTGTATGGTGAATGGGTTGCCCACTTTTTGCAAAGATAGTATTCTTTATGAGTCATGTGTTTTGGGCAAACAAAATAGGGAAATTTTTCCTAAATAGTCATCTTGGAGAGCTAACAGATGTTTACAGTTAGTTCATAGTGATGTATGTGACATGAAAAAGTCATCCATTGGTGGGTGTAGATACTTTGTCTTGTTTATTGATGACTTTTCTTGGATGACTTGGGTATATTTTATGAAAAACAAATCTAAAGTTTTCACTAAGTTTGTTGATTGGTTACACTTAGTCGAAAAAGAAACAAGTTCACATTTGGCCACTCTTCGTTCAGATAATGGAGGTGAGTATACCTCTAATCAATTTCTAGATTATTGTCAAGAACATGGAATTCATTGAAAATATAGTAATGCTTATACTCCATAGCAAAATGGAGTATTTGAACATATGAACAAAACTTTAGAGGGCACAACACGTGCGATGTTGCACTATAAACAGCTTGATGATAAGTTTTGGGTAGAAGCCATTGGTACTATAGTGTATTTGAGAAACAGGTCCCCCACAGTTGCACTTTTGGGACAAAATCCATATGAGGCATGGTATGGATTTAAACCAAAAGTTAAACACTTGAAAGTGTTTGGATGTCTTTGTTTTGCTTTGGTTCCTATTAAACACAGAACTAAGTTGGAACCACGAAGCTGAAAATGCATCTTTTTTGGTTATTCTAAAGATAAAAAGGGGTTTACTTTGCTTGCATAGGATTCAGGCAAATTCATAGTGAGTCGAGATGTAATATTTGATGAGTTTGGAACTATGAACACTGCAGAGATTGATTCTCAACTTGATAGATTAGAGAGGAAAAATACAAAAAGAGATAAGGGTTTGAATAATGGGGATAACTCTTAAAAGTTTTGGTATGAAACTCAAATTTATTCACTTTCCTCTCCTTCATCCACAAGTTCATAGGTTGATGACTTATAAATTATTGAAAATTCTCTAATTCCCCCTTCGAATGATGCACATGATGAGAATTTTGGAGTCCCTGATTTGAATAATTTGACTAGGTATCCAAAATGGGCTCAAAGTACTTTTTCTGACTTGAAAATAGATGAAGTTGGTTTAACAGGGCCTAAGAATTCTTTAAATTAGGTAAACTATGCTATGGTTGTTACTACTTCTTCCTCTGTGCCATCCACTTTTGAGGAGGCATCTACTGAACATGTTTGCCAACATGGAATGAAAAATGAGTATGATGCCATACTTAGCAATAATACATGGGTTTTAGTTGATCCTCCTCCACATGTTAAACCCATCAGTTGTAAATGGGTTTATAGGACTAAGTATAAATCAAATGGCTCCATTGATAAACATAAGGCATGACTTATTGCAAAAGGATATGCGCAACAAGAAGGTATTGACTAATGGGAAACATTTGCACCAACTACCAAATGACACACTATTCATATGGTACTTGCCTTAGCAGTACAAAATGGTTGGAAAGTAAATAAATTGGATGTTAAAAGTGCTTTATTAAATGGTGATTTACAAGAAGTGTATATGAAACAACCTCAGGGTTTTGAACAGGTGGATGCTAAACACAAAGTGTGTAAATTGATAAAAGCTTTGTATGGGCTCAAACAGGCACCCAGCGCTTGGTATGAGAAAATGGATTCATACTTTAAATCCATTGGTTTTCATCATAGTGAATCTGATGATACTCTCTATTTTTGAGTGCAGAGTAAGAAAATGGTGATACTTGTTCTTTGTGTCGATCACTTGTTTATCACAGGTAATGATGAAAACCATAACAAATCTGTGAAGAAGGAATTAAAAGATGGGTTTGAGATGACAGATCTTGGACTTCTTCACTACTATCTAGGCATAGAGGTAACTCAAAAAGAGCAAAGTATTTTCATTTCACAAACTAAGTATATTTTTGAGTTATTAGATAGGTTTGACATGAGTTATTGCAAACCTGCCCTCACTCCCATGGAAAGTAATTTGAAATTGTCTAACAATGATAGCAGTGCCTTTTTTGATGACACCACATATAGACAATTGGTGAGAGGTTTGATATACTTGATGACTACCAGACTCGATATTTCATTTTCAGTTGGAATTTTATCTAAGTTTATGCATGAGCCTAGAGAAATTCATTAGCATGCAACAAAATGAGTACTTTGTTACCTTTAAGGAATGAAAACATATGGCCTTGAATACCGCCGCAACAAGAAATTCAAACTTGTTGGATATTGTGATGCAGATTTTGGTGAATGTGTGGATGACAGAGTGTCAACCATAGGATACCCTATGCATATGGGTTTAGCTACCATTACTTGGTGTTGTAAGAAGCAGGATATAGTGGTAAATTCATCAGTAGAATCAGAGTATATTTTACATGGGACGCTTCCAGAGAAATTGTTTACCTTCATTGTATTCTTGAAGAACTTTAGGTTTCTCAGTTTAATCCTACACAGTTATACATTGATAATCAAAGTGCAATCAAGATGTCCAAGAATCCAGTGTTTCATGCAAAAACAAAATATATGGATATCAAATACCATTATCTGCAAATGTTGGTGGCAAAGAAAGCTCTTGATCCAATATATTTCCCAACTGCCGATCAGACAGGTAATATCTTCACAAAACCCCTTGACAAAATCAAATTTGAAAAATTTAGAAAAATACTTGGTATGTGTCCAAAGACCTGACTTTGGATCATAGGGGGGTTTGTTAGGACTTGTTCCAAAGTCTTAACATTAGGTTAGATTCTTGAAGAACTTTAGGTTTCTCAGTTTAATCCTACACAATTATACATTGATAATCAAAGTGCAATCAAGATGTCCAAGAATCTAGTAATTCATGCAAAAACAAAACATATGGATATCAAATACCATTATCTACAAATGTTGGTGGTAAAGAAAGCTCTTGATCCAATATATTACCCAACTATTGATCAGACAAGTAATATCTTCACAAAACCTCTTGACATAATCAAATTTGAAAAATTTAGAAAAATACTTGGTATGTGTCCAAAGACCTAACTTTGGATCATAGGGGGGTTTGTTAGGACTTGTTCCAAAGTCTTAACATTAGGTTAGATTTTTGGTAGGTTAATAAATATTATTTTTAATGGGGCATGCATCTTTTAGTAAAGATACCCCCATAAAATAAAGTTACTTAGTTTAATTTTAGATAGTTTTCATGTTTTATATTTATTAATTAGAACTACCTTACAGGTTGATTTCTCATAAATAGTTGGTTATAGGAATAGTTATTTTTACCGGTCATTAGTAAAATCTATATAAATCAATGTTTGCAATGTAAAAGGGTTAACAGAGTAAAGGCACCCTTATGTACTTATTTTTTGAATATTAATAAAATACTTGTGCACTCGTACTAAGTGAGGACAAGGTTCAACCTATTTGTTCAAGGAGTTATCATAAACTAGTGTGAAAGTTTTATTATTCATACCAAGACTTCACTATAAGGTTTGTCACATAGTTTGGTGGCCACCATGTATAGATAAATGTGTTTAGAGATAAACTTCTTTCTTTTTCCATGGAGGCTAACATGCCACAATTATATAAAAAAGATAAAAATCAAATAAATTCAGTTGAATTCATAGTGCTCCAAAATAATTTCTCAACTCCATTTAAGGGGGAAGTGACCAACATAAACAAAATGGATATTCAAAAATTTGTGGACTTCATCACACATGAAGTGAAAATAATTGAGAAGGCCAATACAATTAAAGAATCACTCCAAGGACCTCTTTTAGGCCATGCATGCATCATTTATGTCTACACCATGAATCAATTTTATTCAACCAATTACAACTTAGGCCTTAGGTCCAATCCTTGTGATCCTAAAAAAAGAGGGTGTATACCCATCACCTATTAGAGTGGGTACACAAACCCAAAAAAAACTTATTATTGGGTCATAATAATGGAGTCACGAAATCCTCCTTGAATTTTTAATGACCCTTTATAATATGTGAATGCATTATATTTCTCAATTTCATTATATATTTGTACATGTTTGAATATATTCACACCTTTAAATTTCTTGTAGCCATGTGGAGTCATTTTGTGAAATTATTTATTATCGAGTTCCACATTTTCATCATTTGTGACCTTTAGTATGTCTAGTGAAATTAAAATTATTGGCATATTTTCATTTCTCATGGATTCATGGGGCTACAAAGCACCTTAAGATTACAAATTCGTTATGTAGAATCTATGGATTCATTCAAAAAAATAGTTTTGGTTTATATTTCTTGATACATGCAATAGATAAATATGTCATAGCCATATTCATGAATATTTATAAAGTGAGTATATTACTTTAAAAAAACTTGATATTAATAATACATGGGGTCATGACATTCTCTTTTATTCTTAATTAATTTTCAATGGTCTCTGTGAATTTGTTGAAATTTTAAATCTACTTCATTTTCTCACATGTACACCTTTTCCTTGATCAACATAAATACACACACAACTATCATAATTTTAAAATGAAACATGAATAATACATGTAATTATTGATTTTATTGTATGTTCTTGTTCTATCACACTTTTTCAATTTTGCATGTCATGTCCACATGGAAAATACATATTTAATGTTTCCTCTTATATACTCCTAGTTATTCATTTATTTTCAATTTATTATAGTTACAAGGGTAATCACCCAAGCTAGGGAACTTGTCAATAGACCTAATTTTTATAATCTTCTCTAGGTGTCTAAAAACAACCTAAAGTAAGAAGTTGAGGGGAATATATATAAAAAAAATAAGGAAGACTTTTAGTTGGTCAGTTTTACAAAGTATAGAGTAACAAGAGTAAAATCTCTAGCAGCCAAATTCAAGAGCTCAAAGGCTAAATATGAAAGTTTGATGGTTGATGCTATCAGAATCTTAAATCTATCATTACTTAATTTTGAAATTATAGACAAATAATTTGATATAGCTTATGCACTAGGTGAAGATTTAAAATCTAAGGAAACAACTTCTAGGTCAGTTCCACTCATGCAACTAGTCGTTAGTGCCCCCCAGCTTCCCAAAGCTCTTAGTCCTTGCCTTAGTTACTATTGTAGTTAATCCATTAAATCATCTAGTTAATGGTGCCACATCAACACTTTGATTTTAAAATGATTATGTATTTACATGTTATTACCAAGGTTCAACTTTAGTTCCCAATCTATTTACTATACATTCATATTGTATTTTTATCAGTAGAGTTTATTCTGGGCATTATCATTATACATGTTAGTGTAGGTTTTTATTTGTTTCTATTATTTAATTAGGGAATATTATATATTTGTGAATTCATGTATTTTTCCAACATTCATGGGATAAGCTAGCTTATGTGGAGATGTGTGTCATAGATGTGTCATAGGTGTCATAAGAATGTCATAAGTAACTCATTTGACCGGCTATTCCGGGTATGGGAGTTACTTCTCTATTCTTAGCACCTTGTCACCACCTTTTGTGGAGGAGTTATAGTCTATTCTTGGGGTGATTTAACCACCATTTGTGGAGGAGTTACTGCTAGCTCTCATATATGTATTCTTCATTATGGCCATCTCATGTTAATGGAATATTGGTTTTTCTCCAAATTGTCTATGTAATTGTCTCTTGTTTGATTTTATTTACTTTAGAATTTTGTGGTATTCACTTGCTTCATCCCATGCAACCATGACTCATGCATCCTCATTATTCAGACCTTGGTGAATCCTTCAATATGGTATCAGAGCCACCCCGGTAACTGGTTGTCTATTTTGCTATTGCTTTCATTGAAATCTAGAGCTTTGTTAAGGCATTTTTTTATGAAATTTAAAAAAATTTAGGAGATATTGTTATTTCTCTGTGCTCTTGTTCCTTCCATGGCTTGTTTGGTCTCTCCATATACATGCAGGCAGGATTTTGCAAGATCCAATAATCTTGTTTCTATCAATCAACTTGTATATTTTGTATTTTAATCAGAATTATAGGTTGTCACATGATTTTTCAATCTTTTAGTAGCTGATTCTACCTTTGCATGCCATTTTTTGGTTATTGGGGTCATTTTTTCTAGCTAAAGGCATCTAATTTACACTAGATCTGCATCTTCTATACATTAGCAAGAAAAACGTCTTCTGGGTTTTGTTCACAGCCCAAAAACACCATCTGGGTATCTTTCATTTTTTGCATACATTTTATATACTTTGAAAAAATGTGCTCAGAAAGCTACATCAAGACCCCTCTCTGTTAGCAGTTGCAATTTTGAAGGCAGTTTTCAAATGCTCCGTTCTTGTTCATACGGACTCCTTTTCCCACGATTTTTATTTTATTTTGGCTATTGTTTCATGATCTATGCACTAGTGTGGATGTTTTTTGATTTTGATGCTAAGATTTTTTAGAAATAGCAGATTCTCAGTCGTGACATTGCAAAGTTCTCATTTTGAGAACTTCAGAGGATCATAACATTCACATAAGACCTTGTATCGAGACGATTCTTGTTTTGAAAGTGCATAATTTTTTGAGTAGATCATAGTGGTGCTATTTATTTCTCTGAATATTATGCCAAAGTTGTATTTTTAGCATATGCTCTTCATGAGGGTTTTGTAATGCATTGAAATCAAGACCACTTAGTATTTCTTGCTAAGTGGTAGTTGTAAACCCACTAATATAAAGTGCCAAATTATTTTTTTTTGGGGGAGGTGTTCTTTGAGTGAACAATATTTGAGTTTTTTTTAAAGCTTGTATATTGGATTGTAAAAGACGAAGGGTGAGGCCTGAGTTGGCAGGAGGTCAATTCCCCCTCACAAAGACCTCCTTTGGATTCCTCACTCTATGTCAAATCTGACGAGTGGTTGGAAGGCTACTTTCTCTCTCAAAATAAGCATTTTTTTAATGTTTTAGTGTTATTTTTTGCAAAAACACTAGTTTACAGGAAATTAAATCTTTAATATCTTACAAACGGTAGCTCGAATTCGGGTGTCATTTTTTGATAAAGTTTTTGTATTTTAATTCTCTAGAGCTTAGGCTTGTTATTTTTTTAAAATGCATTAGTTTATAAAGTGCTTAAAATTTGGGTGTCCTAGGATGCATTTTTGACTGAGTTCGACGTCCTGTTTGCTTAAAAACTTGCACTGATTGCTCTAAGATGCATTATCAACTAAGCCCGACATATTTTGAGAGTGCACTTACATATTTGGGGGGCTCAACATTTCAGGGGGGTGTGATTGCTTTTCAGCACTTGTAATCTTTACTTTCATTCTCTTTTCTGCATAATTTCACAACTTGAAATCAACACAACTTCACCTAAATTCAGCTTAAAATAGATTATTTTCAACTTAAACTCCTAACACCCTTCAATTATCATGAATGTAAGGTTAAAATGTCAATCATTCTTAGAAGTAAAAGGGTTGTATAGGATCACCATGGGTACTGAAGTAGAACCCAGCACTGATGCTAAAAAGATCAAGTGATACAACCGTAGTGATGAAGCTTATGGATTACTGAGCTTGTCCATGTCTCTAGAACTTCTCTTCTATTTAGAAACCTCCAAGACTCCCAAAGACATATGGGACACCCTAGAAACCTTATTTGGGAAGCTTGATGAGATGAAAGGTCATGAGCTCAAAAACGAACTCATAAGTCTAAGTCCTAGCAACTTTGACACCCTACAGGACTTCTTCACTAAGTTTAAGGCCCTTAGATTGCAATTGAAACAATGAGGGATAGAGAAAAAAGATGATCAACTCATCCTTTCCATTCTCATAAAGTTAGGTCCAAGCTATTCAGTCTTTGTCTCCACTTTCCATGCCACAAAAAGTGCCCTTGGTGCTACATGGAAAATGCCTTCTTTGGATTCATTCATTGCTGACTTGACTAGGGAGCAAGATAAAATAATCCAAATGGGCACAATGAAATCTACTCAACCCCAAGCTTTGATAGCTGTAAATGGTAAGGATAAGACTTCAACAATGGAGAAGAAGAAAAAAAATAAGGACCAAGAGAAGAAGAAAAAAAACAACAATCCTACCAAAAACAACACTAAGTCTTCCTCTTCCAATGCTAAACTTAAGAAGGAGAAGGTTAAGTGTGCCTATTGTAAGAACACAGGTCATGATGAACACAAATACATGAAAAAATAAATATAGCACCTAATTAATATTCTAGACAAGCACAACATAGGTGTTTATGAGTCCATCAAGCAGAATTCATTTACCCAAGATTTTACCAAGGTAAAAGGCAAGGGTAAGGAGAAAGAAAAGGGTAAGGCCCTTGTAGCAACTATAGCTTCTAAAACATCATGGCTCATTGATTCAGGTGATTCTCACCACATGGGCTCTTCACTAGTTGAGTTTTCATCTTTAGAGCCTTGTAGCATGACTTCAATTAGTTTGGGTGATGACACATCAGTTTTCATTATAGGGAGAGGGTCAGTTGAAATGTAAGGAGGAACATTCAATAATGTTCTAAGTGTTCCTTCTCTTTCAACCAATCTCCTATTAGTGTACCAAATCACTCACATTGGTCAGGGCATGAAGTTGAGTTTTCACCAAATTCAGTGGCTATCAGGGAGTTGCATAGTGATACTACAGTGGCAATGGGTAGGGCAGATCACCAAGAAAGGTTATACACCTTCTCACATTTTACACCTAATTCTTCTCCAACAGCATTGCTGACTCATTCAGATGAAGTTAGCAAATTATGGCATGAGCGATTTGGCCACCTTAACTA
The DNA here is from genome assembly GCA_037957365.1 of Torreya grandis. Classification (NCBI taxonomy): domain Eukaryota; kingdom Viridiplantae; phylum Streptophyta; class Pinopsida; order Cupressales; family Taxaceae; genus Torreya; species Torreya grandis. The sequence continues at coordinate 3,877,625 of JARHVA010000398.1, read as the reverse complement.
CTGCTACCTTGAACAACTTTGCAAAAATGACATGGTCATTGGCTTGCCTCGTGTCCAATTCTCGAAATAACTTTGTGAGGGGTGCTCCCTTGGGAAGCATCTCAAAGCAAAATTTCCCAAAGGCAAAGCTTGGAGGGCTTCACAACCTTTAGAGTTGGTCCACAGTGATGTATCGGGACCCTTTCCCAAACCATCTTTCACAAGGGCCAAGTACATCCTCACTTTCATTGATGATTTCTCTAGGTATACTTAGATATATTTTCTCAAACAAAAGTCTGAAGTGTTTGAAAATTTTCTAGACTCAAGGCTCTTATTGAGAAATAGAATGAGAAATCCATCAAGGTTCTTTGAACTGATAATAGAGGGGAGTATGTCAGCAATAGGTTTGAACAATTTTGCACCACAGAGGAGATTGATCTGTAGTGCAGAGTCACTTACAGTCCTTCACATAATGGTGTTACAGAACACAAAAATAGGTTCTTGAAAGAGATAGGTAGTTGTATGATTCACTCCAAATCCTTAGCACCATATTTTTAGGCTGAAGCCATCAATTGTGCTTGCTACATTCAAAACAAGGTTCCTCACAAAGCTTTAAAAGCGATAACACCCTTTAAAGCTTGGCATAAAAGGAAACCTGATGTTGAGCACCTTAAGGTTTTCAAATCCCCAGCCATGGCCCACATACCAAAGAAGAAATGCAAAGCTATGGAACGTCAGTCCAAGCCTTGCATCTTTATAGGATATCTGGATGGTATTAAGGGGTATCATCTTCTAGATCTGACCACTCATGAGTTGTTCATTGAGAGAAGTGTCTATTTTTAGGAGAGTCCTAGAGACTCAACGCTTGGCACTTCTTCTCCCTCATCAGATCTATTTCTTCATGATGATTCCTCATCAGATTCAGATCAGTCATAGCAGGTTCCTGAGCCAGAGACATCTTCTTCTTCTTCAAGTCTAAATAGCAAGGACAGTGATGCAGAGTCATCCACCTCTAGTCAGTCAGAGGATGAGGAGTTAGCATCTGAATCGCCCACTTTTGGGCCACTTTGGGCTAGACAGATACTTTAGAGTGTTGAAACTTGGGTAGGAGATCCTACAGATGATAGATGCACTAGGGGGATTATTAGAGAGATCTACATGCCTTCTTTGCTTTAGTTTCAGATCTATAGACTTTTTGAGAGGCATCAAGGGTACTTGAGTGGGATAGTGCTATGGATGAAGAATATTATTCCTTAATCAAAAATCACACTTGGGATTTGACTTCACTTCCTAAGGGAAGGAAGATAATTTTATGTAGGTGGATATATTAGACCAAATTTGCAGCAGATGGGTCAGTTGATAAGTACAAGGTGCGACTAGTTGCCAAGGGTTTCCCACAGGTGGTAGGCATTGACTACTCAGAGACCTTTGCACCTATTGCAAAGATGACTTATATCCAACTCACCTTGGCTATTGTCATAACACATGGTTGGGATGTGCACCAGATGGATGTGAAGAGTGCCTTTCTTCATGGACACCTAGAGGAGGAGATCTACATGGAGCAGTCGCCAGGGTTTGTTCATGATTTTTCCTTAGTATGTAGACTTAGGAAATATATCTATGGCCTCAAACAGGCCCCTCGAGCTTGGTATGCCAAGATGGATTCCTTCCTTCTCACAGCAGGTTTCACTAGGTGCCATTCTGACCCCAATGTCTACTTCTTACGATAGGATGATTCGCTCCTGATTTTGTTTTTATATGTTGATGACCTTTTGATCACCGAGAGTTCTTCATCGGCTATTGTAGCAGTGAAGGCATCTCTCTAAAATAGATTTGACATGATAGACTTGGGTTTGTTACACTACTTCCTTGGCATCGAGATCTCATAGTCAAATTCATGGATTTCTCTTGCACAGCCTAAGTATGCTCTTGACTTATTGGCTCAGTTTCACATGGTTGATTGCACGCCATCTCTGACTCCCTTTCTATCAGGAGTCAAGCTTGAGGCTGACTGTTCTTCACCATTAGTTGATGTCACTCGATATCGACAACTTTTTGGTAGTCTCATCTACTTGACTCACACCAGGCTCGACATATCATATGCAGTGGGACATGTCTCTAGATTTATGCAGGAACCTCATGAGCTACATTGAAAATTAGCTAAGAGGATCTTTCATTACATACAGGGTTCACATAAATACGAGATTCATTACAGGTTTGGCATAGAGGTTGACTTGGTTGGATATATAGATTTAGATTGGGCTGGTGATTCATAGACTCACGAGTCCACTTTTGGTTACAGATTCTCTCTAGGTTCTGGTCTTATCAATTAGTCTAGCAAGAAGTACAATGTTATTGTTATATCATCCACAGAGGCATAGTATAAGGGAGTTGTTAATGTAGCTACTAAGGCTATTGGCTTCAGGTGATACTTTCTGAGTTTGGCATTCCTATCAGGCAGCCTACCATCATTTATTGTGACAACTAGAGTACCATTTAGATTTGCAAGAATCTGGTTTATCATCAGTAGACCAAACACATAGAGATTCACATGCATTTCATTTGGGAGCTTATTCATAGTCAGGTCATTGACTTGATATTTTACCAGTCTTTGGAGTAGGTTGTAGACATCTTCACCAAATCTTTTACCAAGAGCAAGTTCATTCATCTACGAGCTCTTCTCGTTAAGTTTTGGAGTTAAAAGCTTCACGGTTATGCAAATGTGGAGGTTATTGGGCTTAGCTAACAATTGGCATTGGCAATATCGATGACATCAGTCAGGCATGGATCAGATCTAGTTGACATCGATCAGGGATTGGCCGACGTCGATCATATGCAGACTGATAGCGATCGACGTTGGTCACCTGTGTGTGTGTGTTTGCATGCATTTCTAGAATTAGATTTGTTCTAATTTTAGGTGAACGTTGGTTTGCATGTAAAGACTAATTTTAGTATTGAGTCCACTTTTTTAATTATTGTTTGATTTGGGATCTATTTAAGAGACCCATGGGGCTGTATTGTAATTATCTAAGAAAGCAAGTAAGCAAGGTCAATTAGATCTACAAGGTGCAAGATCAAGGAGATCAGCTGAAGCTAGGGAATAACAACTCAGTTATTGAGTTGATTGTAATTGAGAGAGATAACTCTTGAGAGAAATACTGTACACCCAAGAGGTGTGGAAGAGTGAGATTTCTTCATTATATTATGGAAGAGTTTAATACAAGATTGTATTGTTTCTCATATTCTTTGCTATTTCTAGTCTCTAGTTACTTATTACTTTTGGTTCAATTTCATGTTTAGTTGCTTATATATATAAAAAGTAATTAATTGTACTCCAAGATCCTAACAGTTGGTATCAAAGCTAGGTTGACTAACAAGTGGTAGAGCGGGTTAGTGTTTGTTGATTATAGGTTCACTCACATGGGTTTTTGTTTGAGTGGGAGCAAAGCAATGGCAGAAGAAAGTAAACTAAGAATGGAGAAATTCAATGGCAAGAATTATCAATTATGGAGGATGCAGATAGAAGATTACCTGTATCAAAAAGATCTATTTTTACCATTTGGTGGGGTTTCAAGTAAGCCCACAGAAATGCAAGATGAAGAATGGAATGTTATTGATAGAAAGGCTCTTGGATCTATAAGGTTGAGCCTGGCATCTTTTGTGATTTCTAATTTATCACAGGCAAAGAAAACGGTAGAGTTAATGGATACTCTGGCAAACTTATATGAAAAACCCTCAGCTTCGAATAAGGTATATCTTATGAAGCAATTATTTAGTTTGAAAATGCAGGAAGGTGGATTTGTATATAGTTATCTTAATGATTTTCATGAAATTGTAAATCAGTTAAATTCAGTCAAAATAGTTTTTGATGATGAAATTAAAGCTCTCTTAATCTTATGCTCTCTAACTGAAAGTTGGCATAGCTTGGTAATGGCAGTTAGCAATACTGCATCTGCTTCAAATATCTTGAATTTGATGATGTTGTTAGTGTAATTTTGAATGAAAAAATTCATAGGAAAAGCATAGGGAAAATATCAAGTAATGCTTTAAGTATTGAAAGCAGGGGAAGGCAAAGAGAGAAGGGCAAGCAAAGGAAATCAAGGTCAAATATGGGAAGGAGATCAAAATCCAGAAATGGAGGTATAACCTACTGGAATTGTGGAAAGAAAGGACATGCAAAGAAAGACTGTTGGTTGAAGGATAATAAAGAAAATCAGCAAGAAGGTAATAAGGAAGCAAATATTGTAGGTATTGTTGCACAAGATGCTCTTATATTTTCTTTGGATAGTCAAATAGAATCATGGATTTTAGATTTTGGTGCTTCTCTCCATGCAACCCCAAATAGAGAATTTTTCAATGATTATGTCCATAGAGATTTTGAAAAAGTTTATTTAGGGGATGGTGAGCCTTGTCAAATTGTTGGTAAAGAAAAAGTGCATCTGAAATTATAGAATAGAAACACATGGGTGTTGAAAGATGTCATGCATGTACCCATCTTGAAGAGGAATATGATTTCTACAGGAAATTTGGGTGATGAGGGTTGCATAGTAACTCTCACAGCAGAATCTTGGAATGTTTCCAAGGGTGCACTTGTATTAGCAAGAGGTAAGAAAGTAGGCACACTTTATCTATCTACTTGTGTTACTGATTATTCTCCTTCTGTTTTATCTAATTCAGATGTAGATGCAAAGATGTGGCACTATAGGCTTGGTCACATGAGTGAGAAGGGAAAGAATGTTCTTAAGTCAAAAGGTAATCTTTCATATTTGAAAAGCATAGATCTAGATTTCTGTGAGCATTGTATTTTTGAGAAATAGAAGAAAGTGAGGTTTCTCAAGACTAGGTCAACAAAAAAGAAGCACAGGTTGGAGCTTGTTCACACAGACGTGTGGGGACCAGCTCAGGTAGCTTCTATTGGAAGATCACAGTATTATGTTTCTTTCATTGATGATGCTACAAGAAAGGTATGGGTTTATTGCATAAAGAGGAAATCTAATGTTTTTGACACATTTAAAAAATGGAAAGCTTTGGTTGAGAATGAAATAGGTTTCAGATTGAAGTGCCTTAGATCTGACAAAGGTGGTGAGTACTGCAGCAACAAATTCAATAGTTATTGTTCTATGAGTGGAATACATAGAGAAAGGATAGTTCCAAGGACACCTCAGCAAAATGGAGTTGCTAAAAGATTGAATAGAACAATAATGGAGCGTGCATGGAGTATGAGGTTGCATGCTGGTTTGCCCTTAAAGTTTTGGGCAAAAGCTGTAGATACTATGGTTTACCTGATTAATAGAGGACCTTCTACTACTCTGGATGGTGGAATTCCAGAAGAGGCTTGGACAGGTAAAAAGGTAGATCTTTCATTTCTCAATTTTTTTGGTTCTGAAGCTTTTGTGCACGTTGATAAAGAAAATAGAAAGAAGTTGGATGTTAAATCCATGCGGTGCACTTTCATTGGTTATGGCTTTGGAGATTTCAGATTTTGGTTGTGGAATTTAGAAACTAACAAAATTATTAGAAGCCGTGATGTATTTTTCAATGAGAAGGTGATGTACAGTGATCAGCTCAAGAGGCTAAATAATTTTGACCAGGGCAATCTTGATTTGGATGAGATAATGATCCAAAATGAGCTCATGGGTAAAAATCATCACTCACAGGAAAAAACAAAGACTGATGTCAGTCAAGTAACCGATGTCGATGGTCAATAAGGAACTGATATCAGTCAGACAGTAACTGACATCGATCAGGTGGAATCGACATCGGTCAGGTGCAGACTGAGAGTTGATTGGGATCAGTCATTAATAGAGAATGTGGGCAGATAGAAAGCTATAAATGAGTCTCAAACACCCATAAGGAGGACTGAAAGGGTAAGTAAACCTCCAATTTATTATTCCCCTTCTTTATACTATGTATTGCAAACTGATGGTAGAAAACTAGAAAGTTTTGATGAGGCAATGCAAGTAGAATCCAGGAAATAGTGGGAGCATGGCATGAATGAGGAAATTGATTCCTTGGAAAAGAACCAAATGTAGGATTTGGTTGAGTTTCCATCTGGAAAGAAAGCACTAAAAAAACAAATGGGTTTATAGGTTAAAGGAAGGAGAGAATGGACAAATGAGACATAAGGCCAGGTTGGTAGTAAAGGGATTTGCATAGAAACTAGGTATTGACTTTGGTGAAATCTTTTCTCCTGTAGTAAAGATGACTTCTATTCGGACTGTATTGTCTTTAGTTGTTATTGAGGATTTGCATCTTGAGCATCTTAATGTTAAGACAATGTTTCTTCATGGAGATTTGGATGAAGAGATATATATGGATCAGCCAGAAGGTTTTGAGGTCAAAGGTAAGGAGAAACTTGTGTACAGGTTGAAGAAAAGCTTACATGGTCTTAAGCAAGCTCCAAGACAGTGGTATTTAAGGTTTGACAGGTTTATGACAGAGCATGGCTTTAGTAAATGTCAATTTGACCATTGTGTTTATTTTACTAGATTGGATAATGGTACTTATATTATCCTGTTACTGTATGTAGCTGATATGCTTATTACAGGTTCACACATGCAGGTAATTACTGAGCTAAAGGTAAAATTAGCTCACACATTTTCCATGTTGGATTTAGGAGCAGCAAATAAAATCCTTGGCATGAGTATTAAAAGAGACAAGAAAAACCACAGGCTGATTTTGTCTCAAGAGGATTATGTGAATAAGGTGTTGGAGAGGTTCTATATGCAGGATGTAAAACTAGTGAACACACATATGGCTGGATAGTTCAAGTTGAGCAAAGAACAATGTCTTAAATCACATGATGAGGTTGAGTACATGAGTAGAGTTCCATATGCTTCAGCAGTTGGGAGCTTGATGTATGCAACCGTATGTACTAGACCTGATATTGCCCAAGCAGTGAGAGTTGTCAGCAAGTTTATGGCTAATCCAAAAAAAGAGCACTGAAAAGCAGTTTAGTGAATTCTCAGATATCTGAGAGGGACCAACAGCAGGTATTTATGCTATGCAGGGTCAAACACTTCTCTACATGGGTATGTAGATTTAGATATGGCAGGTGACTTAGATGGCAGGAGAAGCACCACAGGATATGTGTTCACTATTGGTAGAATAGTGGTTAGCTAGATTTCAAAGTTGCAAAAAGTTGTTGCCCTATCTACTACAGAGGCAGAATACATTACAATAATAGAGGCTAAAAAGGAAATGATATGGATGACACGGTTCATGGAAGAGTTGGGAAAGGAGCAAGAGAGTTGCAGATTGTACAGTGATAGTCAAAGTGCAATTCATTTGCAAAGAATTCAGCCTTTCATTCAAGAACCAAACATATACAGCTTAGGTACCACTTCATTAGATAGGTATTGAAGGATGGACAGTTAAAGCTGGAAAAGATCCATATAGATAAGAACCCTACAGATATGTTAACAAAACTGGTAACAAAGGAGAAGTTGAATCTTCATTCAACTTTTGTTGGTCTTCAAGACTGAACTTGAAGATAAGGATACAAGCCAGGAATAAATTAGAGGACGTTGCTATATAGGTATAGGTGCAGTTGTTTATCTCCAAGTGGGAGATTGTTAAGTTGTAGAGCTAAAAGCTTCACTGTTATGCAAATGTGGAGGTTGTTGGGCTTAGCCAGTAACTGGCATCAGTAGTATCGCCGACATCGGTCAGGCATGGATCAGATCTAACTGACATCGGTCAGGGATCGGCCAACATCGATCATATGCAGATCGACAGAGACCGGCATCAGTCACCTGTGTGTCAATAGTTGGTTTGCATGTAAAGACTAATTTTAGTCTTGAGTTCACTTTTCTAATTATTGTTTGGTTTGGGATCTATTTAAGAGACCCATGGGGCTGTATTGTAATTATCTAAGAAAACAAGTAAGTAAGGTCAATTAGATCTGCAAGGTGCAAGATCAAGGAGATCAGATGAAGCTAGGGAATAACAACTCAGTTATTGTGTTGATTGTAATTGAGAGAGAGAGCTTTTGAGAGAAATACTATACACCCAAGAGATGTCGAAGAGTGAGATTTATTCATTATATTCTGGAAGAGTTTAATACAAGATTGTATTGTTTCTCATATTATTTACTATTTCTAGTTTCTAGTTACTTATTACTTCTGGTTCAATTCCGTGTTTAGTTGCTTATATATATAAAAGGTAATCAATTGTACTCTAGGATCCTAACACTTCTTTGGGTGTGGTACACATCTGCAGCAACATCATCTTTGAGGGAGGGCCACTAGCCTATTTATTTCTTTTATGTCTCTCTTTTGGAGGGAGTTTTTTCCTATGAGTTTTCTCCTTTTCTCTATCTTATGGAAGATTGCATTTGTACATGGGTACCTCATCAGGCCTAGTTGCTGGGACCCATCTTATATTTCCACACTACCCACCTAAGTTGGGCTTATGAGGGGGTGTTAGTGTAGGTTTTTATTTTTCCCTATTATTTAGTTAGGGAATATTATATATTTTTGCATTCATGGAGTTTTCCTACATTCATGGGATAGGCTAGCTTATGTGGAGATGTGTGTCATAGATGTGTCATAGGTGTCATAAGAATGTCATAAGTAACTCCTTTGACCAGCTATTCTAGGTATGGGAGTTACTTCTCTATTCTTAGCACCTTGTCACCACCATTTGTGGAGGAGTTACAATCTATTCTTGGGGTGCTTTGACCACCATTTGTGGAGGAGTTACTTCTAGCTCTCCTATATGTATTCTTTATTATGGCCATCTAATATTAATGGAATATTGGTTTTTCTTCAAATTATCTATGCAATTGTCTCTTGTTTGATTTCATTTACTTTAGCATTTTGTGGTATTCACTTGCTTCATCCCATGCAACCACGACTCATGCATTCTCGTTAATCAGACCTTGGTGAATCCTCTAATAATACAAGCATGTTGGCAAGATTTTGAATGAAAGGTTATATTTTTGGACTTGTAATTTCATGCAAATATTGAATATATTAGGCCTTACCACATCCCAATATTATAAATATATGTAACCTCTCAGTCTCAAAGGGAGGAGAATTTTGACTATGCACATTAATAGGAAATTCAAAAGCGTTTTGCTTGACTTTCTCTATGTGAAAATATTGATTCTTATCCAATTTTGTGTATTGCCTGAGATGTTACATCAATATGGTATCTTATCACTTTGATTGTGTGTGAGTAATTTATTTTAAATATAGTCATTTATTTTTAGTTATGTCTGATTTGAATATATTTTGCATGTTAATCATAATCCTTCTTGTAGATGTGCAATGGAAATCTGATAATTAGGCAAATTTTGATTTTGTATGTTTGAGTATATTGTGTTTTTTTTTTCCTTCGATTCTTCATTTGACTTGATTATTGGTATGATACAACAACTTATAACAAGTATTGGTTTAGATTCATTGTCCTATTTGAGTTCAAGTGCTAGTCTGGAAAGGCTTCATCCTTGGTTATCCATAGGCTCTCTTTTCTACCTTCCCTTTCTCTCTTTTTAAATTTGTTTTTTGAAATCCTACCTACCTTAGTTATAATCATCATCCTTACATACACTCTAAGTAAATCTAGGTTCACCCATATCTAATTCACTCATGGTAAACAATCTGTATCACTCATCATTATTCCACCAATAGGATGTTATGAAATTGAATACCCTATAACTCGTGCCTTGGATTGAGTCTATTCACCAATCCTAAAACATTATAACTAACTAATAGGAATTTTTGGGGTGTCTATAAAACCCGCATCAACTAGAAAGTGTATATAAAATATATAAATGTGTGCACATGGACCAAGTGTAATAAAACATGATAATGACCTAATTGGAAAGGGTCATGTACCAGAACTAAGTTTTTAATATTGGTTAACTAATCATACCATATTGAATTTGAATAGGTATTTAAAATAGTCCACCTCTCCTTCCTTCCAACCGAATTCCAAACATACACTAGTACACTATGCATTTTGTGTCATATTTTTATACTAAGCTAGTGTCAAAAATAAATAGTTTTTTATTTTTTTGGCAACTAAATTTTGATAATTTTTCATAAACATTGGATACATAGCATTTACCCAAATTTGATGTAATTTATCAGCCTTATTCCTTATCCTAAAATAAAAATGTAATGCAAAATCAACATATATTGTCGATGATCACATCATTTTATTGTTTATGTTTATGTGTGTGTGTGTGTGTGTGTGTGTGTGTGTGTGGGTGTGTGTGTGTATATATACATATATACATATACATATACATATACATATATATACATATATATATACATATATATATATATATACATACATATATATATATATACATATATATATATATAATATATATATATATATATATGTATATATATACATATACATATACATATATTTATGTCACCAAATACACACACACAAACACACACACACATACATACATGTATGTATGTGTGTATATATGTGTGTGTGTGTGTGTGTGTCTATATATATATATATATATATATATATATATATATATATATATATATATATATATATACATGGATGTATGTATATGTCTGTGTGTGTATGTGTATGTATTTGGTGACATAAATATATGTATATGTATACACACACACACACACACACACACACACACACACACACACACACACACACACATCAAGATAAACAAATATATATCAAGATAAATATGCACTCATAATATTTGATGGGTCCAGTTCCCTAGAACTTCTAAAATTACGGATTTAAAAATTATAGAGAATACTCATATACAAAAAAATATAACATTGATTAATCCTTTTTCTTTTAAAATAATACATAAATATTTCATTCATTCAAAACTTTATGATAATGTCATATAACACTACTCATATACTATTTTTAATAAATACTAATCATACAGTTAACTAAAAAAAATTGTAGTTTATGAAACCGGTTATTTTAAGTAATTTTACATGTGAGCTCAAATGGGCCTAAAAACATCCTTTATTCCATCACCAAAAAATAATAAAAATCCAAGGGGTAAAATATGACTATAATGTCATGCCCAAGGTACAAAATAAACTAAACATATCAACAAATAAAAGTATAAAATGTAATTATTTGCCTTTAGATGATCCTATTTGGGACTAAAAATGTATCAAATTGGTGTTAAGGTTGTAGTGCTACTTAAGGATACATGAAGATCTTGAATATATGATCTTCTTCTTCTTCTTCTTCTTCTTCTTCTTCTTCTTCTTCTTCTTCTTCTTCTTCTTCTTCTTCTTCTTCCCTCTTCCTCCTCCTCCTCCTCCTCCTCCTCCTCCTCCTCCTCCTCCTCTTCTTCTTCTTCTTCTTCTTCTTCTTCTTCTTCTTCTTCTTCTCCTCCTCCTCCTCCTCCTCCTCCTCCTCCTCCTCCTCCTCCTCCTCCTCCTCTTCTTCTTCTTCTTCTTCTTCTTCTTCTTCTTCTTCTTCTTCTTCTTCCTCCTCCTCCTCCTCCTCCTCCTCCTCCTCCTCCTCCTCCTCCTCCTCCTCCTCCTCCTCCTCCTTCTTCTTCTTCTTCTTCTTCTTCTTCCTCCTCCTCCTCCTTCTTCTTAATCATAGAGGCCTATCCCATGTATGAAAATCTCACTAAACTGGATACCTTTTGAGGTGATGGAATGTGTATCCTAATGTCACTTATCCCAAAATAAAATTTAATTGTATCATGTGTATTAATATGTAATCATTTAATAATGCAGCATATGTGAAAATTATGTCAACATAGTAAGATATGTACTATTAAAATCATGTATGTAACATATGAGGCAAATCCTATAGAAATATATCAATGAAGATAATAATATTAAATTATAACATAATCATACACAATAGATAATGTGTGATATGTACCATGGCACTGGCCAAACTTAAAAAGGTTAACAATCACACAAACATAAAAATTGCAATGTCATACAATGAGGTTAAAGTCTGCATATAAGGGACATGTTCAAATGTCACATAAGAAAATATTTCATGCACAAGGCCACAAGCCACACATAAAATACATTGATAATGTTGAAAACATATTACATGTTTAGATGTCACACCAAAAAAGGAAAATAGCCACAATAAATGGACATGTTCAAATTTCACACAAACTAAGAAATTATCTAATAGAGATTCTCAAAAAATTTCACACAGGCCAAGGGCCATACACAATAGACAAAAACAAATCTAATATACTATGTAAAAGTAATAACATCAATAGAGCATATAACTATAAATGTAGTCTACACGATGTATATGTAATGTGTTTGTATCTTAGAAAATAACATATCGATATACATAATGTAAAATAGAGATGTTATCAATATATATTTTTAAATTATAAAGCTCAGTTCAGTATAGGAGTCATAGATGGTAACATCTATAAATACTATAACCTTTGGATAAGATGCCCCTAGTTTAACATGGCCACTAGGTAGAGGCAACTCCCAAATATTAGTCCATGTGAAGTTTGTTGTCCTACATAGCACTCATAAATACCAATTAAATGCATGTGAGATAAAAAAAAAAATAGAATGATATATAAAAATCATGAGATAAATAACATATGATAATGATCTAAACTAGATGTTTAATCATGCTTAGGTCCCAATTTTAGATAATATTTTGAATGTTTTTATAATTTTATAATATTTAATTTTTTTGTACCATTTACATTTTTAATCTAAAACCAAATAAACTATCTATAACCTATTGGCTAACAAATTTGTCTTTATCTAAAAATGTATTATTTTGACTCCATACCCTTCTTTTTTTAAGAATAAATAAGTTAAACAATAAATGAGTAAACTATCAAGACTAGTTCCCCTCTAAATTAATGTACAACTCCCTTTAAGATTTCCAATGAATTCAAATATTCAAATACACATTTTAACTAGAAAGTGTTTAAAGGTAAACTAACATCCATACATCATCATGCTATGAATGCGAGATTTTATAACAACAATGGGTAATATAATACATAGATTCTATCTTCAATAACAATTAAATAGATAAACATATATATATATATATATATATATATATTGTTGAACCAGTAAAGAATAAAACACATATAATGAATTGTCTAATGGAAGAGTAATCACTATATGAAAGAAGATTTCACACATAAAACCCAATTCCAAATACTCAAATGCACAAATCTAAGTATGCAGTAATTAATTCTCCTTTTCATTCACAGGTGAAATATTTTTCAGACAAACATCACATATATTGTCAAAAATAGTGGTCCAATTCTAAAATTTTCTAACTCCTTTTCTTTTTTTAATCTTCTCTCTCCTCTTGTCTTTTACAATTTTATATATATATATATATATAGTTTCCATAACTAATCCACCTATCAAACTAAACCAAAGTTAAAATAACTTTGACCCATATGGGATTTAGTTTTTACAAATTAAATAAAGATCAAGTTTTGAATAGAAAAGTAAGTAAATAACTAAATAAAAGAAAGTATGTAAGTAAAATCATTGTTGAAGTGATGGACTAGGATCTCCAAATTTGCCATGTTTGGTTGGGTAGATACATTGAGCTTTCCACTCTTGAAAATGTTGTAACAAACTCCTAAAATTTTGAAATATTAGGAATATTGATGTGTTTTATCCTTACTTTCCAGATGTTTTCTTCTCTCCAAATTTTCCCCATCTTTTCTGTGTGCTCTAAGAGAGTGTCGATGCAGTGACAAAGAAGTGAATCTACCTTTGAAATCTGAGAAAATAATTCAATTGATAAGTTATCACTTCCTTTAATGATGTTGATCCTTTCCCTAAAGGATTGAATCATAATATCAATGTCTTTTTCTAGTTTTCCATCATCTTTTATGTATTTGATATCAATGCTCTGTAGATCATGTTGTAATGACTAAATGAATTCAGTTATTTCCTTGATCATTTTTGTGATTTTGATTCATCTTTGTCGGGATACTAAATTCCTCCATTCAATGTTTTTCTTACTTACATATAATATATATTCATCCAGTCCTATCAAATTCTTTTTTGACAAAAGCTTTGTTATTCCATACTTTTATACCTCATCAATCCATTTTATCACATTCATCCATTTTCCTTCATATTTTATCCACAAATCATTTTGAGTCTTCAAATCTTTGATAGTAATTGTAGTTAGATCATATACATTCTTCAGTTTATGAATGTATTCTGTACCTTTCTATATGATTTCATCCAACCAATTATCAAATACCTTGGTAACCATTTTGCTTCTGTGTATTTGGTCTAACATCCTTTGATTGACAGACGATTTTGGGTCAAAAGATAGGGGTAGTTGGGCAATTGGTTGTGGATCTAGACTATGAATGGCATTGATGTACCTTGACATTGACCACACTATTTGTTTTAACTCCCTTTTATCTTTTTAATTCTTCCAAGTTTTGTTGACTATCCTTTTGGTGGATGCTTTGAGGTGATGCACATCCGCAGCACATGATGCAATCCCAAGATCTATCTTTTCAATTGTAAAATCTTGAACTGTAGGATCTTGAACTTCTTCATTGGTTCTTGGATGAGCTATTTCTTCATTCCAATTCCATATATTAGGGTCAATGTCTACCCTGGATGTTGTTTTTAACTTTTTGGATTTAGGAGTTTTTCCTAAAGACTTACTCACCATATCCTCCAAGGGCAAAGAAAATGGTACTATTTCCCTTTTGTTTCTAATTAAGCTTTCCAGCCACCTAGGTGCGTGGGCCAAGGATTCTTTATCAGGATTTGATTGATCAAAAGGTACATTTGAAATAATCATTAGTTTGGCAAAATCAAAAGGAATCATTGTCTGTTGATCTGCACTAACCTCTTCCACCATTGGTGAACCAGATTCTTTATCACCTTTGGCTTCTCATGAATCTTCTTTAGAATTCAAATCCACAATTACCTTTTTAGAAATCTGACTCTTTCTCTTACTTTGGGTCCTTGATTTGGTGGTATGAGGAGGCAAATTAGTTATAAGGGCCTTCTCAGATTCTTTGATGATAGGATCCCTTTCAATTTTTGCTTTGGAAGTACCTACATCACAGATAGCCATAAGCTGGTTTGAGGAGATTATTGGGGATGGTGATTCAATTATTGATGTACATTATTGAGAAGCTATGTTTTGAGTTCCCCCTAGTTTTTGCTCTCTCAACCATTTCTCAGTTTTCCTTATCATTGGGAGGGTCTTAACCTCAATTCTATCTTCTTCATTTTTCTCCTAGTTAATTTTTGGAATAGGTGATTATTTTATTTGCTCAAATTATGGATCAATCACCTGTTTATCATTGTCAAAAATTCTAGAAAAATCCATATTTAATTTGAGGGTAATAATTTTCCCTAAAGAGAACCTAGACTACAGTATTATTCTGACTTCAAATTCATCTGAACAATCCTCCCAATAATCCTCTAATTGAGGAATATGTGAAAACCCTATTCCAAGATCCAAGTTATCTCTGGAAAAACCTTTGCTATCAAATTGTGATCTGGCTATGAAGTATTGAAAATTGAATTTCTTAACATCTAATTCTATAATCAAAGCATCAAAGACTGACTTGCATGAATAATGTCCAAGTTTAATAGGAAAAGATATACCAAATTTCTTTTTCATTGGGAATTTTTTATCTACATGTGCTAATTGTTTGCAGACTTCTATTAACATAAATAAGTCAAAAACATACTTAGGTAACCTCAAAGGTTCACCTTTAAAACCCCTAACTCTAATTGTAAGTGAACCTAGAAAGCTGAATGAAGAAACTACCATAAATGTTGATCATCTGCATAGCTTCATCAAAAAACCTTTTATTGATGTTGTTTGATAATTATATAGTTAATTTCCTAGTAAAAACATCATTAATCCTCCTGTAACCCTCATAGCAATTATGCATTTGTAATTATCAGTAATAATCATAAATTTTGTTGTCTTCAGCCAAGGGCACATGAGGTAATCCTACCCATTGTCTTGTAGATGCTAGGTAATAGAAGAAGTATGAAGAAATATAAAACTCTTTATTTCCCAAAAAATTACTTAAATCTAGATCTAAACATTTAGCTACAATTTTTTCCCAATCCAAATATTTATCTCCTTGGAGGATCACCTGTATGAAAAAGTACATCCATTCTTCCTAATAATATGCATGAGCATTGCCTTTTAGTCTGTGTGGTAATACTATAATATCTTGTACTTATAAAATCATATGCTTTCTTGTTAATGGTCTAGGCAGTCTTGAACCCCCTTTTTGGAATTTAAAAATCCAATTCCTTTCAATCACGCTCTTTTAAATTTATTTCTTTAATGAAAAATAACCATAGGAAGAAGTGATACTGAGATCAGAATATGGTTCCTT
This sequence comes from Torreya grandis, assembly GCA_037957365.1. Lineage (NCBI taxonomy): Eukaryota > Viridiplantae > Streptophyta > Pinopsida > Cupressales > Taxaceae > Torreya > Torreya grandis. The sequence goes on along the minus strand of JARHVA010000398.1, from coordinate 3,861,295 downwards.
GGGAGGAATTCTCATCACAGACATTAAGGTTTGTCTATTGATATGCAGTAAAACATTACCATCTATAGTATTGATGCACCTGTTCTAAGGTTCATATCTATTCATGCATTCAAGGACTAATTCAGGGCACTAGACAGCCATGAGAAAGGCTACAGCTTCAACCAAGCCACTTTCTACTATCTTCTGCATCATAATATTTGACATAGGATTTATAGCCCTTTCCTTAAAATCTTCCAAGTCATATTGGACTAGAGAAGTGTCCCTAATTTTAGGAGGATAACATATGAGACCAAGACCATGTTCGTAATCAAGACATGTAGATTTCATGGCTATAGGTTGGAGGATATAATGAAAATAAAATGTTTTTAACTCCTTAAATAATGTTGTAAACTCAAAAAGATCCTTCTTTCCAGCCAAGTAAAGGAAATAGCTTATAGTAAGAGTAAAACTCACCTTTAAATTTATCTAAAATCTCTACAAATTCGAGAAATCAAATATCTTATACCACCTGTGTTGTTCTCCTTTGTATCGCCTAGTTTGCATGTTTGTTAACTGTGAATTGTTCTTTTTTTATACAGCCATTAACTAGATCAAATAATTAAACTAAAATAATACGTGCTATTCATGATTGATAAGAAACACATTCTGACATATGCATTAATGGCAAGCATTTTTTTACACATGATTTTGATGGTTAATGATTATCTATAACCTTGTGAAAATTCAAATTTTATGCTTTATAATGAGTTTCAAATATATTCTCCTCTAAATCTTTGTCATGTCCCCTTTTTCATGGACATTGACAGATTTGATGATTGGCCTATTATACGACCTTCGTAGGCTAATAGGATGGATAGAGGGTCATAATGGAGCTTGGATTGACTTTGATTCGCAGAATTTCTACATTTGATTTTCATTCAGGTTATTTTGGACACATTTGGCATGAGTTCCTACTTACTCCCTGATTCACTAGCTTCGATCAGTTCGTCGATCTGACATGTATTGAGGGAGATATTAATATTTGATTGATTTAATCAAATATTAATTATTTAGCCTATTTTTAATTAGAAACCCTAATTCTAATTTAAGAAACCCTAATTAGGGTAAGCATATCTTTTTGAGGGTATAAGGGTTTCTCATGGAGGCCATTGTTCATTATGTATGCTATTGATTATTGATATTGATTTGAAGAAATTCTTCTGTGAAGATTGAGCCAAGGGTTCCAGGATTCCATTGTAGTGAATAACATTCCCTCTTCATTGTGTGTGATTTAGAGGCTGTGAGATATCAGCTGATTTATTGCCAAATTGAGAGATAGCTTCATTCAGAAGTTATCACAGAGATACAGATCTGAGAGATAACTTCACACAGAAGTTTATCACAGAGCTTTCCAGGTATTTTCTTTATTTAGTTGTTGATCCAATAAGATATACAGAGATAGATTTTGTGTTAGAATCTATATTCCTGAGATCATTAGGTTGTTCAGCTATCAGGGGTTAAGAACAGATAGGTTGGCGGCCGTACCAAGTTCGTACAGGTCCGTACAGATCCGCATCAGGAACTGACATCGGCAGAGAGAGCTTTCAATGACCGACATCGGTCTACTGAAGACCGACATCGGCAGAAGGCCGACCGACAGAGACCGATGTCGGTGATATATCGACCGATGACGGTGTCTGTGTGTCAACATAGAAAGGCCAAGACCCTTTAGATTCAGATTTCACTCCCAGATTTGCAAAGCCAGGGGTTTCAATACTGTATTTCATGTTTTATATGCATAAGAAAGGACTTCAATTGTAATAGTTTATAAGAACATCTTTTGTAATCATCTGAATGAATGATAAGAGCTGTGATTTGTTTATGCATACTTGAATCTATTCTGTAGTTTGTATCTGTGATCTGAGTTTTATAAGTTTATATATTCCCTGTTTGAAGGGGATATTACAGTTGTCCAGAGCTTTGGTCTTTGGTATCAGAGTTTTGTGTCTTTCGATATTCCCTATTAGTAGGGGACATTACAGTGGTATCAGAGCTTTTGTGCAGATAAAGGAGCCCCTAAGTAAGGGACATCACAGTGGTATCAGAGCTTTTGTAGGAGAAAAAAGAGCCCCTAAGTAAGGGACATCACAATCTTCTACTAATTTTAACTTGGAGAAAGCCTTGGGGTGAGATGAGAGTATAGTCATTTAACCATTGAACCATTGAACTTTTGAAAATGTGGTTCAACTTTGGGGTTCAATGATACAAGATGAACTACACAGACCGACCAATAGTCATATAATCTTTCTAGAAACTTTGAACTTTGAAACATTGAACTGTTGAACTTTTGAACTCTGCTATGTAGCTCAAGTGGTAGGTTCAATGATACATTAATTTATACAATGGAACTGAGTGAACATGACTCTTTACAAGACATTAAGTATTGAATTTTTGAACCATTAAACTTTTGAACTTTGAAAAAGGGTTCAAGTTCAATCAAAAGGTTCAAATTCATAATTGAAATACATAAAGGGACAAATAGTTCACTTTGAGAAACCATTGAACTCTTGAACTCTAAAAAAGGTTCAAGTTTAAAGGATAGTTGGGGCAAATCAGAGCTAATGTCTTGCCATCCTGTTGGGTAATTTGGGTAGATTGAATCAGCAAAGTATCATGATGCCTTCATATACTCAGAAACAGTGGGACAATGATATGAAGAAGCTGGAACACATTTTGAAGCAGTTGGAAGCAACTCAGAGGAGGATGAATGAAATTCTTTCATATCCTACATCCAAAAACAAACCCGCAAGGTATATGTCAGCGAATGATGAGTGGGACTTATTACCTCCTCATGTTCAAGAGAGGACGACCTTTGATCGTTTTGTCAAGCTGAGCAGAGAGCACTACAGATCACTTAGACGAGAGAGCAACATGTCCCATAATTATTATGATTATGAGATAGGATATAGTGAAGATGATGATGAGTTAGATGCTTGCACTCAGAGTGTACAGGTGGGCTCAGATGTTAGTGCACTGAGGGTTGATGATCTCTCAACTATGGCAGAGATTGTAGCAGAGTCCCAGGATCCTATTATTATAGATGACACTCAGGAGAATGCAGTGGACAATTTTGAGAACTTAGTTTCACCGGTTGTTTCTTTCTGTATGGAAGATTTAGACAGTGATGCTATAGTTGTTGATACTCCGTCTGTTGATATGAGCTTTGGCATTGATTTATAGAGTGTGGATGATCATTTGTATATTGAGGTGGTTGGTGATGAGTACCTTCCTGCAGTTGTTGCTGATGAGCATGTTGTTGAGGCTGATACACATATTCAGGATTTGGGAGTACCTGATTCTGATGAGCTTGAGATACCAGTGGAGTCGAGTCTCCAAATTGATTATTCTCACATAGATGATAGTGTGGTACAGTTGGTTGTGCCACCTTTTCAGAGAGATCAGTTGGAGTGTGTGGGGGAGTATGTTGATGCTTCCACATATAATTTCTACTGTACTAAACCCTCCATGGAGTATTTGCTGGATAGTGCAGGTGTTCGTCTGGACTCACATAAGATGACAGAAGGTGTTCTTGTTTGAGGTTCTAGTGTTATTAGCAGATTGGGTGAGGAGATTCTACGAACCCTTTCTACTATGTTACCTTACAGGGATGTTGAGGTGATGTTTGTTGAGCCGAGATTGGAGCCATCCATTGAGTCCCAGTTTGGCAATAGTGTGCCAGTAGCAGAGTTTGGGGGTTCTTACCAGCATCTTACGGTGAGGTATGCTCCTTATTTTTCTTTGCATTTAGAGATTAATTTTGGTGTCAGTGACTCAGGGACCCATGATTGTCATATCCACGGTCCAGTTGGGTGTGGGTATCAGTTAGACAGGGACTTGAATTTTGACAGAGTGGATGTTTTAGTTGGCTTGAGTTCCACAGTGTGGTTTCTTCTACCGGCATCCATAGTTGGTCTCCAAATAGTTGTTTGGGTATCGAGTGCAGTTTTTCAGTTGCTGATTTTGATACTGTTGATGCTTTTGATGTTGATGGTTTATTCACATGGGTTGATTGGTGACATGATGGATGTTACACAACTTTTTCCTTGGGATCTAGGTGGATCGAGTAGTTCATTATTCCGAGATTGCTTGGGGACAAGCAATTTTTGGAGGGGCGGATTGTCATGTCCCCTTTTTCATGGACATTGACAGATTTGATGATTGGCCTATTATACGACCTTCGTAGGCTAATAGGATGGATAGAGGGTCATAATGGAGCTTGGATTGACTTTGATTCGTAGAATTTCTACATTTGATTTTCATTCAAGTTATTTTGGACACATTTGGCATGAGCTCCTACTTTTTAGGGATATTTGATATGCAGCAGAGCTCCTTTATTTTGATATGGTTATGTGCGAAATCACTCCCTGATTCACTAGCTTCGATCGGTTCATCGATCCGACATGTATTGAGGGAGATATTAATATTTGATTAATTTAATCAAATATTAATTATTTAGCCTATTTTTAATTAGAAACCCTAATTCTAATTTAAGAAACCCTAATTAGGGCAAGCATATCTTTTTGAGGGTATAAGGGTTTCTCATGGAGGCCATTGTTCATTATGTATGCTATTGATTATTGATATTGATTTTGAGAATTTCTTCTGTGAAGACTGAGCCTAGGGTTCAAGGATTCCATCTGCATTGGAGAACGTTCCCTCTTCAGTGTGTGCAATTAAGAGGCTATGGAATATCAGCTGATATATTGCCAAAGTGAGAGATAGCTTCATCCAGAGGTTATCACAAAATTTCAGGTTTGAGAGATAACTTCACACAAAAGTTATCACAGATATTCCAGGTATTTATTGCTTTATGTTTTGATTCAATAAATTATACATCTAGAGATCTACTGTGCTAGAGACATATATTTCCAGATCAGGGGTTGAAAATAGGGAAGTTGTGCTTAAGTGGCGGCCGTACAGAGTCCGTACAGGTTCGTACAAATCAGTGCAGGAACCGACCTCGGCAGACAAAGGGTTTTCAGTGACCGACATCGGTCGACTGAAGACTGACGTCGGCAGAAAGCACTGCAATTGTAATAGTTTAGAATAACAAGTGATAAGATTTGTAATTTGCTATTAAGAGACTATATTATTGTGATCATTCTGAATTTATTCAACCGAAGTTATATCTTGTTCAAAGTTTTTTGTGTTGCTATATATCTTGTTTTGGAGGGGATATTACAGTGGTATCAGAGCTTTGGTCTTTGATATCAGAGTTTTGTGTCTTTCGATATTCCCTATTAGTAGGGGACATTACAGTGGTATCAGAGCTTTTGTGCAGATAAAGGAGCCCCTAAGTAAGGGGCATCACAGTGGTATCAGAGCTTTTGTAGGAGAAAAAAGAGCCCCTAAGTAAGGGGCATCACAATCTTCTACTAATTTTAACTTGGAGAAAGCCTTGGGGTGAGATGAGAGTATAGTCATTAAACCATTGAACCATTGAACTTTTGAAAATGTGGTTCAACTTTGGGGTTCAATGATACAAGATGAACTACACAGACCGACCAATAGTCATATAGTCTTTCTAGAAACTTTGAACTTTGAAACATTGAACTGTTGAACTTTTGAACTCTGCTATGTAGCTCAAGTGGTAGGTTCAATGATACATTAATTTATACAATGGAACTGAGTGAACATGACTCTTTACAAGACATTAAGTATTGAATTTTTGAACCATTAAACTTTTGAACTTTGAAAAAGGGTTCAAGTTCAATCAAAAGGTTCAAATTCATAATTGAAATACATAAAGGGACAAATAGTTCACTTTAAGAAACCATTGAACTCTTGAACTCTAAAAAAGGTTGAAGTTTAAAGGTTCAATTTTTTTAATAATTTACACACCAAAGGTGATAAGTAGGTGAACTTCTTTTATGGCAAAATTTACAAAAAATTGAATAAGGGCAACTCAAAAGGTAACATTGGCTCTGACTAGGGACTATATTTTATGAAAAAATGTAGAGAACTCAAAAACTCTAGTTTCACAGACCGAAACATAGCAACAGAAGAAAAGGAGAAAGACAAACCAAAAATGGGAAAGGAAAACACAAAATGCAACAACAAAGGAAAGGCTATGTACAAAATAGGGGACACCTATTTCACAGTCGATACAACTTAAGATCCTATCCATTATGGGATAGGGGTAAAATAACTCCATCTATATATTCCAATTTAAAAGAATTAGGACCAAGTACTTGATGAATTTTGAAAGGCTATTTCCAAAGTGAATCAAATGGGCCATGTGCTCCTTTAGGTTCTCTTCTTTTATCCCATAGCAATACTTCATCTCCTTCCATGAAATTTCTAGGTCTAGTTTTTTGATCAAAAATCTTTTTAACCCTATTTTGATGAGTAGTAATCTAGTCAACCAGTTCATTTCTCTCTTCCTCAATCTTAGTTAAGTACATAAATATTTTCTCTAAATAATCTTGAAAGTACTGATCTTCAATAACATTTTGTAATTTAGCTACAGATAATTCCAGAGGTAATGATAATTGTGTTCCCATCCCATAGACCAACTTAAATAGTGCCATTCCTATTGCTCTTTTTGGGGTTACCCTGTCAGCCCAAAATGCTTCATATAGTTTCTTATGCCAATCTCTAGGGTTATCACTCACCAGTTTCTTCATGATGGATATCAATTTTTTATTACTAGACTCTGCTTGTACATTCCCTTGAGGGTAATAATCTGATGAGTGAGAAAGAGAGACACTATGTTCATAGCAGAATGAAGTAAGTTCTATTGAATAAAAACTGGTAGCATTATCTACCATAATCTTTTGAGGAACACCAAAATGTACCAGTATATTTTCTTTGAAAAAATTACATACCACTTCTAAAGTGGTTCTCTTCACAGGGGTTGCCTCAACCCATTTCATAAAATAATCAATTTCTGTTAAAATGTGTGTATGACCAGCACTTGATGGAGCTGAAAAAGGCCCAATGAAGTCTAATCCCCATTATTTGAAAGGTTCTTCAGTAATGATAGGTCTTATAGGTAATGCTGCAAGTTATGGTATTCTTGAAAACAATTTGCATTTTTCATAGTCAACTACCCATTTATATGCATCTTTGAACATACCTAGCCACTAATAACAATTTCTAAGGATTTTTAATGTTGCGATCGAAGAAGAGAAATTTCCACCATAGGCTTTATTATGATAAACTTCCAATAGTTTGTATTGTTTTTCCTTATCTACACATCTCAGAAAGGTTCCATCTAGTCCCTTTTTATATAGGACATCACCCCAAATCACATAATTCTCTAATTTTAACTTTAGATTCCTTTCCTCCTTCAGGGATAAATGATTGGGATAGTCTCCATAAGTAAGATAATGTGCCATGTTTAAGAACCATGGATCTTGTAAGCTTACCAATAGGATAGTAGTAAGTTATTATTATTCTTCTTCTTTACTTATGGCTATCAATTTGCACAAACCTTGACCTATAACTAATTTTGTTGGCTTAATCTCCAAGTCATATTCTTGAATTTTAGAAACCCATGTTTCTATATTGTTCATCCCAACATCTTGCTGAGTCAGGATGCTTTTCACAGTCTAACTAGGAAAAAATATAACTGAATAAGAATGAAGTATATAATATCTAAATTGTTTAACAACATTCACTATAATAAAAGCTTGTTTCTCAGCCAAAGAATATTTAATTTCATGCTTCTTAAGAGGAAAAATCATAAAGGCTATTGGGGTTTCTATATTTAACTCATTTTTCTGTAACAAGATACCAAACATGGTATGTTCTTAAGCATAGCAGTAAATAACAAAACATTTTTGGAAATCAGGATTTACCAAAGTAGGTGTTTTTGCAATCACCTCTTTAATATCTTCAAATGCTTTTTTAGCAGCTTCATTCCATTTGAATTCTTGTTTTTCACTCATCATCCCCATAATATGTTTTGTAATCTCAGCAAAATCAAGAATAAACCTTATAATAAAATTAATCTGACCAAAGAAAGACTTAACTCCAGTCCTAGTAGAAGGAAGACTTAACTATTATATTTTTCTAATGCTTTCTGGGTCAATTTTGATTCCATCCTTTGAAACTAGGTGTCCTAATAATTTCCCTTCTATAACATAGAAAACTGACTTCTTAAGATTAAGAGATATCCCATGACTCAGGGATCTTTGTAAGATGGTCTCTAGATCCTTTAGATGATCTTCTCTTTTTCTAGAGAAAATAGTTAAATCATCAAGATAAATGACAATAATTTTATCTTTCAGATCTTTAAAGGATGAATCCATTACTCATTGAAAAGTTGCACTATCATTAATCAAACCAAAGGGCATACGGTTATAAGTAAAAGTTACTTGAGGTGTAGTGAAAGCAATTTTATGTTGGTCAGCTGCAACTACACTTATCTGATTATACCCTAAGAACCCATCTAACATGGACATCATTTCTAACCCAACAACAGTTTGTAAGATGTGATCCATCATAGGCAAGGGATAATTATCTTTTAAACTGGCTTGATTCAAATTCCTGAAGTCAACATAGATTCTTATTTCCCAATTATTTTTTCATACTAGAACAATGCTCACCACCTAGGTGGAGTGATGAAATAGATAAATAATCCTAGCCTTCAACATCTTATCAATCTCTTTAAAGATAACTTCAAAACCTTTTAGGTTATAATTTCTCAGCTTCTGCATGAAAGAAGTTGCATTTTCTTTCAAAGGAATATGATGCTAAAACTACCCATTTCTAAAAATTTTAAGATCATCGTAGCACCAAGAAAAGACATCCTTATACTTAATCAATAGATTAATTAATTCATTTTTCTATTCTAGTGAACAACACTTACCCAAGGAGATCCATTTGGGGTTAGTCTCACTTCCAATGTTGATTTTCTGATAATCCTCTATTTTGTTAGGATTTTGAGCAAGTTTGCCTTTAGTATATTCATCTTGTCTTATGAATAAATGTTCTAGAGAGACCAATCCTTTAGGGATTTTATTTCCTTTTAATTGAATTACATCATCTTTTGGATTGATCCCTAGATCAGGACTGAATTCTTTACATTTTATTTCAGAACCTTTGAAATAAGTCCCTAGGAACATATCAACATTCTCCAAAAAAAATTTGATCTATTTATTACTCTCAAAATCTTGCTAATTTTCTACATTATCCAAGGCATTAGGATGATAGACTAGTTCTATTCTATATGAATCCCTTTCAAAATTGGGGTGTGGGAGAAGAAGAGAAGTTGATATTGCTAGAGAATCTACCTGAGTGTTCTGATCTCTGGGAATCGCTTCAATATAAAAGGCATCAAAACATTATATCTCATCCCAAACTCTGTTTCTATAATGTCTTAATCTATCATTTTTAACTGAAAAAATGCCTCTCACTTGTTTGACAATTAATTTAGCATCTCCTTTTGCCTTGAGTATCTTTATACCTTTTCCTTTAGCTTCATTTAACCTAAGCAATAAAGCTTCATATTCTACAGTATTATTAGTGTTTTTAAATTCTAGCTTGAAAGAGTAAGGAAAAGTTTCACCTTCAGGTGAGATCAACACAACTCATACTCTTGAACCAGTGGTAGAATAACTACCATCAAATTCCATGGTCCATAAATCATCTGAATGAACAGACTTTGGGACAAATTATTCCTTTAAATCTTTAGAGGAGATAAAATACTTACCAAATTCACATTCTTCAAATAGAATCTGAGACTTAGGATCATCACAAGGATATACCATAAACTTGCATTTAGGTTCAAGTTCTAGCTTAACTTTCTTCTTTCCCACTAGAATTGTGGCTTCTGACCAATCTAATTTAATCTACCCTCCCAAATCTTTGTGAAAAGTCCTGCTTAACAACATCCCATAACTAGCAGGAATATTCACTACTAGAATAGTCAGCTTCACCTTTTTATCAGGATAGGCTGCAAGAGCAACTCATGCATCTTTAATTTTTTCAAGCAAAGAAATTTGTTTTCCATACATGGAATAACATCTACCAAATGTTTTTGTAATGGATAAGCCTAAGGCTTTGGCTACATAAGAAGGCATTATATTATTAGAAGCACCTGAGTCTATGATACAATTGCTGAGTTTATGACCATTTATGAACAAAGAAACATAAAATGGGTTGGGTTTCATATTAGTTGTATAATAAGTATCATCAGATGAATTGAGGGTCATTATAGAAGTATGAGTGGGTGATTCAGGGGGAGAAGTAAATAATTGGGTGATGGGAGACTCAGTATTAATGTTTAATTGACTTTTGGGTTTAACTCGTGTAGGGATATTTTTGACATATTCAACCAATTTATCAAGTTCTTTGGGTTTCAACCTGAGGTATTTAGTGGGGGATATTTGAATTCTTGCAGACTTACGAAAATATAAAATATCAAAAGAAGTCTCACAATCATTTCTATGTAGCAATTTACTTTCTTGTGTCTTTAAATTAGCATCAGAGTTTTTAGAAAAAGGTTCCTTACCTTTAATAGGAACTTCTTGAGTATTAAAAAATCTCATATTCTTTTGACTTCTAGTAAGTACAACACATGAAGGATCTTCAAGAGTAACCAATATTTCACCTCCTCTTTCTGAATCTGAATCATATTCTAGGAAGTGTATTTTAGAGTTGCCAGGTCTTTCAAAGCTCCTTTCTTCTTCAGTAATCTCCCCTAAGACATCTTGAGTAGTAGTCATTTGAGTATATCTAAGCATCTCTAGACAGGAATTTCTATCATGATCAATAGTCAAATGAAAGACACAAATGTTACTTCTGCCAGGAGGGGCTTCAATAGTCAATCTTGGTTGTGTTGATGCAAGTGGTAATGTCTTACTAGTATTTGCTTGTTGATTTCTCCTGTTAATATCTTGATATGGTTGTTGTAATGAAGTACTAGTCTTAGGTAATTGTCTTTTTAAGGCAATCATATCATTGACTAGCCTTTGAACTATAGGATCTATAGAGGATGAAGGATGAGAATTAGGTACTTGGACTTCTTTCTTACATTTCCTAGCAATAATAAGATCATCCTCTAACTCAACTGCCAATGATTGTGCATCTGTTAAATTGACAATTACACCTCTTATGAGATGAAAACTTATATTAGGAGGCATAGAATTAATAAAGAAGCATTTATGATTTTTAGTAGTTGGTCTTTTAGTAGTAGGAATCTTGTGGACAATTCTATGAATTTGGCTATAAATTCCCTCATGGGTTCATTTATCTCTTTCTTGAGATGAGTCGATTGAGCTAGAAGGGAATCTTCATCTTCTATACTTTTCAACCTATTTTCAAATGAATTTTTCATATCATTCTAGTTTGTGATTGAGGAATCAGTTAGATGATAAAACCATTGTGCTGCAATATTAGTTAGAGTTTACACACAAAGCCTTATGGCTACATCTTGATGTTGCATGCCTAACACACCACATGATGCTGCAAAGGCACTCAGATGTTCCTCTGGTGATTATCTTCCATATCCATTAAATATAGGTAAAATTTCCCTTGTATTTTTAGGCAAAGGATTTAGGTTGGCCCTTAAATTTAAAGGTCCTATGGCTGCGCCCCAAGGTTGGTCCATTGGAAGAAAACTTATGGTAGAAGGAAAAATAGTACCAGAAAGAGTTAAGGCTTGAAAAATAGAGGATGTAGAGGGTTTAGGAGGGATAAGAAGTCTACTTATAGATTTTCTAACATGGTTAGGAATTTAAGGAAAATTTTAGCTTTGTAATGCTTAAAAAGTAGAATCCTCAATTCCTTCTCTTCTCAAAGACCTTGTGTATCTTCTAGAATCTAACTTATGATATTATAATTAGTAACTTCATACTTTAGGGGATTTATTTCATTGCTACATTTTTTACTTGTCTCCTTTTTTTCCTGAGTAACAACAATCTTATATTATCAGCCAATTCTTTTTTTTTTCTAATATCCTACTTGCTATCCTATAATCATCAATATTTTGATGAGAACACCAAGCAAGAGTATTTAAATAATTAATTATTTCTTCCTGTTCATCTTGAAAACCAAGATTAGGTTGTAAAATAAGAATTATATTTTCATGTGGAAGTGCCATTGTTCCCTCATATTAAGGCGAACAAATTTGTCCTTATCTAAAAATGTTTTATTTTGACTCCATACCCTTATTTTTTCAAGAACAAATAAGTTAAACAACAAATGGGTAAGCTATCAAGACTAGTTCCCCTCTGAATTAAGGTACATCTCCCTTTAATATTTTCAATGAATTTAAATATTCAGATAAACTTTTAACCAGAAAGTTTTTAAAGGTAAACTAACATCCATACATCATCATGCTATGAATGCAAAATTTTATAACAACAATGGGTAATAGAATACACGGATTCTATCATCAATAACAATTAAATAGATAAACATATATATTGTTGAACTAGTAAATAATAAAACACATATAATGAATTATCTAATGGAAGAGTAATCACTATATGAAAGAATATTTCACACATAAAACCCAGTTTCAAATACTCATACACATAGATCTAAGTACACAGTATTTAATTCTCCTTTTCATTCACAGGTGAAAGATGATTCAGAGAAACATCACATATATTGTCAAAAATAGTGGTCCAATTCTAAAATTTTCTAACTCCTTTTCTTTTTTTATCTTCTCTCTACTCCCATATTTTATAATTAAAAATATATATATAGTTTCCATAACTAATCCACCTATCAAACTAAACCGGAGATAAAATAACTCTAACCCATTCAGGATTTAGTTTTTACAAATTAAATAAAGATCAAGTTTCTAATAGAAAAGCAATTGAATAACTGAATAAAATAAAGTATGTAAGTAAAATCATTGCTGAAGTGACAAACTAGGATCACCAGATTTGCTATGTTTGATTGGGTAGACACATTGAGATTTTCACTCCTGAAATGTTGTAACCAACTTCTAAATTTTTGAAAGATTGGGAATGATGGCATGTTTTATCCTTGCTTTCCAGATGTTTTCTTCCCTTTGAATTTTCCCCATCTTTTCTATGTGCTCTAGGAGAGTGTTGATGCAGCGACAAAGAAGTGAATCTAACTTTGAAATCTATGAAAAATCTTCAGTTGATAAGTTGTCACTTTATTTAATGATGTTGATCCTTTCCCTAAAGGATTGAATCACAATATTGATGTCTTTTTCTAGTTTTCCATCATCTTTTATGTATTTGATATCAATACTCTGTAGATCATGCTATAATGATTGAATGAATTCAGTTATTTCCTTGATCATTTTTATGATTTTGATTCATCCTTGTCAGGATATTGAATTCTTCCATTTAATGTTTTTCTTACTTACATATAATATATCTTCATCCAGTCCTATCAAATTCTTTTTTGACAAAAACTTTGTTATTCCATACTTTTTTACCTCATCAATCTAGTTTATCACACTCATCCATTTTCCTTCATCCTTTATCCACAAAGTGTTTTGAGTCTTCAAATATTAAATAGTAATTTTAGTTAGATCATATACATTCTTCAATTTATGAATGTATTCCATACCTTTCTATATGATGTCATCCAAAAAATTATCAAATACCCTAGTAACTATTTTGCTTATGTGTATTTAGTCTAACATCCTTTGATTGATAGGTGATTTTGGGTCAAAAGATAGGGGCAGTTGGCCAATTGGTTATGGATCTGGACTATGAATGGCATTGATGTACTCTACCATTGACTGCACAATTTGTTTTAACTCCCTTTTATCTTTTCATCCTTCCAAGTTATGATGACTATCCTTTTGGTAGATGCTTCGAGGTGATGCACATATGTAGCACATGATGCAGTCCCAAGATCTATCTTTTCAATTTTAAAATCTTGAACTGTAGGATCTTGAACTTATTCATTATTTCTTGGCTAGGTTATTTCTACACTCTAATTCCCTGTATTAGGGTCAACGTCTACCCTAGATGTTGTTATTAACTTTCTGGATTTAAGAGTTTCTCCTAAACACTTACCATATCCTCCAAGGGCAAAGAAAATGGTACTATTTTCCTTCTATTGCAAATTGAGCTTTCCAGCCACTTGGGTGCAGAGGTCGAGGCTTCTTTATCAAGATTTAGTTGACTAGAAGGTACATTTGAAACAATCATTAGTTTGGTAGAATCAAAAGCAATCATTATCTGTTGATCTGCACTAACCTCTTCTACCATTGGTGAACTAGATTATTTATCACCTTTGGCTTCTCTTGAATCTTCTTCAAGATTCAAATCCACAATTACCTTTTTAAATATCAGGCTTTTTCTCTTACTTTGAGTCCTTGACTTGGTGGCACGAGGAGGTAGAGTAGTTATAACGACCTTCTCAGATTCTTTAATGACAGGATCCCTTCCAATTTTTCTTTTGGAAGTACCTACATCATATATAGAAATAAGTTGGTTTGAGGAGCTTATTGGGAATGGTGATTTAATTATTGATGTTAATTATGGGGAAGCTATGTTTTGAGCTCCCCCTAGTTTTTTCTCCCTCAACCATTTCTCATTTATCCTTATCACTAGGAGGGTCTTAACCGCAATTCTATCTTCTTCATTTTTCTCCTAGTCAATTTATGGAATAGGTGATTATTTTATTTGCTCAAATTGTGGACCAGTCACCTGTTCATCATTGTCAAAAATTCTATAAATTTTCATATTTAAATTGAGGATAATAATTTTCCCTAAGGAGAAACTAGACCATAGTCTTCTTCTGACTTCAAATTCATCTGAATAATCCTCCCAATAATCCTCTAATCGAGGAATATGTGAAAACCCTGTTCCAAAATCCAAGTTATCTCTAGCAAAACCTTTGTTGTCAAATTGTGATCTGGCTGTGAAGTATTGAAAATTGAATTTCTTAACATCTAATTCTAGATTCAAAGCATCAGAGACTGACTTGTATGAATAATGTCCAACTTCAATAGGAAAAGATATACCAGATTTATTTTTCATTATGAATTTTTTATCTACATGTGCTAATTTTTTGCAGACTTCTATTAACACAAATTAGTTAAAAACATACCTAGGTAACCTCAAAGGTTCACTGTCAAAACCCCCAACTCTGATGTAAGTGAACTTGGAAAACTAAATGAAGAAACTACCATAAATGTTGATCAGTTGCATAGCTTCATCAGACAACCTTTTATTGATGTTGTTTGATAATTCAAAAGTCAATTTCCTAGTAAAAACATCATTAATCCTCCTGTAACCCTTAGCAATTATACATTTGTAATTGTGAGTAATAATCATAAATTTTGTTGTCTTCAGCCAAGGGCACATGAGGTAATCCTATCCATTGTCTTGTAGATACCAGGTAATAGAAGAGGTATGAAGACATATAAAACTCTTTATTTCCCAAACAATTAATTAAACCTAGATGCAAACTTTTAGCTACAATTTTTCCCAATCCAAATATTTCTCTCCTTGGAGGATCACCTATATGAAGAAGTACATCCAATCTTCCAATTAATATGCATGAGCATTGCCTTTTAGTCTGAGTAGTAATACTGTAATATCTTATACTTATGGAATCATATGATTTCTTGTTAATGGTATGGGCAGTCTTGAACCCCCTTTTTAGAATTTTAAAAGACAATTCCTTGCAATCACGCTCTCATAAATTATTTTCTTTAATGAAAAATAACCATAGGAAGATGTGATACTGAGGTCAGAATATGGTTCCTTGGGAGTAATTCTCATCATAGACATTAGGTTTTGTCTGTTGATATGTAGTCAAACATTACCATCTACAATCCTGATGCACCTATTCTGAGGTTCATATCTATTCATGCATTCAAGGACTGATTCGGGGCACTAGACAGCCATAGGAAAGGCCACATCTTCAACCAAGCCACTTTCTAATATCTTTTGTATCATAGGATTTGACACAAGATTTTTAGCCCTTTCCTTAAAATCTTCCAAGTCATATTGGACCAAAGAAGTGTCCCCAATTTTAGGAGGAGAACATATGAGACTAGGACCATGTTCGTAATCAAGACATGCAGATTTCATGACTACAGGTTGGTGGATATAATGAAAAGAAAATGTTTTAAACTCCTTAAATAATGTTGTAAACTCAAAAGGATCCTTCTTTCCAACCAAGTAAAGGAAATAGCTTATAGTAAGAGTAAAACTCACCTTTAAATTTATCTAAAATCACTGTGAATTCAAGCAATCAAATATATTATACCACCTATGCTATTCTCCTTTATATCACTCAATATGTTTGTTTTCTAAATTTGAATTAATCTCTTTTGACACAGATATTAACCAGATTGAATAATTAAACTGAAACAATATGTGTTAATCATGTTTGATAAGACATGCATTTTAGCATATGCAGTAATGGGAAGCATTTTTTTTACGCATGATTTTGATGGGTAATGATTAGCTATAACCTCATGAAAATTTAAATTTTCTACTTTATAATAAGTTTCAGATAAATTCTCCTCTAAATCTTTTGCTAATTTTAACTTAGAGAAAGCCTCAGGGTGAGATGAGAGTATAGTCATTGAACCATTAAACCATTAAAATTTTGAAAATGTGGTTCAACTTTGGGGTTCAATGATATGAGATGAACTACACAGACCGACCAATAGTCATATGATATTTCCAAAAAAATTGAACTTTGAAACATTGAACCATTGAAATTTTGAACTCCACTATGTAGGTTCAAACGTTAGGTTTAAGTGGTAGGTTCAAATGGTAGTTTCAATGATACATTAATTTATATAAGGGAACTGAGTGAACATGACTCTTTACAAAACATTGAGTATTGAATTTTTGAACCATTGAACTTTTGAACTCCGAAAAAAGGGTTCATGTTCAACTGAAAAGTTCAAAGTCATAATTGAAATACACAAAGCGACAAATAGTTCACTTTGAGAAACTATTGAACCATTGAACTCTTGAACTTTGAAAAAGTTTCGTGTTCAAATGTTCAATTCTTATAAGAATTTACACCCCAAAGGCGATAAGCGGGTGAACTTCTTTTATGGCAAAATTTATGAAAAATTGAATAAGGGCGACTCAAAAGGTAACATAACCATAGGTTCAAAAGTGGAATAAATTAAAGGTATCTTAACAATCCACAACATATGTTAATGTGAAGTATGTACTGAATATGATGGCATGGTCATTTATGAGTAACATGTCCCTACTGTATGTGTGAATTTTAACTTTGAAATACATGTAGGGGAATAAAATACATATGTGGAGGAATGATTGTACATCCCCATTTCATCGAATGTAATTTTTTAAAAATATGTAAAATTAATGTATGAGTAATAAAGTAGACAAAATAATTTTTTTCATGGAATGTGCTATTATATATACTAAAAATGAATGAAATATCAAAAAATTGGTAGTTTTAGCAATCTATGTGCTCAAATTTTTATTTGACTATGAAAATGGTACAAGAAAAGATCAACAAGATCATCACAGTAATGGCACTCAGTTTTTTGGACCATACTAGTAAATAGTGTCCATGATGTTAAAATCTAGCTTGCTTTATTCATACTATGAAAATAATAATGTAGATGTTGAATAATGGTAATATAGATTATTATCTTAGACTATTTAGATTTGAAAAGTAAAAATAAAGAGCCAAAGTGATAGACATACATCAAAATCCAAGGGATAGATTATTAATCTAATTGGTCACATGTAAAAAGTATAATAAATAAGGCATAAGTAATGAAATAGCTATGGTCGATTAAAAAATTGATTTTTAATTATTTGATTTTTTTATTTTTATGAAATTGAAACATGCTAAAAAATGATCCCTTTAGGAGGAGAGTAATATGAATATAAAATAATCAGTATAAGGATAAAATTTCATGGACAAAATGTGTTATATTTTCATGAATTAGAATCACTAAATTAATCATGTGATGTACTGAAACTATCTAGATCACTACTTATGTAATATTGTGTTGGAGGAAAAAATGTGTTATATTTTCATGAATTAGAATCACTAAATTAATAATGTGATGTAATTAAACTATCTAGATCACTACTCATGTAATATTGTGTGGGAGTAGTTATAGGACATGTATAATGGTTTGAAACCTGATGAGGACTAGTAAGAGATTGTTCCAAATGTTTTACTCTTTAAAGAACATGTTGATTGATGCAAGGAGTCATTAATAGTTCAAATTTTGGGTTTTGTTAGGTAATAGGGGTCATAGTGTGTTTTTAGTGGTTAGAGTTCCTATGTGGTCTAAAAATTCAAATTTGAATCCCACCAAAAATGGGATTTTGAAATTTAAACTTGTAACTATGTTTTGAGTCCTAGAATGGTTTTGGTGTGAATTGTAAATGTCAAAAAAAATTGTAAAAGGATATATATGGGCCTAATATGGTTTATAAAGCTAAAACTACGTATATACTATGGTAGAGATAATTATGGACCAAAGAAATGAGTTGTAACTACCACATCATGTAGTGTTCATGTAGGTAGTAGTTAGAAGAGTTAGTTAGATCAGTTATAAAATATAAAAGGCTTGTAAATCTTTTTTTGGAAATAAATATAGGTGGTTGGATTATAATGGGGGATAGAGATTAACTACAAGAAAAATAATGGAAGATTTCTTGTGTTAGAAAACTAAAGATTGCAACCCTGTATTTCTTATGTAAGTGTAATGGAACATGACTATGAATGAATGAAGGAAGATGTAATATCAATAATTTTCTAATGATATATGTGTTTGTCATAGGTTGAAACTTTTTCCCTTATGTTTCTTTAAGTGTTAATTATATTATTTTCAAAATTATTTGAAATGTTTTAAAGTTGTAGACCTTGTGTTACCTTGATAATGTCTAGAGAAGGACTAAGAATGTATCTTTATGAGAAGGACTACTTGTTAACTGAGTTAAGACATATATGTATATAGAGGTAAGTGAAATTTAAATATTATCAAGGTTATTTACATATCTCGAAGTGTTTTAACACATAAGGTTTTCATGAAAAAGTAACTAAGACTGTATTTAACTATATGTATATACACAGTCAAAATAATATCTTATGAGACATGTTGAATAGAGGTATCATAGATGGTAAGTTTTGATTGGGTAAGGTATGTCAAGATTTTTAAAATTTTATTAAACCATCAAATTAGTTTTTAATTCATTTTATAATTAATTAAATAAATGACTCCTTCCTGGTTCAATATAGACATGTGTTAGTATGCACAGTTAATTCAAAACATGAATAAATCAACCTACATGAGTCTCTAGGTAAAATATAATGATTGTATAAGGTGTTTATAAATGATACAAACTCAAACCAATGATCATAGGTTTTTGAAACCTCTTAGGAATCTTAAAACCTAAATTTTCTCCTTCTCAACTAGTGATAGTCAAGTACATACCATGTTCTAGGGTTTCAAACTCAAATTGGTATTATAGGTGATTGAACTAACCAAATATGATAGTTTATGCTCATTAGTTAGAGATCAATGTTATTTAAGATATTTTGTGGTTTTAATGTTGTTACGGACCTTGGAGTATAGTATATAACTGACTGTCTAGGAGTTAGGATAGAGTAGGCCTAATTAGGCCTAAACAAAGTATAAGAAAGGCCTAGAAAATTAGGAAGAGTAAGGGTATAAAACTTTGTAAAAATATATTATAGGATATATGGTGTCTGAGAATCCTATTATTTTCCCAAGAACCTATTTTACCTAATTGTACAAGGAGGAAAGGTAAGAAAAAAGGCTAGTAGATAACCCTGAGACAAAACAAAAAACAAGTTATATATAAGGGTTATCTGAGTAGTTTTTTGGATTTAGTAAGAGGTCAATGAGGATTTTTTTTATCATGCCATTGATGAAAATAAACCTTAAATTATCAATTAAACATGAGTCCCTTGTGTGAATCCAAGTTGCCCATATGCACAAGGCTAGAAAGAATGAGATTAAGAAAGACTAACAAGATAGGAAAGATAGAGTTAGTGAGAAGTTGAAGGTTTGTTGGAATGAGTGGATGTTGAGAGGTGAATGGATAATCTAATAGTAGGAAAAAGAAATTTGAAGGAGTTAAAATAATAGTATCTTGCATAAAAAAATATATCAAGCCTTAAGGAGATGATAAAAAAGGGAGGATTAAGGAGAAAGATCAAAGAGGGGAATAAATTGAAGATATAACTTGAAGGATAAGTAGGACAAGTCAGAGCTAGGTAAATTCAAAGGTAAATAAATGTATTTAGATATACAATTAGACAAGTTTTTTAAACATTGTTGCATCATTTGGTATTAGAGTGATAAGTTCCTTGGAAACATAATAAATAAGGTTTTGCATAAATAAAGGTACACATTTGTATTATTTTCACTTTTTATATTTTATTAGTTCATTCAATAATGGTGAAGGTTACTTGAAAGCTTACTAAAGAAATTTGCAGGTATATGAGAGAGTTATTGAAATCTCAAAGGAGAGAGAGAGAGAGACCAAGTGAAGGTCAAGAGGACAAGTAGGTAGGTTTATCAATAAGAAGATATAGGTCAAGGTGAGACCTAGAGAGATAGAGTGAAGAAAGTAAAACAAATATGAAGGGCTTGAAGCAAGAATATTACCATAAGGAAGTGAAGAAAGAGGAAGTTGATAAGAGGGAGATTGTTGAGTTGAAGGCAGTCTTAGTAAAGTTGGAGCAAGCTTTGGAAGATCTTAGACCAAAGTTTTCAAATGGGATTAGAACAAGAGTGAGATGGCCTCTCAATGAAATGTTGATGAAGAAGAAAAGATAAGGAGAAGTGTGAAAAGTGAGGAGATAATTGAAGGTTTTGAATAAGCAGCCTAAGAGAACAAAAGGGGAAAATAAGCCTCATGATTTTAAAACTAATGATGTCTTTTCATGTGTCAATTAATATATGAGAGTGATTGAAGAGGATGAGTTAGTTGGGCCAATGCATAGGCTCAAACAAGAAGAGGAAGCATTTGACCAAGTGGTGTTTATGAGGAACCAAGAGGAAAGAGAGGCTCAAGATAGATTCTTGATGTGAGAATAAGAATAAGAAGGTCATCCATCTATGAAGCAAGATAACATGGAGAATGAAGTGATACTCACTCAAAAGGATGTAAAATAAGATAAAGAAACATTGGGACAACATAACAATCAAAGGTATGAGGATTATTCTAGTGTATATGAAGCCTTGAAAAAAGAATATAGTTTTGATCCTCATCAAATTTAAAAATAAATGGTGAAGGAAGTGATAAAGGAGAACATATACCTATGGCATGCACTAGTGGTGACTAAGATAAGAACACTTATGAAGGTAAGGGGTAGTCAAGAAAAATAAAACACTCTACAAGATGAATTTTTAGATGATAAGGTTGAAGACTAGGTTGTAAATAAAGGAGAAATAATACAAGGAGAGGAAAAATATGAGTTTTTGGATTATGAAAAGAGGAAGAATGAACAATACATGGTACATGAAGGTGCTTGGTAGCAAGGACAACACACAATTAAGGAAAAGAGTTGGAGTATGACTCAAGTGCATTAGGAGACATATGTTTTATTTAATTATTTATTATTCATTACAGATATATCTTGGATGAATATATAAATATTAAGGAATAAATACAAGTGTAGATCATGAGAACATGTGCATTTACATGAGAGACTAGTTTTATCAGATGGGAATAAGATAAATTAATCATGTATAGTAATAAGCATGAGCAGGAACTCATGGGAAACATTTTTAGGCTAGTAGTATGTTGCAAGGGAATCATTAGTAGTTCAAATTTTGGGTTGATTTAGGTAGTATGGTTCATTTTGAGTGTGTTTATAGTGGTTATATTCCTTAGGTGGTCTTAAAATTCAAATTTGAATCCATATAATTTTTCTTACCGAAAGTGGGATTTTGAAATTTAAATGTGTAACTATGTTTTGGGTCCTAGAATGGTTTTGGTATGAATTTTTAATATAAAAAAAAAGTTGTAAAAGGATATATATGCTCCAAATAGGGTGTATAAATGTTCAACTATGTACACACTATAGTAGAGAGAATTATGGACCAAGGAAATGAGTTGTAATTACATCATGTAGTGGTCATGTAGGTAGAAGTTAAAAGAGTTAGTTAGATCAGTTATAGAATATAAAAAGATTGTAAATGTATTTATTAGTAGTCAAGTTGGGGGGTTGGATTAAAATGGAGAATATATATTAACCCCAAGAAAAATAATGGAATATTTCTTATGTTATAAAACTAAAGATTGCAACCTTGTATTTCCTGTGTAAGTGCAATGGAACATAACTGTGAACGAATGAAGGAAGATTTAATATCAATAATTTTTTGATGATATTTGTGTTTGTTTTAATTTTTTACTTGTTTCCTTATGGTTTTTCACGTGTTCACTATATTATTTTCAAAGTTCTTTGAAAATGTTTAAAGTTGCAGACCTTGTGTTACTTGGGTAGTGTGTAGAGAAAGATTGAGAATGTATCCTTGTGAGAAGGACTACTTGTTAATTGAGTTGAGACATAGATGTGTATAGAGGTAATTTAAATTTTAATATTATCAAATTTATTTACTTATCTCAAATTTTTTGAACACATAAGGTTTTCATGAACATATAACCAGGCATGTAGTCAATTGTATATCTATACACAATCAAAGCAATATCTTGTGAGACATGTTGAAAAAAGGTGTCATGGATGATAAGTGTTGATTTGGTAAGGTATGTAAATATTTTTAAAGGGGTATTAAATCCTCATATTATTTTTTAAATCATTTTATAATGAATTAGATCAAAGGACTCCTTTATGGGTCAATACAGACGTGTCTAGATGAACAATTAATTCAAAACATGAATAAATCAACCTTAAGTAGTCTCTAGGTGAAATATAATGATAGTACAAGATGTCTAACAATGATACAGACCCAAAACAATGATCATAATTTTTTTAAACCTATTAGGAAGATTAAAACCTAAATTTTATCCTTTTTTGCTAGTGATAATTAAGTAAAGACCCTATTCTACGGTTTTGAACTCAAATTGGTATTATGGGTGATTGAATGGACCAAATATGCTAGTTTTTGTCATTATTTAGATATAAATGTTATTTAAGATATTTTGGGGTTTTAAAGTAGGTATGAAGCTTCAATTATGGTATATAACTAACAATGTAGGAGTTAGGACAGAGAATGCCTAATTAGGCCTAAATACAGTATAAGAAAGGCATAAAAAAGTGGTCTAATGGAAAATTTAAGGTATAAACTTTGTGAATAGATAGTAGAGTATAGAAGGTGTCTAATAATCCTATTATTTTCCAAATAGCCTAGTTTACCTGACCGTACAATGAGGAAAGATTAAAAAAGGCTAGTAAATAAACCTGAGATAAAACAAGAAGCAAGGTATGTATAAGGGTTATCTGAGTAGTTTTGTGGATTCAGTAAGAGGTCAATGAGGATTTTTTTGAGCATGCCATTGATGAAAATAAACCTAAAAGGATCAAGTAAACATGATTATTCTTTATGAATCTAAGTTTCACATAGGCACAAGTTTAGAAAGAGTGAGATTAAGAAAGTCTAACAAGATAGGGAATATAGAGTTAGTGAGAAGTTGAAGGTTGGTTGGAATGAGTAGAAGCCGAGAGTTGAATAGAGAATATAATATAAGGAGAAATTAATTTGAAGGAGCTAAAATAATATTATCTTGCATAAAAAATATATCAAGCCTTGAGGAGATGACAAACAAGGGAGGATTAAGGAGAGAGATCAAAGAGGGAAAGAACTTGAAGATAAAAGTTGAAGGATAAGTAGGACAAGCAAGAACTAGGTACATGAAGAGGTAAATAAATATGTTTAAATGTACAATTAAATAATTTTTTATAGCTATATCATTTATCTATGTATATCACAATTTTATAATATTTTGCGTGTGAAGGTGATTATTGGGAAATTCAAACTTTTTTATGATATGCCAGATTTTTCATCACTTACAATATTTTTGTGTTTTTTTTTCTAAATTGGATGAATATAATTTTTTTTCTATAGGTGCCACAACTATTTTTTTTTTTTTTTTTTCATATATTTATCAATTAACTATGGTGGTGGGTGGGTAGGATGAGGTACCATATATTGTAGAGGGTACTCGTATATGATTCCTGAAATTGTAACATCTCCATTATAATGAATGTTCTTTAGACATATATGTACCATATAAGGTAAAAAATGAAGATTTTTTAACCAATGAAATCCTAATATCATGTCAAAGACCCCATTATGTAATATAACTATAAAATAAGTAGATAATATACCAAGACATACCTAACTAGGTAACATAATATGTCCCAAAATAGTTTTTTGTTTCCCATTCAATTTTTTAACACTTTTAGATGTTGTTTTTATGTCATGTTATGTGTAACCCAATGAATGGAGTAATGCCATTATACATGTATTATAATTTTATCCATTATTAAATATTACACTATGAATGGGTTGCTGATAAATATATATCCATATACATAAGGCATGAAAATTAAAATTACCTTTCACTATCTCACTATCATCAAATTTAATTGTGGGATGTGGTTGATAAATTAGAATAGTTGTACCAATAATTCCATTTAATGGATAATCATATGAATTAGGAGGTGGATATTCATATAGGTATGATGCAATTGAATTATGATTATTTTTTTCATGATTTGGAAATAGCTCATTAAAAATCTTTGAATTGGCATTTTTATTTTGTTGAGGCTTAGTTTCCTCTATAAGAGTGCCTATCTCAATGACATTTTTATCAATAAGATATTGAATAAGGTACTTGATTTTGAGGAATATATTAGTAGAGTAACCATTACATCTATGATAATCACAATATGCATTATTATCAAATTATTTTCCTTGAGGTTTATTCATGTCAAAATCTAGTCATGGAGGTAGAGTAATGTGATTGCATTCAAGAAATTTTTGTATCAATTTATAAGGTAGTTGTGGTAATCTATAGAATTTCCTCCTTAGTTGATACGATAAAACAAACTTATTATAAGGTTAAGAAATAACATTAAGTGTGATATTTACATCATGTTTAGTATATGTTGTCTTAGCCTTGTAATATGGTTTTCTTTGAAATTTCATTGTGGAAGTTGAAGTAGATGCATGTTGATATTAATATTATTCAAAGAAATAAACTTGA
Source organism: Torreya grandis (assembly GCA_037957365.1). Classification (NCBI taxonomy): domain Eukaryota; kingdom Viridiplantae; phylum Streptophyta; class Pinopsida; order Cupressales; family Taxaceae; genus Torreya; species Torreya grandis. The sequence continues at coordinate 3,836,144 of JARHVA010000398.1, read as the reverse complement.
ATTCTATTTATCTTATTGTATAACAAAGTTCTTAAAATTATATGAATTTATTGAAAATAATTGAATCATGAAAATGTGCAAGTAAAATTTTCTTAGAAATATCTTTTAATTCATAATCTTCCAAAGTATTAATAATTTTGGAAAGCATGGTCTTGTAATAAAGTACATAGTCACCGATGGGCTCATTAGTTCTTTTCTTAAGCTTAGAAATTTATGCATAAGAAAAAATTTCATCAATGTTGATAGAAAAATACTTAAGAAAATGATATAATAATGTATTTAATGATTTAACTAATTGAATATGTAGATCATAAAACCAATACAAGGTTTAATCTTGTAGGATTCTTGGAAACAAATTAATTAGCAATTTGTCATCAAAAGCATAATCTAAACATGTCACATGAAAAGATTTAAAATGTTGTTATATATATCCTAATTTAATGTAATTTTAGGAGCTAAAAATCCTACTAAAATTATATGGTGAAAATATAGGGGATGATTTATTGTGAAGAAAGGCTTGTGAATCCATTATTTGGATAGCTTTTTCTATACCTTGTTTTTATTGTTACACCTTAGCATACAAAAGTGAAATAGTTTGTATGATGTATTTTTTAGTAATAAAGGTAGGTAATGTATTATGCATAGCTATCAAATGTCCTACATGAGTTATTTGGTTAAGCATGAATATAGAAATCTGTTGTAATCCTTGTGTTACCCCAAAATCCAATGGTGTAAATATAATAACAATATTGATAGTAGAAGTAATAACACCTATGGTAGGGTTGATAAGAGGTTACTCAATGGAATAATTTTATTCATCAAATGTCCTAGCTTAAAAATATTTCTTTTATTCTTTTAGGGTTACAAACATTAAATATTCAATTTTATCTAGGTGGGCATCAAGATATTCACCAAATTCTTTTGCATCAATATTCTCAAATATGTTATTTTTAGTAGAATAATATTCAAAAGCCTTGTAACTTTATATGGTCATAATAATCCCATAAAAGGTTTTAAATTAAAATTTATAACATATTAAATGTATAAATGCTCGTGTTCATATGTCATGCTTGATTATAGAAAATTTTGAATCAATAGTCTTTGTGTGTTAGCCTATGATTGGATTTAATTTATTACATCAGAGTTAAGGATGTTACTTATTAGGGGAATACACCATGTAATTAAAACTAAAAAATATGAAATAAAATTTTCCCATCCAATATAACCATAGATTTGTTACAAATGAGAGTAACAAAAAACTAAAATTTAGATTCTAGAAAGGGAAAAACTTGTGTATGGAGATTAATAAATTCTCTTGAAATACAAGGTCAAAAAACATGATGTCAATGTCAAATATCATATCCAATGTCAAAATAAAGTGATTTTAGTGTTAGTTATTAAATTTGAGGTTGAAATTAATTTTTTTTAGTATTAAATGTTAGATCCAAGGTCAAAATAAATCTATTTTAGTGTCAGAAACTCAAAAATTCATATAAACCCCAAGACAAAATTTTTGAATTGTTTCTCAAACAAAAAGTGGTTTCAAAAATATGTCTTATCATAATTTGTAATTAATAGGTGAATTAACCCTAATTAGGATAAACTAATTTGAAATAAAATAAAGGTTGTAATAAAACTTATGATAAATAGAGTGAAATAAAATTACCAAAATTGACAAAGCATGATTGAATGAAAGAATATTAACTATGAACAAAATGAAATACTTAGATATCTATTTTCTATGATATGACTATGTGATATTGAACAATGACTATAAATAATCAACTTGGAATGATTTTGTAAGTGATACAAGAACTGTCACTATTATTGATTAGGGTCATGATCATAAAAAATATGGTAAGATTGACTGACACTAATTTCCTCTACTAGTTAGTTATATTATTCATCAAAAACTAGGGAAATCAAAGCATGATCATATATAGTTTCTTTGAAAAAACATGTATGTGTAAAATTAACCTTCATATGTGCACAAATGAATTAAAAGTCACTTATTCAAAGTTAAAACCTTAACAAGGTTTTCAATAGTTAAAAACCTTCCAATAAAAAATGGGGGAGTGCAATGGGATGAGTTGAATCCAATCACCTTCGTGATGACTGATCACTACCTACAAATCCAATATCCCAAAGAGGGAGTTCTCCCACTTAGAGTGTTTTGTTCAATTATGATCCTTTTTCTATATGAATGCATATAAATATATATTGAATAATTAAAATTAACTTTCTTGACTTGGATAAAATAGGGAGTTGACTTGGCTATAGACTGCTTCAAATGAATAGAATTATATTTGGAAATAATATGTAATTTTTACTCAATGTGAAATAATGTAAATGTTCCTTAATATTTAAATTTCCAAGTGATAAAATAAGTGACTTAGATGTACCTCTATAGCAATCCAAAAATTTAAAACTTCACACTACCTATCCTAAAAATACAAACCACCCTGTAAGGGAGGATCTAAATTTGAAAAATGATAGTTGTCAGGGTGAATGTTGGGATCAACCCATACAGATCAAAATTGATCACCATTATTGACCCATATTAGTTGATCATGTTTTGCAAGGAAACATGTAAAAATTAAAATTTTGGATGTTTTTACAAATTTTTATAGGGATTTTTAACAATTTAGAACATTTATGTATGTATAAGATATCAACATAGAAAGGGATAGGTTTGTATAGGTACTTAGGATATAGTGAGGTGATGAAATAAGTCTAGATTAAGTGTTAAAATCAATTAAAGTGAAATTGAGCCAAAAATGACATCATAAAATATTTATGACCAACTTTTATTAAATTCATTTACTTATTAATGTCTCCAATGGCTCAATGCTTATAAAATGGAATAATTTCAACACCATATTTAGAATATTTATTCCTTACTTCCTTTAATTTGTCATTGTAATATGTTATCGGTCTCCCTTCTTAACTCAATACTACACCAAAACCCACATGCAAGGCATAATACTCCACCTCAAACACATTAATAAAATATATAAATTTAAATATAGGACATTTTTCACCTTCATATACAACAACTAAAGACTTTCAATTGTTAACCTTGTCCACATCAAAAAAAATTCCTCATGTTTAATTTGTTATTGGTGTAATAATAATACTAAAATTATTAATTAACTTTTTGTATTAAATTTATAAACTATGGAAACTTCTTAACTCAATTATACTTAATGGAGTAGGATACTCTACAATTTCATTTATCTTATTTTCATCCATTCTTATCCCATCTTTAGAGATGAAAAATCCCAAAAACACTAAACTCTTTTGCATAAATTTCCACTTTTTAAAATTTGAATAGATTTATTCCCTCTTAAATAGTTCTTATCTTATTTATTCTTATTAAGTATTAGAATATCATCAAAATAGACTAAGACAAACTTACCAATACATTATCCTAGAAAAAATGCCTTAATTTATCTTATTTATTATTATTAAAGATTATAATATCATCAAAATAGACTAATACAAACTTACCAGTACATTATCCTAGAAAAAAATTCATCATCCTCATAAATATGTTACATGTAATTGAATTTCAAATGATATCAACATCCATTCATATAAACCAAATACCTAGTATTGATTTTTTTCTTCCATTCATCCCCTTATCATATCTAAACTCAATATTTTCCACTCCATAGATCAATATTACTAAAGTATTTAGCTCCTACAAGTACATGTCCACCATGTCATCTAGGTAAGGTATAGGAAATATATATTTGATGGTGATCTTATTGATTTATATACTATAAACACGTATACTTAATGCCCCTAATTTATTTGGATTTATTAACATAATATTTTTATATGGACTCATACTCTCCCTTACTACACCCTTTCTCACCAATTTAGTCACCTACCTTATCAACTTTGCATGCTTTATTGGGCTCATCCTATAATTTTCTTGATTAGGTAAAGATATTTTGTAATTAAATCAATATGGTGTTGAATATTAATATTTGGTATATTTGGTGATAGACCATATAGTAACTCATCAGGTATAACATTAACATGCTCCTTCAAAAATATTTGTACTTTTTTTGGTACATACACATCCTATACTTTTTCTTTCTTTGTCATTAATGTAGAACAAAATCTTGTCATATTTAGCTCTTTGATAAAATATTTTATGGACAACATGTTTTTAACATGCCCTTATTCCTTAAAGGGTAATAAAATTATCCATGAACCATCCTCCCAAAATGTGGATGTGTTCTTCACTCCATCATAGATTATTTTCCTATAATATTTATATAGCCTTCCCAAAAATAAATGGCATGCATCCATTGGGATAATGGAACACCAAATTTAATCCTAATAATTCTTCCCTATGGTAAAATTTTTTAAATTCCTCTTATAAATAGTGACTTCACTTCAATTTTTAAACTAGAAAATATAATAAGGATGAGGGTGCTTCTCACAATGAAAACCTAGTTTCTCTATCATTTCTTTAGAAACCATGTTTTTACCATTTTTGCCATTAGTAATAACCTTACATAAATTTCCTTTTGAAGTAAATATTGTTCTAAAAATATTTATATGAGGCCATGATTCACCATTGTCTTTATCATGTACATGTTATTTCCTTGAATAAACCATTTTCTCTCATCTTAAAAGCTTCTCATAGATCTGCTTGAACTTTTGCATTTGTTCTTTTTCTCAAAAAAATTTACTCTTAGTTTCTCCTCTTACCTCATTTATTGTGAATGATAATGAGAACATTCAAAAAAATTATTCCATTATTCACCACATTTGTACTAGATAAAATTTATTTCTAGCATATTCTATCCACTAACACCACCATATCCTCTACCTCTCTGAAATCTTTTTATTATTTTATAATTTTTAAACCCTTTTTTATGATATTCTTGTATCTCCACCATAAAATATGATAAATTTATTACGTAAGTAAATTCATCTCATCCTATTATTAGGAATTAGGTCCTCTCTTTAGCATAGGTGATCTAAAATCATGCTAACTTTACTTTTCCTCAACATTCAAATGTAGTCTATACGCATCATTCATGCACTTGATTCTATGCATACTTATCTCATATTGAACAAAAACATTTAAAGCCTTTACATACATTAAATCCATCTATTCCTTTATTTGTTCATGTTCTACTTGAATGGATAGCTTGTAAAATTCATCTTTGTAGTCCTATTCACTAGACTCCTTTTGTCTCAAGTTTCAAAAGATTATATAGAGGATTTTTTAGTAGTACACAAGGAAGAATTTTTCTCTCAACTTCTTCTCCATTTTATTTCAAGTCTAAATATTTTACTTACCTTTCCTTTAAATTTCCTTCTATGAATGATCTAACCATATCATGACATGACCCTTAAATTTGATACATGGAAATTTCACCTTCTTTTCCTCTACCATAGTCTTCCATTTGAAATTATTTTCTATATTGTTTATCCAATATGTAATATCCTCTACTTTTTTACTTCCCCCATACTCTGAAACCTCAAATCTTACTCCATCTTTTACTTCTAATTCTACAACCAATCATTCTTCAAGTGTTGGTGCTTCCTCTTGTTCTTACTCCTCTTGTTGAATATTCACTTGTAATATTTTTTTATAACTATAATCTCATTTTTTATTTAGTCTCCAAATTTCAATAATTAATATAATATTTTTGATTCATTATGACCCAAGTATGTGATGAATTACAATTTTTGTTTTAGATATTATGTAGCATGTTTTACAAGTTTTTGCTTACATTTCATTGTTTGTGACAGATGATGGGTTATGATGTAGAAATTTTACTCTGATATCATATTTATTGTTGATGTTTTTTTATCCATTCTTATTATAGAAAATTATGATGGATTTAATTATATCTCACTTATATTTTGTTTAGTTCAGAATCATTTTATTATATGATATTAATTTTTTATCATCCAGATGTTGTTGATGCCATATTTGGTGGCTGTAGGAATAGAATAATGAGCTAAGCTAGAGATGGATTCCAATGGCTGGGGGATAAGGAATAAAGGTAGTTGAAAAAGGTAAAAGGGGAAAAATAATGAACCTAAATTTGTGACACTCCATTTTAAGTTTTTTATTTTAATAATATTCTTGACTTTCCCATCTTATATTTCTCTTGTCTTCACTTATCAATTTTAATGATTACGATATTGTTTTTATTGATTGTTTATGGCAACTTCAGGGGTTGTTTGATTTTATTATTAATGTATGTTTGTTTTTCTCTTGTATGACCTAGAAAACATTGACTTCTTGCTTGGCATATTCAGTATCTAGTGTCTTAGTTGAATCTAGTTTCATTTCTATTTTTTTATTTTATTAAATCATTATTGTCATTATTATTTTATTTATTTTTTCTTGTCTTCTCTAGGTACCTTAGCCTAGGTTATAAACCCCCCTCTCGCCACTCTCCCCCTTTAAATCCTAGAAAAGGACCCTATTGGAATTAATTTTGAGTCAAATTAAGTAATAATTTATTAGGTGGTAAATTGGAAAGTGATAATAATATTATTTGACAAATTAAAAATATTCCATTTTCACCTTGGCCATGGGACTTGAAAAAAATATGATTATGGAAAGTATTGGTCTTCAGTAAAATCTAATTTAGACCATCATTCAATTTTCTCTCCTCCATTGTTACCAAAAAAACATGTAAGTTTTGCTTATTTTTATTTTCTTTCAAAAAGTTTTATTCTATATTTAATGGCAAGTAAATAAAGAAGAAAAAATGTACTTGCAAGTTTATAAGCAAGCCAAATGACTTCCTAATGAAGTTGCAAGGATTTAAAATGCATTTGTTTGTGATAAAAACAAATAACATTTCATTATTTCTTCCACGGCTACTTAAAATCTAGTATAGATTTCTATGGTTTGTAAAAATAAATTATTTCAGTAAAACCCCATGCTTAAAAGACACAATTGAGTTGTTTTAACCATTTTGGTTTTTATTTATTTCATTTGACTAAAAATGGAAACCTAGGGCAAAATAAATCTTGTGTATTTTGTTAAAACTTTTGTGGGTTTTGTTTGCCTTGATTTTCTTTGTGTTTTGAAGAGTCGAATTGAAAAAGATTGCTATTATGAAAATATTATGTGAAAATTTACCTAATGGAAGGATTTTTATATTTACAAGTCATTTTAAGGGTTATATTCTAGTAAAATTCTTGCATGAATTTTTATTGGGGTTTTATCAAACTTTTATTGTTGGTATTAAGAATTTTAATATTCATATTTGCCTACCTTGGCTAAAACTATATTATTATTACATATTAATACCAAATTATTTTATTTACATAATAGAAATAAGAAATTATTTTCTAAACTTGTCCCAATTCTATGCTTACCTGATATATAAAATTTGAACTAGCTTTGATGACTAAACTTGTAAACGTTGTCATGAAGGAACAATGTTGTGACTTAAAATAAACCAATTTTGGTCATCTAATAATAATTGTAAAAGGCCATTTAAAATCCCTAATTAAATTTAATTAAGGTTATTAATAGTTTTTGTTCCAAATTTAGTTCATTTACAACTAATGCATAATAATATCTAAGTGCATAGTGTGATAAAATGACAAAGAGTTATCTTTATTACACATTTTCAGCAAGCTAATGAATGCAATAAATCATGCTTAAGAGAATTAAATAGCCCTGATAGCAATTGGTTTATGACATGATAACAATTATTAAAGTGTAAACAATGTTAACATTCCTAAAGGAATATATTTCAAAAGTTATATATTTTAGATTTACAAATTTAAACAAAGTAGCATATATTACTGGTCTCACTATTATGACCAAGTAACACTTAAATAATACTAGAGAGATATGAATCTCTAGAGGGGTATTTATGGAATGGTGTAGTGAGAGCATGATGCCACTATTAGTTAAGACTATTCTATTTACTTATAAACAACAATGTCCCGAGTATTTTAAATGGCATGTATTTTATGAGTGAATGTATGAGGTATGATGACCCTGTAACCATAAGATCATGGTACAATGATCTAATATTAGGCTTATTACCATTTAAATCCTTCACATGTATCAAATAGTTGAATTGTATAGGCATATTAAAAATGCTAAAATTTATTCAAACCAAAATCATTACTTGAACTTTTTAGATACCCATTTTAATAACATTAATAACCTAAGTGATTAACTTAACAAGCCCAAACTCAAGGAAGGAAAAGTTAAATACCCTATCCTATATCAGGTTTCATGAATGTTGAAACCTTAGGTAAGATAAGGATACCTAGGTGGTCTTATTGGGAATGTGTCTACCACCATCCAATCTCAAATATATCGATATGAATCACATATCAATACACCCTAAATTGTATGAGGATATCCCTAGGGAAATAATATTCCTCATAGAATCTTCTAAGGTAACTATCCTAGCTAAGGTTCTTGTACACGTAAACACAGTAATAAGCTATGTAAAACCAAACTTTAGATTATAAAACATTTTTTTTTCCACTATAAACTTTGAAATAAGGGATGCTCAAAAAAATTATTTGGTTTCATTTCACCTGGTATCATATCCTGTGCTCTAGAAATTTTCAATAGAAAATATTAATCTTTCACTCTTGTAAAGAAATATACGCATTGGTTGCCTAACAATTGAACCATGTTGTTCTTTCCATTAGATTTTTCTAAATTACAACTCTAAGAATTTTTGTGATAAGAATTTTTAATAACATGGGACTAATGAAATATTTCATGTGAAAAGGGATATGATATGATTTTATAAAGACACTTAGTCTCTTGAGCTAAATATGAGAATGCCTTATTTTTAAAAATGAAGGTGATATAAATTTATATGTTCCTTTGGAATTAATGTAGGTGTGAGAATATATAATTTTCCATAGCAACACTATGATTCCTATAGCCCTTGGTTAGGTTGGCCCTTCCCAAAATTGAGTTGCATCAGGGTAAGCATCACTTTTTGACTGTTGACTTATATGGGTGAGTCAGTAGGAGGCTAGTGATAACTATTTTATCTTTGGAATAAGTGAATGATTTTCATTATTTATTATTGACTTGTATGGTCAAATCGGCAATAGATGATTCAAACATCATGACATTGGGAATACCAAGGGTCGATCTAAGCCTAGAAGGTTAGATTAGGTGAGAGAAATAGATTTTCTTAAGTTAACCAACAAGTATTGATATCTCTACTTGTGAAGGATTACCTTGAACCATTGGATCCATGAAGCAGGAATGACTATTGATAGACCTTGCCATTTTATTGGATAAAGAGTGCTTTGATTTATTATATAGAAAATTGAATCAAGAGTGATTCCCTTAAGTTGAACCAAAGGGTAATATGCGTAAATATTTGGGACTTCATCTAAGTTGAATGGATCTGAATGTTATTCTAAAATTACGAAGGGCTAAAATTCAATGAGTATGTGTAATCCTTGATTTTCACCTTATCCCTTGGATAAGTCCACCCATTCTTGAAGCTACGCTATGTAAAACAAGACTAGCTAGTAAACCATTGGCCTGTATAGGCAAGACAATTGGGGGAATAATGTTAGGATTTTTTTGATTGGTTCATGAAAGGTATGAGGATGTGACTCAATCCTGAAGGACCTAGTAGGGTGAATAGGTTGGAATTGGTTATGAAAGTCTATAAATTTAGAGATCTTTCCTCTAAATGAGCATGTTGTATTTGATGATGGGTTCTAATTAACCATCAAAATATTCAAAAAAAATTGAAACTTGTTATTTCTATCATTGTCAATACCAAACACGGACAGAGTCTTGTTAATGTCCTAAAAAGTTATGCTGAGGTTTGATTGATGTTGTCATTATTTCATAACAACACACATAAATTTGTTGGTAGATTTGAAAGTTTGTCAAGGACTGCTATTGTAATATTTTTTCACTTTTTATGATTAATAACTAGTTCTAGGGGAGGGACCATGCTAGAGTGTGAATAATATTGCTTATCACTATGGTAGGCTTGATATGTTTTGACAAAGAGGAATTTTTTGTGGTTGATGATTTTAACCTGATTTATTCATTATGGTATTGACCGATTCTAATTTTTAAATGATAAAAGTGTGTTTTGAATACAAAACAAATAATATTATGAAATTGAATGAAAAACGTGACTTGGTAAAAAAATATCATATATATAAATTTGAAGCTGGTACGACACTTGAGTGAAGAGTGGTATGAGGTTGAGTAAAATACCTCAATTATAATAAGCTATTCATTGTTGGGCAAGGTTGTTCCAATGCTAACTCTAACATAAACCACAATTACTCTGCTAGTTGGTATAACCTCATTATTATTCCATTTGATTTTCTAATTATTGCTCTACGTACTATTCTTCTCATGGTAAAGACCTAGGTTATAGGCTCACATGCAGTAATGGCAAGGTAGTATAACACTCTTATTGCATGGAGGAATGCAATAACTTTGTAAGTATAAGATACTTATTTTGTGGGATTCTATCCTTATTACATCTCACTTTTAGAAAGCATATTAAGATATCATTTGATTTCTCGTACCTGAGATTATTACATATATTTGACTATGATATATGATTTAACTGAATAGATAGCGATAGCTTATTTCTAGGATTGAGCTATCTCATTAAATATTTGTTGACATATTATACAATATAGTTAATTATATCAATTAATATGTCATGTACTTATGTGACACTATGGCTAAATGTGATAAATTTTTATGAAACATCTATTTTATTATGTGTACATGTTTTCATGTGCTTGGTGGGTTCTATATATCATTGGTTGATTGGTAGGTAGTCATGCAGAGATATGGATTAAGATTTATCCACTTAATACATTGCATGAAACTATGTGATGGACCTTTATGAAAAGACACTAGGTTTATACCTACTAAAAACATAGGTATATGTTGATCAGTAAGTTCAAGCATACTTATGAAACATGTTCATAACTTATAAAAAAAATCTATAATGAAAATTCTTATTTCTCTAAATTAATATATGAAATTTATACTAATAATATGCTCAAAAATAAAAATCAAAAAACCCTATTTCAAATACTTGTGTTGTATGTGTAAAAGGTATATTCACCCTTGTTATTTATTATGGGTTGAGTACTTTGAACACCCTTACACATATGGATGGATGGGGATGAAAAGAGGAATCCTAACCTATGCATTTGTATGGGTAAGCATGAAGTGAATCATATCCTATATGTGAATGGTTATGTGTGCATCTACAAGGCTAAATTGGCACTTTGAATTATCTAATTATATCCTTTGTTTGGGTAGAGTGCATACCTTAAATGGTTTATTATGTACTTGTATGGTTGATTATAAACTTGAAAATATTAAATAATTCTATCATTATCAAATTATAATGCAACTGGGTGCATTGTTGTGCATCACCCTAAATGTTGGTACAGTTGCATGTGTTTCAAAATTATGAAAGGTATTAAATTTTTACATGGCACTAATAAGTACACAACTACTTAACAAAAAGGTATGGTCCTAGTGAGTAAGTCTTACATACCTACATTAATGGTATTAATTGAAAACATGTCTTTTTTGACTTTTGTTGGAATCACAATGAGTGTTTTAATGTTTTGTATTTTACCCTATGGTGGGTAATGGAAATCCTTGATCAAGTAATAGGAAAATCCTAGGTACCCATTTAACTCCTTAAAGGAGTGATAAATGTTGGGCGAATGCCCTCCATTGGTAAATTAAAAAGATGGTGGGATTGGGATCCCTGGACCATCGTGTGATCTCATAATTAATAGAGATCATGTTGTAAGCCTTGGGGTTACATGCGAGACTTAGAATCACTTCTATGATGTTTAATGTGGTCAGTGTGGGACGCTAAAATAACCCATGAATAGTTGATGTTGAATTAAGAGTAACCATAAGTGGACGGGTTACTATCTTTTGATTACATTCTATGATAAATTTCATTAAGGTTATTCACAAAACATAATGCTTATAATGGAAGATTCCACTTCTTAGCTATAAATATGGTTTTAATCTAGTTGGATTGAACTATTGAGATTGATGATTCTAAAGTTACAAGTCTATGTTAGGTAACTCAAAAGAGAATATTGACCCTAAAATGGTCTCATCCTTAAACTATTGACCTAATTAATATTAAAAACTACTAGCCTAATTAAATAATAAAACAAAAATCTGGTGAACATTATCAATCTTGTATGACTAAATGGTTGTAATCCACACTTGAAGATGCTAATAGCACTCTTATTTTCTAAGTAGGTTATATTAAATCTAAGATAATATAATTGGGACATTATATTATTGGTATGTTTCAAACTGCACGTCAATGTAGGTAGTTTGGAATGATTCATTTCTAGGAGTACTATGTCAAATTTATCATTTTTTGTCAATACATTATAATTATGTAGGGGAAATATTTTTTGATAAACCTATTGAAAAAGATTTTGAATTACTTTCCATTATAATAAATGACCTTGAGAGTAATAAAATATAAATATTGTACCGATTTCCAATAGTTACACAACCTTGTGCTAAAAAATGGTACATATATCATCCCATTTTGCTCATTTTAATGTTACAAAGGGACACTCCAAATGAAAGGAAATTCTTGTTAGCCTAGCATGAAACTTGGTGTTACTAATTTTATGATAAGGTATGTTAAATGTCAGCAAAGCTAGGTTGAAGACTTCCCTTATGGATGGTTGTTATACCCTCCTGTCATGCCAAGAGATAAATAGGTAATAATACCCCTTGTTCTTATTATTGGGCTATGTAAGTATGCATCAGGAACAATAATGTTTTGTAATAATTTTTTAAATTTAACAAATTGTTTCTTCATTGTAGATACTTAACTATTGGTGTTCCTATGTTATGGAATGTTTTGTGAAAGGGCTGATACTTGGGAAGATGCACTTCTTTCAGGAAACATTACTCCTAGTTGTTTGACTAATTGCTGGGATGTCTCCTCTCTAAAAGGTGGAGAATTTTATGACCCAACTATGTGATGCTTTAAAATTTTTGTTTTGGGTATTATGTAGCATTTTTATAAGTTCTCATTGACATTTTATTTTTTGTAACAGATGGCATGTTATGGTGTAGACCTTATAATTTGATATCATATTTATTATTGATGTTTTTTATCCATTCTTATTTTAGACAGTTATGATGCATTTAATTATATCTCATTTATATTTTATTTAGTTCATAATTATTTTATTATCTGATATTAATTTTTTATCATCAAAATGTTATTGATGTCATATTTGGTGGCTACAAGAATAGGATAATGAGCTAGGTTGGAGATGGATTTAGGTTGGAGATGGATTTTGATATTTTGGGGATAAGTAATAAAGGAAGTTGACACAAGTAAAAGGGGAAAATTAATGAACCAAAATTTACATCAGTCCATCATTTTAATTTTTTTATTTTAATTATCTTCTTGACTTGCCCATCTTGCATTTTGCTTGTCACTTCACTTGTTAGTTTTAATGATTACAAGATTGTTTTGGTTTCTTATTTGCATCAACTTCTGTGGTTATTCCATTTTGTTATCAATGTATGCTTGTTCTATTCTTAAATGAGCCTAGGCAATGCTGAATCCTTCCTTAGCATATTTGGTATCTAGTGTCTTAGCTGAATCTATTTTCATTTTTATTTTTTAAATTTTATTAAAGCATTATTATCATTATTATTTTATTTTATTTTGCTTATTTACTCAGGATACCTTAGCCTAGCTTCTAGGCCCCCCTCTCTCATCACTCTCACCCTTCAACTCCTATCAAAGGACCCTATTGTAATTGCTTCTAAGTCAAATTAAGTAATAATTTATTACTTAGAAAATTAGAAAGTGGTAATAATATTAGTTGGAAAATTAAAAATCTATCATTTTCTTATGGAAATTCTTAGTCTTTGGCAAAATATGATTTAGATCATCATTTTTTTTTTATTTTTTTTTAATTTGGGAAAAAATATGATTTTCTTATTATGGATTAAAGTGAATTAGGAGGAGTTGAGATCAACCCCCAAAGCTACCCATTTACATAGGTCATGGGGTTGGAGAAGGAGAGGCAGGAGACAGGGCGGGAGGTGTGTGGAAGGAGGAGAAAGAGAGAGGGAGGCATAGAGATAAGGGAGAAAAAGTAAAACCTTAGAGGGTAGGGTGTTGGCCTAGAGGAGGTAGTTGAGGGCACAAATTTCCTACCAAAGAGATAAAACCTCCTACTTAACCATGGATAGATAAGGAGGAATGGCAAGGTAGAAAGACAAATAATTTTCTATTTTTCTCTCCTCTATTGTTACCAAAAAATAAGTAAGTTTTAATTATTTTTATTTTTTTTCAAAAAAAAATCTAGATTTAATGACAAATAAATTAAAAAATATATTACTTGCAAGTTTATAAGGAAGTCAAATGACTTCCTAATGCACTTGTAAGGTTTTGAAATGCATTTGTTTGTGATAAAAATAAAGAACATTTCATTATTTCTCCCATTGCTACTAAAAATCTAGATATGGATTTTTGATATTTGCAAAAATAAATTATTTTAGTCAAAATCCTTGCTTAAAAGCCATGACCGAGTTGTTTTAACCATTCTGGTTTTTATTTATTTCATTTGGCTGAAAATGGCAACTTAAGGCAAAATAAATCTTGGGTATTTTGTTATATAATTTGTGGGTTTTATTTGCCCTAATTTTTCCTTGTGTTTTGGAGAGTCGATGTGGAAAAGATTGCTCTTTTATAGAATTTTTTTGTAAAATTTACTTGCTACCTGGAATTTTTGTTTTTATAAGCCATTCAAAGGGTTATATTCTGGTAAAATTCATGCATGAATTTTTATTGGAGTTTTATCTAGGTTTTGATGTTGGTATTAAGAATTTTAATATTCAAATTTACCTACCTTAGTTGAAATTATATTATTATTAAAAATTAACACCAAATTGCTTTATTTGCAGACCTAGAAATGAAAAATTATTTGTTAAACTTGTGAAAATTCTATGATTACCCGATATATAAAATTTGAACCAGCTTTGATGACAAAACTTGGAAAAATTTTCATGAAGGCACAATGTTGTAAGTAATTGAAAATAAATCAATTTTGGTTAGCTAGTAATAATTGTGAGGTATTTAAAATTGCAATAAGCATACAGTTTTTTTCTCATGCTTTCTTTTGGATACATCTTTTTAAAACAAAGTTTTGGTTTCTTTTTATTATTTTGGGTTGCATGGAACAAGTGTTAAAGGAAGAGAGGTCACTTAAATCAATAAGTTGGCTTTTAAAAATCCTTCAGATGAATACAAGGTTACCAAGGTTACTATTAATGTTTATACTTGAAATTTTAATGTGAAATTTTTTATTGTTATACTGTTGCACATTATTTGGTTCATTCCCTTAGTGATTCACCTACATTCCCAAAGTTTCAAAATTTGGACTCCACCTCATAGCTAATGGTTGGGGGTGTTAATGGCCACCAATTGAAGGGCTCATAAAATAGGTTGAGATAGGATAGCTTGCATGAAGAAAATAAATTCTATTAATCAATTGGTTTAAGTAGTTGTACTTATGATTTTTAATTCATGGTTGATATAGTAATGTAACATACTTTATAAAATGACTTGTTTAATATTTTGACTTGGAATCATCACTTTCAATTGTAGGATTATCATGTGAAATTAGTTTCAATACATTTAAATTTATTTTGTATTGATTCATATCTTATTTATTAAATATTTAATTGGAAGTTTACTTTCAGTTGTAGCATTAATAAATTAGTTTCAATAATTTTAAATCTTTAGTTTGAAAGTGTTTATTTCAGCTATGTCTCTTTCATTGAGTTGTATGAAATTAGTCTCAATAACATTAAAATTCAATTATATGGATTGAATGAATTCTCATATGTTCATTTGCTCGATTAAATTTTAAATTGAAAGTTAAACATTCAATTGTAGCATTATGTTTTATTTCATTAAATTATGTTATAAAATTTAATGATTATTCACTATAGAAATATCTATTAAAAGTTAAATCTAGATGATTATATGTTTGAGTTTAAATGCTTATCTAAGCTTAAAAAATTACTATTACGAAATAGCTTGATTCTTAGAGTGATTCACTATCTTCTTTATGTTACAATTAGGGATTTTCCAAGCAAGTAAAAATATGCACTTTGCTAAAAAGCCTTCTTGCTTAATTAGTAATTACTTAGAAATATGTTATGGTACAATGGCTTCATTTACATGGTTTCAATTAAATTGGTTCAACTTAATTACTAAAGACTACCATTAATTACTAAAGACTACCATTAGGGGTAATTATTTTAAGATGACAAGGCACTTATTCTAATTTTTTAAAAGTTATTACACTTCTTGTACAAGTTATTTATGTTGGGAATATAGAGTTTCCATGGTAATTATTATTTACTGTTTGGTAAATAAGTTGGTAAATATTGTTATGTAACAACATTATATCTTAAGAGTTTGGGATAATAATATTAGTTTGTACGTGAATAGTGTTTTATATAACTAACTCATGTATTTAGGTGTAGGGAGATTATTATAGGATTGGTAGTTGGTAAAATGTCTTAGTTTATAGGAGAAAATTTCACTATGTGTATTCATCTAATTTATAAAATAAAATAGTGTATTTGTTTGACTGAAATTTTTATGTGCCTGTGCTCAATTTTGATCCTTCGGCTCTACCAAATAATGGTGTACCTTCATTATTTGATATCAAAGTATGTTCCACCTTAGACCTCCCTGTAATTTGGTCTTGCTCATCACAAAGGTTTTGGAGTGCAAACTACGTTCAAAACTTTTATCATTTAAGAGACCTCTATATTTTGTCAAAAGATTTTCAATGCAGACCACTGCAAATTTTATTTACAGTATTTATATATTAACTTATTTTTTTATTTCCTTCTATATTTAATTTGAAACTATTTTCTAGTATCTAAAAGTTAATATATATATTTCTTCTACAAAGCCATACAATTTCTATGAAAATTTGAAGGAAATATTTGCATAAATAGAAGTTCACAACCGTCAATTTATCAAGATTGTGAAGACCTGGTTCAATGGAACCCAACTCCAAGAATCAGTAAAAAAATCCTAGGTACTACCTAATTCAAATATTCAATGGTGGCTTCAATATCCTTATAGTAATGGCTTCAACTTTCCATGATTATTCTATCTTCTCAGATTTGCTGAGTCACCTCACACTCATATTTTTGAACTTAGTGTTATTTACATCAAAGACCAGGCGACCTCCATAAATCATTATGATCCAACCCCATGCCCCTTTATCTATCAATTTATTCAACATTTATCATCCTCATTTGATAGATCCTTCACAAAAGCTTGTCATGCTCAGATTAAACTCCAAATCTGATCCACGTTCCAACTCAACCGATGAACCTATCACAGTTTCTCTTCAAAATCTACTATAGACTTTTCACCTTAGTGACCATCATCATCTCCCAGATCCAAGCCATGGACACCTTGTACTAATCACACTCTAGATTCGTCACCAATCTACTAAATAACTTTTCCATATTAAATTCTACCCACCACGTGGTTACAGTTTTTTTTTTAAATATATTTCTAGGTTTAAGTATTTATCATTTATTAGTCTTAATAATTATTTTTAAAAACATAGAAGATTTCATAGTTTATTTTTTTGTTTAGTTTTGATTGGTATTAGGTTATAAGTTTAGTTTTATTTTATATGTTTTTATTTTTAGGCTTACGTGGCATAGTTTTAGGTTTTAGATTATTGTTTAAAAGTTCTTTCTTAATTATATAATGTTTTATTTTAAGATTTAAATTAGAATATTTTGATTTATGTTTCTAATTTCTTTTTAAATGTCATTTTTTATTGTCTTTTTAATTTTGTTATAGTTATAAAATAAAGTTTTTGTTTTTATAAGGCGTTTGGTAATTAAGTTGTATTAGTTTTTTAAGTTTAAAGTTATATTTGTAGTTTTGAGTATTAGTTTTTAATATTTAATGGGTTTTGTTATATAATATTTTATTTAGTTTTTGATTTATTTTATTTTTAGTGTTTATATATTTTTTAGAGTTTTTTAAGATTTATTAAAAAAATAAAAATTACCAAGTCTTAATAATGTTGCAATTCATTTTGTTTGGTTAAATTTTTTCATATTTTGGTCGTATTTTTCTCTAAAGGTTCAAATAAATCCTATGTTGATAAGAAAATCCATATTTAAATAAAACATGCTCTTCCATGTACAACAAATTAAAATGTAATAAATTTCATAAATTTTGTATTGGATGCATTTTTGGGCAAACCCAATGTCTGCATTATGGGAGGGCAATATAGTGATGTGTAGTTGTCCTTTCTCTCCCCATATAAACTCTAAGAGATAGAATGTTGGGAATTTAGAGTTCCCATAGTAATTAGTATTTATTTTTTGGTAAATAAGTTAGTGAATGTTGTTTTGTAACAACATTATATTTTAATAAGGTTAGTAAGGAGGGCTTCTCCTCTGGAGTTCGACGGTCGGGGCAAATTGCTAGCAAACCCGCTCCTAAGGCTAGGCTTATTAACTATTCAGAGACCACTTCGGAGGAAGCCACCCAAGAAGAAGAGTCCAAGGAAATGGAAGTTCAGGGAATCTCTGAGGATACTGAAGGTAAGCAAGAGACAAGGGAATTTGAGGCTACTACGGAGGATGGTGCTGACATTGCAGAAAATGTTGACAAAGAGGGAAAGATGTATGTGGAGGAAGCTGATGAGGAAACCAAAACTGAGATTGGTTTGAAATCTAAAATTGATGCCCTAAAGGGTCGCATATAGAAATTGGAGCAGAACTTCACCACTGGGCTCTAGAATTCTATACTCATGAACATGTCAATGCTAAAGGAATTGGGAAATACTATGTCTATTGTCAATGCAGAGAACACTGAGAAACTGAATGACCTCATCAAATCTATGGTTATGTAAGGAGAGATTTCTCTGTCTCTCATTTTTTTGTTTCATATTTTATTTTAGTTTGTTGTGTCTGTTTGTACACTGATCATGTCATGTCTTGTCGGAAGGCCTCTTTTAATTTGATTGCCTTCTTGATTTCTCTGCTTCTGTAAGGGTTCGGCCCCTAGTCTATCACCTTATATAATAAAAAAACATTATTTTTTAGGAGTTTTGAATATTAGTTTGTACATGAATAGTGAGTTATATAACTAACTAATGTATTTATGTATAGTGAGATTATTATGGGATTGGTAGTTGAAACAATCACTTAGTTTATATGAAAAAAATTCACTATATATATGCATCTAATTTATGAAATAAAATAGTATATTTGACTGACTAAAAGTTTTATGTGTTTATATACAATTTTGAGCCTTTGACATTACCAAATAATGGTGTAACTTAATTAATTTTTCCATCATACTTGGCTTGCATAATTTATTTACATAAATTACATAAACTTGAAAGCATTCTATTGCCAAAGGCAATGGATGAGTAAATGGTTTGAAAAGGAGTTATTACTTACTGCTTATGCTTAAACTTTTAGCACTTTGAAACAAAGGTCAATTTGAATTGATATCAAGCTTTATCCTTAATTAAATAGACTTAGTTATATTTCATTTTCAACAAAAGAAACTTATCTAAATTTCTTAGATATTAATGAATCCAAAATAAACATTATTTCTTTGCTTTGGTCACTAAGACCTGATTATATCATTACACTCTGATATGTAAATAGTAATTATCTCCCTGTTAATAAATAATATTTTGTTTAAAACAAATTTGAATAATATGTCAATTTTCAAAATTTATTTAAAAAAGAATTAACTTTTAATCAGAATATAAATTGTCTATAACAATTTTGATTATGAGTATTTTATAAATTCATATAAATTTATTGTTCAATTAAAAATATTTCATAGATATTTTATCTCTTCAAATAATCTATTAATTAATTTCTCATAATTATTTTTTAAATATCAATGATTAATTTTAATAAAATAGAGACCAGAGATTATTTATGGGGTTCACCAATTGGTTACATCTCTGAGATTGCTAAATATCAATCCGATCTATTAAAAATTAATTTGCAAGTAATAATATAACTTATAGTAATGATAAATGAACTTTGTCACCTATAATAGAACTAAAAAATAGATATTGAAGACTCTAAACCTAATCAACAAATATCTCCCTATTCATCTAAAGCTCTGTAAGTACTTTCTTTCTCTAAAATAGGTAAATAACTCTCTCTACAATTTATACAGGCTTACAACACTCTGTAATAGGAAAAAATGACCTCAATCAAGCTATTCCAAAAAAAAATTTCTATAAAAATAATAATGATCAATCTTCTAAATTTAATAACCTATGTTCTATAGCATAATAGACTTCCACCTGTATGGCATGTCCCTACTTCAAATATTTTTCACAATTCTTTTTCTATAAAAAAAATATACAATCTATGTCTCCTCTTTTCTCTATATTAGAACAATAATAATCCACAATATAAAATTAAATAAAAAATTTTATAACCAATGTGGGCTATCAATCTCAACTCTACCCGAAAGTGTGCTTAAACTCCCTTAATTGGTTGCATACAAATTTTAACGGAATAAAATCCCATAATTGATGGGAGCTTGAAACTCCATATTTTAATTTAATAAAGCTTTCCATAAATAACATGGTCCATGTTACCATGATCTTCCACACAAAACCACCCACCATGCAAAATTCAAGTGGATAATCCACATGGAGGAATAAAGTGGGTGGATGCATGTTAATAATTTGAGTCCTAAACATAAAACATATCCCATGCAAATCCCCACATGGGAAAATGAAAGGTGGAGAATAAATTTTATTAAAATGGGACAAAGATATTTTTTTTGTTTTTAAAAACAATATCCATGGTCTTTTTTTTTTAAATAACCATCCACGTGAGAGTGGGTAATATTAAAAATTGGGACTTACATTTTAAAGTATCCAATGGAATAATCAAATCCATAAATAGGATATTTAAATTAGGATTTAATTAAATTTATATTTAATATCCCATAGTATTAATAACCATAATAAAATAGTATATTAATAATATTTTTAAAATAAAGGAATTACGGTGAAAATAATTGGTTATGTGGAAAGAATATCTTGGTGGTATTAGTGAAATTATATAATAAATTTGATAATGAGGTAATGTGAGTAAAATTTAGGTTTGATCTCACATTTGCAACACAACACTCATTAGCAATATAATAAAATAATTTCAATATAAAAAGTAATTGTATCAACTCTTTATATTTTTACCATGTGTCAACTTTTCTATTGCAACACTTGTCTTTTTCATATTTTTCATTCAAACTATATGATGAGTGAAAATCTTGCACATCAAACCTCCCTAATAAGACCCATTTGATATTGAAAAGATCAAATCACTCTTTTAATATGCAAACAATTCACTCTGTAAAACATCACTATAAAATATCATGATAATGATTCAAAAATAAAAATAAATCCTTGAAATGCTAGTGAAATAAATATCTATTCAATACCAAATTGTAGATAGAAGAAAATTACCTATACAAATGTCACATCTTTTAAAATGGTGAATCTGCTTATAAAATGATCACTAAGTACAACTACCAACTAGTTTGTTAGTGTAATAAATATACATGCTAATTGTAACCACATTTGATACTTACAAATAAATACCTAAAATAAATGAGGGACTTATAAATATGCATGGCTATAAAAAGTTTGTAAAATTATTACAATTACAAATGGTGCTCGAAAAGGATCTTATAAGCCTCTATTTGCACAATGTAAATGACAACATATATACTGAAATGTAAATTTTCTCAAAATAGACATATTGGTCATGCCCCATATAATCTACATATATTGTTGTCAAGGTTTAAAAATAAAGTTTTTCAAAAAATCCAAATGTGAGAAAATAATCCAAGTATGATAAACCTATCCCTTGGCTTTTCTCTATAGGTTACTCCAATAAAGCATATTCAAATCTTAAATCATTTAGGAATGTCTCCAAGTTTAAACATGAGTTAATTCTTTTTACCAATGCATCAGTAACTCAGAAACTTATATAAAATAAAAATATAGAGCTTAGCAAAACCACAAATGAGAAAACAATCTAAGTATGATAAACCTATCACTCTAATTTTCTCACTGTTGGTAGCTCAAAAAATATGTTCAAAACCTAAATATATTCCTTTTAATGGAATCTCAAAGCTACTTTGAACATCTACATATTAATAAACTATCACAACTATGCAAATATGAAACTAATGTATTACTTACCAACCCACTTTATCACATTTTTTTGTTAGGTGGTTTAATTTCCTTAGTGAATACATGAGTAGTTGCATGGGTCATATCTGAAATTGTTAGATTTGAAACAACTTCATGTTTACTTATGGATGCATCATTCTTCATGGATGTCTTCCTTTAATACTTAATACGTAGTTATGGATACAATACCCGACATTTATCATTTCAGTGACCACTTAAATTACAATGAGTATAATCATTATTATGCATTTGTTTCTCTTTATAAAACATAAACATCCTAAAAGCTAATTTTCTTTTCTAACATAAAGCAACAAAATGATTATATAATCCATTAAAATTACATGGATATTTAGACCAAAAATCCTATGATAATAAGTCTTTATTTTCATAGTTCAAATATATGTTAGAATATTTACTAGGTTTTTTAGAACTAGTGCAAGTATGAGAAGATGGAATGATGTTACTCTTTTTCAAATCATGTCTACACACAATACCATGTTTTTGTGGGGATGGACTTATTTTTCTCTACATGCTATCACTCTATAGGACTAGTGACCTGAACCTTTTGCTATTGGAAGCTTGTCTTATTTAAACGGTTCTGGAATTTTTACTAGCTTCCATTTTCACACTATTATATCCCAAACCTAAAAAATAAGGTCTATCCTCTACCTGAATGGGGTTAGTGGTGCCTTAGCCATCTTTTTCAAGGCCTTTTCCATTAAATCCCTTTTTAACAAGTAATTTTGAACCTATTCCTTTTGTATACTATTCAAATTTACCAAAACCACTATCTCTAGATTCATCATGAGAAGGAACATTAACTGGTGACTCACATTCACTTACAATGCATTCATCCATCATGATTTTTTCATTTGATGTGGAAGACAAATCCTACACTTGTTCACCATTTTGTAGTCTTTCCAAGATCTCATCCTTGGCTTGCAACTCAATTTTTCACCTTTCAACTTCTTTCAAGGAATAAAATTTTGATCTCAAGAGAGAGTTTTCTTTTTGAATTTGTTGATTATATGACTCAAACACATCAAAATTTTCCTATTTTGACAACTTGCCCATAGTTCACATGTTCCTGTATTCAACACACAACTAAACCAACTGTAATATTTGTCAAATAACAAACTATTAACCACAGATAAACTACATTGTTAAATCTAGTTGATCAATTGATTTGATACCAAACTATTCCATATATAGTAATTATCCCCCTACTAATAGATATTTTTTATTTAAAGTGATTTTTAATAATATGTCAATTTCTAAAAATTATTTTAAAAAAACTGACTTTTAATTAGAATGTAAATTGTATTCAACAATTCTGATTATGAGTATTCTATAAACTCATATAAATTTATTGTACAATTAAAAACATTCCATAGATATTTTATCTCTTCAAATAATCTATTATTTAATTTTTCATAATTATTTTCCAAATATCAATGATTAATGTTAAACTGATATACTGATGTAAAATTAAAAAAACCATAATAAAATAGAGACTATAGATTATTTATGAGGTTTACGAATTAGCTACGTCTCTGATATTGATAAATAGCAATCTGATTCATTAAAAAATAATTTTTAAATAATAATACAACTCACAATAAGGATAAATGAACCCTATCACCTACAATAAAACTGAAAACCAAATATTGAAAACTCTGAACCTAATTAGCAAATGTCTCCATATTCATATGAAGCTCTACAAATACTTTCTTTCTCTAAAATATAAAAATAACTCTCTCTACAATTTATACAGACTTACAAGACTCTATAATAGGCAAAAATGGCCTCAATTGGGTTATTCTAAAATTCTACCTCTATAAAAATAAACACAGTCAATCCTCTGAATTTAATAACCTGTGTTTTATAACATAATAGACTTCCACCTATATGGCATGTCCCTACTTCAAATATATTTCATAATTATTTATTTGTAAAGAAAATATACATTTTATGTCTTATTTGTTCTCTATCTTAGAATAATAATAATCCTCGGTATAAAATGAAATAAAATTGTTTATAGCCAATGTTGACTAAGAATCTCAACTCTACCCTGAAGTGTGCTTAAACTCCCATAATAAGCTACATGCAAATTTTAATGGAATAAAATACCATAGTCTATGGGAGGTTGAAACACTACTTTTTAATTTAATAAAGCTTCCCATAAATAACATGGTCCATGTTACCATGATCTTCCACATAAAACTACCCACCATGTAAACGTCAAGTGGATAATCCATGTGGAGGAATAAAGTAGTTGGATGCATGTTAAAAGTTTAAGAACTAAACATAAAACATATTCCATGCAAATCTCCACATGGGAAAAGGTGAAGGTGGAGATTAAATTTTATTAAAATGGGACAAAGGTATTTTTTGTTTTTAAAAATAATATACCATGGTCTTTTTTCTAAAAATAACATCCACGTGGGAGTGGGTAATATTGAAATTTGGGATTTAGGTTTTAAAATATTCAATGGAATAATAAAAGCCATAAATAGGATATTTAAATTATGATTTAATATCCCATGGTTATTAACGATCATAATAAAATAGGATATTAATAATATTTTTTAAATGGAGGAATTACAAGGGGAATAATTGGTTATGTGGAAAGAATATCTTGGTGGCATTAGTGGAATTATATGTTAAAGTTGATAATGGGGTAATGTGGGTAAAGGTCAGTTTGGTCTCACATCTGTAACACAACACCCATTAGTAACATAATAAAATAATTATAATATAAAAATTAATTATATCAACTCTTTATATTTTTACCACGTGTCAACTTTCCCATTGTGATACTTGTCTTTTTCACATTTTTCCATTCGAACCATATGACAAGTGAAAATCCTTCAGATCACACTCTCAATAGTAACTTGGTAAAGGTAGATATTGGTTGTAAGAGGCCATATACAATCCTCATTTGTATTTAGTTATGGCTTTTAATAGCTATTGCTCCAAATTTAGTTCATTTGCAACTAATGCATACTAAGATATGAGTTCATAGTGTGATAAAATGATAAACAGTTATCTTCATTACACATTTTTAACAAGCTAATCAATTCAATAAATCATGCTTAAGCTGATTAAATAGACTTGTTAGTAATTTGTTAATGACATGATAATAATTATTAAAGTATAAATAATGATAATGTTCCTAGAGGAAAATATTTTAAAAGTTATGTATTTTAGATTTATGAATTTAAACAAAGTAGCATAAATTATTGATCTCACAATTATGAACAAGTAACACATAAATAATACTAGAGAGATATGAATCTATATAAGGCTATTTATGGTTTATTGAGATCATAATGCCACTATGGGTTTAAAATATCCTATTTGCTTATAAACAATAATGTCTTGAGTAGTTTAAACAAAATTTATTTTATGAGTAAACATATGAGGTACAGTGACCCTATAACCATAATATCATGGTAAAATGATCTAAAATTAGGGGTAGTACCATTTAGATACTTCACATGTATCAAGTATTTGAATTGCATAGGCATAATCCAAATGCTAAAATCTATTCAAACTATAATCATTACTTGAACTTGTTAGATACGTATTTCAATAACATTGATAACCTAAGTGATTACCTTAGCCAGCCCAAACTTGAATAAGAGCAAGTTGACTACCCTGTCATATACTGAGTTTCACGAATATCGAACCCTTAGGTAGGATAAAGACACCTACGTGGTCATATTGAGAAGATGTCTACTACCTTGTTGTCTTAGATATATCAATATGGATCACATATTGATATACCCTGAATTGCATGAGGATATATCTAAGGAAATAATCCTTTCCATAGAATCTTCTAGGGGTAACTACCCTAGCTAAGGGTCTCATGTATGAAAACATGGTAATAGGTTATGCAAAACCACACTTTAGATTATAAAACATTTCTTTTTCCACCACAAACTCTAAAATAAGGGACACTCAAAAAAATTCTTTGGGTTCATTTCACCATTCTCCCCTATAGTATTTATATTCCTATTCATTTTATCTTAACCTCCCCCTTCTTTCCATATTTCTTCTCAAAATAGATTTCTCCAAAAGACTTGTTTTTTAAAGTTGAAATTATTTAGAATGGAATTTTAAACACAATAAAAATTCACACACAATAATACCTTAAATTTTAATCAATCCTTCATTTTACCATTCTTCCTGTATTTGACCCTACTTAGATACCAAATGATGCATCTAGGTGCCCAAAAGTTCTAAGAAACTAGATTTAAAATTTACAGAAAATACTCATAAATGGAAAAGGAAACATTAGTTATTACTTATTCTTATAAAACAATATATAAATATTTTATTAATTAAAAACTTAATGATAAACTCATGGAGAAAAACTAACATAATATTTTTTAGAAATTATAATCTAATAGTTAACTTAACTTTCTATTTTTAGTAGTTAAAAACCCAACTATATTTTGTAATTTTGTATGTGAGTTCAGATATGCCTACAAAGTGTCCCTCATTTCACTACATATATAAAAATATAAGGGGTGACATATAAATATAATTTCGTAACCATATACAAAATATAATAAACTCATAAATTTCTTTTAAAATTGAAAAAACATGAAATGCAATTTTTGGCCTTTAAATGATCTTGTTTGGGATTGAAAATGTATTGAAAATGGCACTAAATGGATAGTATATCTTAAGGTTACATTAATCTATTGAATTTTTTTTTAAAGGATCTAATGGTGTCCCATGTCAAAATATATACCTTCGAAGATATATTTTATGTATCAATCTTTTTTTTTAAACATGACACATGGAAAAAATCATGTAACCTTCATTTTTAGCATGTTCAATACATATGTAACATCACCCACCTTTAATCTCATCCTTTATAGACCATAAAATTTTGGATATGAAATTTTATTCCATACATTCTTCATCATGACTTATTTATATGTTTGTAGCTACACAAACATCTCATCCCCAACTTCTAATGACATATCTATTAGCTTTTTTCTCTTCATGATATGTCACCACATTGGCATTCATTGTTAGGTTGTCATATAAAATTTATAATTTTTTATAAATCTCTGATAATTTTCCTCTACCATTGGGAGCTTTCCAATTAAATTACCTAAGCCAATGGATATGGCGGTTCATACTAATATAAATCCCTAAAGTGTTTCATTTTGATCTTAGATTGATAGTTGGTATTATATGAATACTGAAACAAATGCAATCATTCCATTCACTTTCTCTACTTATTCCCTATATACATTCTCATATACTCTTCCAAGAAATTGTTCACCACATCTATTTCCCCATCAATTTAGGAATGGTATGCAGTTTTCAAGTTAAATGTTACCACTACATTATAAAATAGTTTTTTCCATATATGGCTTTGAAATATTTGATCTAAATCATAGATCATCTATTCAAGGATGCCATTAATATTAAAAATATGTTATAAAAATAATTTACCAAACCTTGGATGTTTATTTCCTCCCTTTATTATGGGTATGAAGTGGGAATAATTTTTTAATTAATCTACCAAAAAACATTATCCTTACTTCTAGAAATAGGTCTTATTTAGAGATAGGTATACCTAAGATATATTCCATTGAAATAAATCCACCTTTTTATTTATTACATCATTTGGTTACAAAATTGTTGGGGAGGAACAATATAAACCTTATTTAGTTAACAAGTTTCACACTTAACTTTAAAAAATTGAAAATATTAGAGATTGAAAAAAATGTTACCTAAGATTGAATTAAACATTGAATAAATAATAAAAACTAAGAAACAATGTTATTTATAAGTGAGAATAAACTAAAAATTTGAGGCAAATGTGACAATTTGGGAGACCATCATACGAAGAAAAAACCTACACTAGTATTGAAAGCTTGCAACAAGAGTCTCCAATTATAATGGCATGAAGAATCTAGTATAAAAATGGCTTTATACTAATATAGTATCAAGGATACAATGGCAAGACTACATAAATAAGAGTGTTGTGAGAGTGTGGTAACAAGTGTTTAATAAAAAGAGAAGAGAAGTCTTTATAAAGAGCTAATAGAGAAAATAAGTTACAAGTGTAAGATCTAACATGTGTGACATGTGTCTCTAATCCTCTTACAAGTGGAGAAGATGTGTGTACCATGTGGGGGGTGAGGAGTTACATGCAAATAGCTGAACTAAATAGGTGAGTGACACCTCAAAAGACTATAATAAAATGCATTTTTAAATACAATAAATTTATACATATATAAGACTTAGGATAAGCCTATAAACTTATAGGAAAGACCCAAATAGGATACATTTTCATTATCCTCTATTAAGGCTAAATATAAAACCTTTACATCAAGTTTCACCCAAGGATTATGGCTAATAACACTCTTATTTTATTTGAGATATGCTCAACTTGACCCAACATAGATTTTTAGTGATAACAATAGGGCAATATAATTATCCAAGAGTCATGTTTTCCATGATAGAACCAATCATATTGAAGTCAAACATCATTTTATAACAGACTTAGTCAATCATAAACACTTTTTCATTGAGTATGTGAGAATCTAATATAAAAAAATGGATATTCTTGCTAAGGGACTGCACAAGCATATTCAAGGAAGACTTAAGGAGATGATTGACATCTCTCCTAATTGCATCAAAGGGGGAATGTTGAGTATGATGCAAATATGGAAACTTGAGTATTAATTTTCTATTTAGATTATTTGGTGATTTATTATTTTATGAATTTTATTTATTTAATCTATGTCTGAAATTAATTTTTTGATCAATTTTGAAAAAAAAATAGGACTTCGTAAAAATAGATAGAAGTGTTAGTTAGAGTGTATTTCATTGAATGTGTACTTAAATAAGTCTTAAACACTTATCCATTCATCCAAAATAGGTGGGGCGCACTTTTTAGAGTTGATTTAACTGAAAGTAATGTTATTTTAAATAATTTAATATTTTCTAGGGATTTGAGGTGCCTAGCTTGACTAGTTTAATTCAGTTGTTTATTTGTTGAACAAGGATTCTTAAATGTTGACCTTGTCTTGTCAATAAATCAACCTTTTTTTATTTAATATACTTTCAGTTGTCTTAGAGACTATTTTTAAAATAATATTTATATTTTACTTGGTGGTCAAGTATAAGTCTTAATTTATATTTCACTTTATCAATATAACTTATCGTGCAAGTTATCTTATGATATGCTTGTTTTAATCTTATTTATTAGTAAATAATTGTGCACAAAGTAGTGGATACAAAATTTATTATTTAGAAAGCTTTTTGCATGTTTTGAACTCTAATTTTATTGTAAGTATTCATATTTAATACTTAAAAATATATTTTTTCTATTTTGAAGTTATTTAGTACATATTTTGGTCAATAATCTCACTTCAATACAACTAAATTAATAGTTAGTAATTCAGTGACAGATTGATTGATACATAGCTTCAATTTCATATCAATTTTTAGTTGATTTTCACTCCCTCGTACATTCAAAACCTTCATGGAGATTATAAAGAGGAATAAAAAGGTTGAGATTTTTTTGGAAAAATATTAAAAATCTCCATTTTAAATAATTACTTTATTAAATATAGAGTTTCATTTATTATTCATCACTCACATCCTATTTTTATAAAAAATGATTTTGGATGTGTCAGTTAACCAAAAAAAATGTATATACTTGATTTTTAAATAAAATAACATCATTGGATGCCAAAATATAAGTAGAAAACATGTGTAATGCCTCTGATTGATTGATACACACACACACACACACACACACACACACACACACACACCTTCAAAATGAATATTTCACCCATACATTTTAGGCAGTGAATATAATTTTTAGATATATAAGAGGTAATTAAAATCATGGTATTCATTTTATACCAAAAAAATAATTATTTTTAGTTAGATACACATGTTTATATTAGGAAGGATCTCTTGATCACCAGAAGATAACTTTAGGTTATTGCTTCACTAGGAGAAGAGGGTCGGTTTTATGGTATTCAAAGAAATAGGATACATTTTCATTATCCTCTATTAAGGCTAAATATAAAACCTTTACATCAAGTTTCACCCAAGGATTATGGCTAATAACACTCTTATTTTATTTGAGATATGCTCAACTTGACCCAACATAGATTTTTAGTGATAACAATAGGGCAATATAATTATCCAAGAGTCATGTTTTCCATGATAGAACCAATCATATTGAAGTCAAATATCATTTTATAACAGACTTAGTCAATCATAAACACTTTTTCATTGAGTATGTGAGAATTTAATATTAATTTTTTGATATTCTTGCTAAGGGATTGCACAAGCATATTCAAGGAAGACTTAAGGAGATGATTGACATCTCTCTTAATTGCATCAAAGGGGGAATGCTGAGTATGATGCAAATATGGAAACTTGAGTATTAATTTTCTATTTAGATTCTTTGGTGATTTATTATTTTATGAATTTTATTTAATTAATTTATGTCTAAAATTAATTTTTTGATCAATTTTGAAAAAAAAAGGACTTCGTACAAATAGATAGAAGTGTCAGTTAGAGTGTAGTTCATTGAATGTGTACTTAACTAAGTCTTAAACACTTGTCCATTCATCCAAAATAGGTGGGGCGCACTTTTTAGAGTTGATTTAACTAGAAATAATGTTATTTTAAATAATTTAATATTTTCTAGGGATTTGAGGTGCCTAGCTTGACTAGTTTAATTCAGTTGTTTATTTGTTGAACAAGGATTCTTAAATGTTGACCTTGTCTTGTCAATAAATCAACCTTTTTTTATTTAATATACTTTCAGTTGTCTTAGAGACTATTTTTAAAATAATATTTATATTTTACTTGGTGGTCAAGTATAAGTCTTAATTTATATTTCACTTTATCAATATAACTTATCGTGCAAGTTATCTTATGATATGCTTGTTTTAACCTTATTTATTAGTAAATAATTGTGCACAAAGTAGTGGATGCAATATTTATTATTCAGAAAGCTTTTTGCATGTTTTAAACTCTAATTTTATTGTAAGTATTCATATTTAATACTTAGAAACATATTTTTTTTATTTTGAAGTTATTTAGTACATATTTTGGTCAATAATCTCACTTCAATACAACTAAATTAATAGCTAGTAATTCAGTGACAGATTGATTGATACATAGCTTCAATTTCATATCAATTTTTAGTTGATTTTCACTCCCTCGTACATTCAAAACCTTCATGGAAATTATAAAGAGGAATAAAAAGGTTGAGATTTTTTCGGAAAACTATTAAAAATCTCCATTTTAAATAATTACTTTATTAAATATAGAGTTTCATTTATTATTCATCACTCACATCCTATTTTTATAAAAAATGATTTTGAATGTGTCAGTTAACCAAAAAAAATGTATATACTTGATTTTTAAATAAAATAACATCATTGGATGCCAAAATATAAGTAGAAAACATGTGTAATGCCATATATATATATATATATATATATATATACACACCTTCAAAAGGAAATTATTGGCAACTGAGTCTTCCATACCATTATGGAGATAATGAGAGAGTTTAAAAAAAAGACTAATTACATCTATTAAATACATAGGTAAAATACCATTTTCGTGTTATCAAAAGAGAGAATGGATGACACCAAGCTCAACCATTATCCATTCAAGGTGCCAAGATCAAAATTTGAGTTATGCATAAGACAAAAGGAGCATCAAATAGCACCATGTTAGAACACCATCTTTAGGCTTATTTCAAAGCACCATTCTCTAGCCTATTGCTCAAAACCATTTTAAGGAGATTTTAAAATGACATATCATCTTGTAATGCCATTTTTAGACTGGTGCATTAATTATGGGTATCATTCATGTGTCAAAATAGAAATCTCAACTATAAGGTACCATTTAAATTATTATTGGGAAACCAAGTTAATGTGGTTGGGTAAGAAAAAAAATCATATTATTTTTAAAATGTTGTTCTAGGTAAAGTGTTATACAATTTTTTTAATATCCATTAAAATATTTCAAAATAACCATTACAAGCTTCCAAATTTTCATTTCAAGCTTTCAATTCAATTTCATATTAGTTGTTTAAGTTTTCATGTAGTGCAAATTAATTCAAGATTTCAAAAAATATTTTGTAGAAAATAAAAGGCCTAAAGTGAAAGCAATTCAATGCCAAACTAGCCAAAAGCTCATAGCCAAAGCTACGTAGAAGAGTTAATAAAAAATTAAAAAATCTAAGCCCATGCGAAACACCATCTAGTTTGTTGATTGGAGATGCCAAGCTACACCTGATAGAGTGTGGATAAAATATTAAAAATATATTTTGAAACACCATTAAAAACCTACAAAAAAAAATCTACAAAAACCTCATATTTTTTTGTACGAAGTTTAATGAATAAGAATCTTCTTAGGATTATAAACCAAAAGAACCATGGATCCCAGGAAAAATAGAGTATAATCTTTTACACTCATCTCAACATTAAGGTACTCATGCTAAACATTCCAGGCACATGAAATATGCTTTTAAATTTCATGTGATTAGGATGTTGGAGAATGATTTCAAAAAAAGGTTATCAATTCAAGCAAAAACAATAATTATATAATAGGGCAACCGATTTCTCTAATTTCTTACCTTATATTATATTATACTATGTGGTTTTAGTGATGTTCATTAAAATTTACCGAAGTACTGAGGTGAAAATTGGGCTTTGATGGAGTTGTGTCATAAATTGGCTGAAATACATGGTTTCTTTGTAGATAAACACAGATCCAGATTACGTTCCCCAATTTCAATAGGGAACAATAAATTTTCTTAGTTGAATAATTCTAAATCATTGGATGCTAAGATGACCAAGCTGACTCAACACCTGTTCGATAGAGGTTTGGAATTTGACATATGTGGATTCATTAAAAACATTCTTGGCACCAAATACAAACATTATCTGCTCATTGTATACTATTGAAAATACTATGAGGATGAAATTAATGTTTGTTTTATATATTTTTCCAAGATGACACTAAAACAAATAATTTCTTTTAAATTTATCCGCGTGTCAAGAGGAATCATAGATGATATGCAATGTTTGGTGGATCTTGCCTATAATCAAATAGATTCAGGTCACATTCCTAATATTGACTAGTCTAAAATGCTAGTGAAGTCACTTTATGATATAAATAAAACCATCATCAATCATAGCCTCTATTGGTTAAAAAAAAGGACATCTAAATGCTTATGTTAAGTTTTAAGATTTCAATTCAAGCATCAAACTTCTCATGCTCATTTTGTTAAACCTTCCTTGACTCAAAAGGGTAACAAATTGAAAAGTCTCATTAGGAATTTCCAAATGATGTACACTATTCCAATCACAATTTGAAAATAAGGAATTCATTTTAGCTCCTACTCAAATAATGTAAAATCTCTTTCAATGAATCATTGTGTAGTATGCAATATTTCATTCTCTGGAAATAAATTATGATAAAAAATTACTTTAAAGAATAACTTTTCATAAGTATATGCATAAGTAAGTGAATAAACACGATCTTAAAAAACTATGTGATATGGATTAGCAATGCTTGTTTATATCCATATGATTGGGGTATGATAATTTTCCTCCACTTTGTTGAATTAAATCACATGAATTTATGGCACACCCCTATGAAGACATGGGAGAACAAATCAAAAAAGAAAAATAAGCAAAATTTTCAAAGGCACAAGTAGATTCCTTAAAATAATTATGATTTAGCCTAGAATCATGTGCTCATTTATGTATGACTGGATTAGGTGAACTAGATACCAATTTTCCAAATGGAGAGAAGTAATCACTTTTAGCACATCACTAACAAGAATCTAAAAACTAGATAAATCACTAGTCACTAATTAATCTAAAGCTCTCTTGCATTCGACCAAGGAATGCAATTCTACAGTCAAATACATAGCTTGAATGTGGCTCAATTTTATCACATTTGGACATATCATATAGTTAATTTATAATGATATATTATAAAGTCTCCTTATATTATTTCATTTGATTGTATTATAGTAAATGAATGTGTTTTGATTTCATAAAGTGATTTTATCTTATTCTAAGTTATAATTAAAACCTTAACTAACTTTTGAAATGATTTTTAAGGTTATATGTAAGAGTTATGGGTCATTTGTATGGAAATTCTGGATAATATAGATAATTTTTGTGGTGAAGAAAGAGAAGAAGAGAATTGTGCTATGTCAAAAGGATTAATAAAAGGAAGTTTGACAAGATTTTTAATTTTTTTTTCCATAGTGAAAGATCATTATTCTTGTGTTTATTTCTTGTTTAATCTTTTTTCTTTCTTTGCATTAAATGTTTAATGTTTAAATTTTAATGTTCTTAATTTGTTATAGCATGCAATAGTGATTAAAATATGAGTTCATTCAATCATATAAATTCTCTCTTTGTGTTCTCACATTATATTTATTTATTTCTCTCTTTATCTCTTAGGCTTTCATTATTTCATTCTCACATTATTTTTTGTTCATATGCAAAACCCCCATGAATGCAAATTTTGACTGTATTTATCATTCAAATACTTTCCTTTATTTTTCTTTTTTTTAATAAGGGAATAGTATATTAATAATAGAGGAGGGAAATTTTCACCTTCAATATTAAAAAATAACCTAATTTTTCCACGTGAAAAATAATCTACCAATTATTGTTTAGCACCCATTATGGAACATGTTTTTATATTTTAAATGTTAACCACAAAATCTATTGTTCTTCCAATATGACCATATCTAGAGTTCAAGCCCCTATCTACCTTTTTAATATTGATTGGGTATGTTGTAGAGGATGATATCTATTCTAAACCCTATGATTTTTCATGGAACAAGTGTGACTCGATACCAATGATTTGTTGTTTTATACAAGGAAGAAGGCAATGTTAATTTTTTAAGAAGATTTGCAACTCTCACTGCTATAAAATAACCCACAAAAATCATGATAATAGCTTTTTTGAAGATATTTTTAATGACCACCTTCTCCTATATATTAAATATCCTTGCATTTGGATAAGAAACTATTCACCAAAGTAAACAAAGTAGAATGGAATTCATATTCTTTAATTAATATTCAACAATAGTTGAATATCAAATTATACCCGAAAAGAAAATAACTAATAAATATTTAAGTTTTCCTTATAGTCCAAATATAAAACAAAAAGAAGGTGGGACTACAAAAATTCAAGCTCTAATTATCTCGAGAACATTCTTTCCTTTGAATGCTTCTAAAATATGGTTGTTATACTTTGGAGTCCTGCAATAGGACCGTTAGCTCTAGGATGATAAATGCATGAACTTCCTATAGGTTCTCAAAATAATTCCCCCAATTCTTGAGAGATGGAAAGAAACATATTAATGAACACATCATTACATTATTTTCTAAATACATTATTTTTTGGGTGAAAAATGAAGATGTTGCAATAAGATTGTTCGTGGAAACATTGAAAAGAGTTACAAACTAGTTTAATCATCTAAGATTAAGTTATATAATTCATTAGAACACAACAAAAACAAATTTTAAATATAGAATATTCAAATTAGCTAGAGATACGCATGCCCTTCTCACTAAACTATCATAGATAGAAATAACCTCAAGAACCTATGAGATAATGTTTTGCAAAATTTAACAAACTGTTACATAAGATACTTGCAACTACTACACCAACAACTTAAAATCAAAAATGTTTTCTCATTAACTCATAAATGTCAGAGGCATGTTTCATCTTGAGAATAAATCAAGTGGTATATTTTTATTATGATCATACAGGGGATATAGATGTGGATGATGCTCTCATCATGGTTGGTAAATTGGAAAATACCTTCTGAAAAATTTAAATCCAAGATTCAAGTCAAATTTCTTATGATCCGGGTCGGGGGGTTTAGTCGGTTGGTCGGGTACTTCCGTTGTGGCTCTGCCCATCAGTGTTCAATCCCCCCACCGGCCACATGTTATCGGTATTAGTCGTGTCTAGCCAGCGGCACCGATCACGTTAAAAAGTTTACCCGGCTTTCAATAAAGTGAAAAAAAAATTCTTATGATCCACTTGTGTAGAAATTGAATGATGTAATGATTTTTTGAAAAAATAAATCTAACCCTTCCTTCCAAGGATATACCAATAAATTAATATGTTTCATATAATAATAGTCACGATCATCCCTTGACACCTCAACAATGATTGGCAATTGAAGCTCCCTAGTTAAAATTTATGTTGTCCAAATGAACTATGAAATTCTTGAAGAATGTGAATAATACGATGATGAAGGTGTTGAATTTGAGAAAGAATATTTGAATTTATTATATCCTAAAATAAAATAATTTTGTCTTCACTTTAATATTATAATTTTTGAGTATATATCAAATTATGACAAATTTTATGATGTCATAAAATGAATAGCGAACATTTTATGGTTTAAAAAAAAGAGTAAAGAAGAAGTGAATAATGGGAAATAAGCTAATAAGACTAGTGAAATATGGAGCACAAATAAACTCTTAAATCACCTTAGTAAATGCATTTCAAGGTAAAAGCTATCCCTTACTTGTCTAGTTTAAAGAGAAGACGATGGAGAAAAGGTAAGAACCTCACCCACATCTCCATCTGATGTTATAAATAATCAAAATCCCAATACCTTACCAAAATTTAATGAAAATTCAACCCCACTCAAAATTATTTTTTAAATTTCAAACTCTACTAACCTACCTACATTTGGCATATTAAACCATGTGAATAAACCAAAAATTCAAATGTCCCAAGTTCATTATCTAAAATTTAATCCTAATCAACTTGATAGATTATTAAAAAAATTAGGGGAGGTAGTCCTAGTAATTATACACTTACATGCAAAGGCTTTTTAAAAACCCTTAAAACCTAAAATACTCAAAAAAAATGGCCATTTCTACTTTAAATACTAGGAATATAGAACCCTTCTATGTATCTCTAATCATTGATACTAGAAGCTTAGTAACTACATCATTAACTCTGGGACATTCAATAATTTAATGACCACTAAGATGGATCACACACCCATACTCACTTATACGAAGACATTTGGCTAATGTTTCTCTATGGAAACTAAAATAGTGCCTTTAATTGATTACATTAAAGATGCTCAAGTTTTATTGGCTACTTATCCTCATAAAATTATCAAGATGACCATACTTTAGTATAAATTCCTATAACATATGAAATGTTACTAAGCAAAATAGTTTTCAAATAATTGGGAGGTAAAATTTAAATGGAATGGTCTCATGACATGACTCCAGTAAAAGGGGTTAAAATGATAGAACTTGAACTTGAGACAAAGTACACAATTGTGAAAATAAATGATCCTTATGCAGACATATTATATGAAAATGTAGGTTTATGAAACTATATGATGATGTATAAGTAAAAATAAAACATCCTTCAGCTAAAATATAGTGATCCAAACAATATTTGGACTTTGGAGTTTGATAATATATTCTATTCTATAGATTTTGGTGTCATTATAGTGATTGTATCACCAGATGAATAATGTTTCCCATCTCTTATAAACTATAATTTAAAAAAACTAATAACAAGGATAGGTACAAATCATTACTTGTAGGCCTCAAAATACTAGAGGAGATGTAAATCAAGAACTTAAGAGCACAATGTAAAGCTAAGTTGGTTATCAACAAAATAAAAGATTATTTCCAAGTAAAGAAAGATCGATTAAGAAATTAGAAAATTATATTTTGGGACTACATAGATAATTTTAAATCATTTTCCATAGCTTTATTTTTGAGGGATAGGAATGATAAACTAGATGACCTAGAATTCTCCACTTTTTTTATGAATCCTCTTCCTAATTTTGGTAAAGATAAGTATACCATTGAGATGGTGTTCTACTTGATTGTTCTTAAGAATTATAAAAAAATTTAAAGTCTTCAATAATAATAAACATATCATTGAATTCATAGATAATTTAGATAAATTTATATACTTTTATTCCAAAGGTATTTCTATGCATAGGCTAGGATGACCTACAACTATCCCCTTTCTCTCAATAGAATAAGACCTTAATAAGGTAAATCGAATATAGCTTACATATACTTGGATGAATTGGTAAAGACCAATAATATCTGTAGATATATCATAGGGTAACCTACAACTCAAATATCAAAAAATAAAGGGTTTCAAAGCCTAAGCCCATAATACAAGATGTAGCTCCCACTAGACCTAAACAAAGGTAATCGGTTGTAATAATGGTTGTAATTTTTTAAGAAACATAAACGGTTGTAAAGGGTTATAAACTAAATTAAAATATGGGTTAGAATGGTTGTAAAGGGATAAGTTATAATGGTCAACCAAATGGGGCTTTATTTAACCTAAAGTGGTTAATGGCAAACCTAAGAAATCTTGTCTACACCAGCATATTCAATATAAGGAACATCTTAAACAAGGATACACATGCATTCATTAACAAAATAAAAATCAACATATAATATACTAAGTAAATATAATAAAGAGTATAGGGATAAAAATATGTACAATGTGGTGGACCATTCGACACATTAATTTCCCCCTTTGGCTCAAGAGGAGATTTAAAAGAGATGTTGTAAGTTTAAGACCTCAAGTGGTTGTATGAAGAGCTACATATCCTCAATTAGGTACTTCCAATGACTCTTCTTGTGGATATTCTACTATACCACAAGAAAACACTCCTCAAGATAAGGTTCTAAACCACTTAATCTTACAAAAAGTACTTAGGAAATAAATTTTAGGACAAGTAGATTAAATGAGTGTGATATGATATGAATGTATGAAATATGACCCTGTATATATTGATCAAATACGCTAAAACAACCCTAAAATCTTAGCCTATAGTATTATTCAAGATGCTCAGATTGAAGATGTCAACAAGCATAGTATGGTATCAACCTATCTAATATAATATAAATGCTAAAAAATAGACTCATAACTATATCAAGCTAGATGATATAGTACAAAAAGGGTGAATGCACAAAACTTGGATGATATTGTAGGATATAGATGAGTTATACAATCTGGATAAGAACTACATGAAATGGATATATGGATAGAAACTTAGAAGAGGTTAGAATGATAGTAGTGATTATGTAACATCATAGAATAGAAACATATCTCACAAAGCACCATGAGTCTTTCCCACCTCATTTATGGTGCACCTTTTAAGTCATGCACTCAATAAGATTAATGTGTCAACAAATGATTGTAAAAGAATTCATTTTTAAATGATAAATTTGAAAATATTAGGTGTATACATATGCCCTACTAGAATTTCATCACATGCCATAACAATGTAAGAATGATGGTGTTTTGCAAATGAAACATAGTAACACATACTATTATAATTGAAATGAAATGTTGAAATAACTAAAAGTAATTTAAATTAAATTAAATTAAAATAAATACCTTCACTTATCTTATTGATTATCAATAATGTTTCATATGTCGCATGTGATGTAAGGCACCTAATGCAAAGAAGGAGAGGTGGACCTAAAAAATAAGATAAAATTCTAATCTTTTACCAAAAAAATATTAGTACCTAAAATTTATCTATCTTACCAATATTAAGGTTGCTTTCATTTTGTGAAAAAGACCTACAAAAATAAATATATGGGTGAAAAATATAATCTTGCAGTAAATAACTTAAAGCTTTAAAATTTTAAATTTTTACTATAAAAAGGTATAAACTATTCATTTGCACATTTTCTATTTTTGGAAAACAAAAACTCTATTCATCTAAATTTATTAGGTTGGAATACCATGGCTCGTGGATAAGGATGTGAATGTATCATAGTTGTAGTCAGATCCTTACAGGTAGGTGGTAGATTTATTGTTCATGTTATCATTTTGGTTAAAAATGAATAGATTGGGAAGTCTAGTTTCTGATGAAAATACATGTATTTTAATTTTCCCCAACAAGTTTCAAAATAAAGATAAAAATATGATGGGGAATGGGTAGTTGATAGAATTCAAAATTAAGTCCAAGTGTATTTATTAGGGCCAAGGAAATAAATCATTAGGCTCATATAATTGAATCAGTGTTGTTAATACAATTTGTAATAGGAATGAAAAATAATTGGCTAATAATGTTTGTCATGGTTGGTGTATTTAGGTGAAGTTTTTCTTAGAACTGTATGGTATGGTTGATTTATTAGGAATTTAGATAAAAATTTTATATTATTTTTGTACGGCTGATGGCATTACAATACAAGCATGCTCAGTGTAATTTATGACCTATATGATCTGGTAGAAATTATGTGCATAGATGGTACAGAAGGGTATGGTAAATATAGTAAAAGAGAAGCATAGCCGATTTAGTTTAACACCTAGCCAATGTAGTAG
Organism: Torreya grandis; assembly: GCA_037957365.1. Lineage (NCBI taxonomy): Eukaryota > Viridiplantae > Streptophyta > Pinopsida > Cupressales > Taxaceae > Torreya > Torreya grandis. The sequence continues at coordinate 3,795,428 of JARHVA010000398.1, read as the reverse complement.
AAATTATGTGCATGGGTAGTACCATAGGGTATGGCTAGTGTAATAGGATAAACAAATGACTGATACCATAGTGGATGGCCAATATAGTAGACTAAAGTGTGTCTAATACAATTTTAAAGACTAAAATTTTAATGAAAAATGTTTAATAATAATTATTCTTAATATCCTTAACTTACTTTATCTTTTCACCATTTAGTTAGAAAAAAGCCTTACTGAATCCTTCACTATCTTACATGTACTAATAAAATAGCATACAAACATTTTTATTCATCCATATTCTTCTCAAAGACCCTTAATAGCAAGTTTTAGAAGTTTATGAAATTATGGGACAAGTTCACACTAGGAAGAGAGATCCATAGTATGGATTTATCCCATTATATGATCCTATTCTATTAGTTCCAACAAACACTTTTTCAAATTAAGACGTTTAGTAACATCTATCCCATGCTTTTTACAAGGTCATCTAACATAAATATTCCAAATATTTCTATATAAAATCACATCAAGGCCTCTCAATTTAATCACTTATCAATTTGATTTCAAAATCATTCTATGCTGAGTAAAAGATCATTATTCTTTCTAGTTTCAATTATGTTACTTTTTAATAGTCATAGGTCAAATCCAATATGTTTTTATTTTAGGTTAAGGAAATCCATTATCAATCATTATAATTAAATATTCTAGTTTCATTCATCTATTTCAGTATAATTTCTCTAAAACGGAGAACTACATCACACTGAGGCCCTTTTGGGATATGTAGGTAACAATCAAACTACATAAGATTTTTTGAGGATAGCTCGACCATTCCCACTTCCTCATATGTTTTCCCCCTTTTGAATTCAATATCATTTTCATGTTTTTACTAGACTAGGTTTTTTATTTTATAGGTCTTCATGTGTTAACTCGACTCCCACATATAAATAGGATATATTCAGACATAGGTGTAGGTACCTATATTTTTAGTTTCGATGCATAGTCTTACATGGCAAAGTCAAAAAATATAAACAATGATGCAATGCACACATATCCACCTCTTGTAGATCTATACCATTAGATAATGAGTTACTATTTTCTCACATGATTGTGTTTGTATTCCTTTTCTTATAGTCTCATCTCATAGAAGGTTGATATAGTTATAAATCAATCAATTTCAAAGGATAATCTCTAAGCCTTGCCCAACTTATTACTTTTAGAAAGTTTTTTATTTATGTAAATTCTAAAATTTAATATACTCTATTATATTCTATTGTATATAAATTTTTCAAAATAATTTTTTATATTTAGTTAATTCATTTTAATTTCTAAATAAAACATTTTGGTGAACCCAATATTTTTAGAACAGTTCTTGTTGTTTGTTGATTTTTGTCCTAGGGTTTCAGTATTTTTTTATAAATTCCTAACACTAAATTAAAATAACCTTCAACCTTAGATAAAATTCATAACATAATGATTTAGCATTTTGGACCTTGGATTTAATCTGACACTGAATAAGTTTATCTTGTCACCTTGGATTTGAATCTAGCACTCAAGCTCTTTCTTTCAACCTCAGTGATAACTTATCGCCTATACAAAATAATCTTTCAATTTTTTTTTCACTTTATATTTTTTGTTTTTGCTTGTTTTATAAATTGTGTTCCATTAGTTTCAAATTGTTTAGTGGTTTCAATGAAAGGATAAATAGTTTTTTGTTTACAGACATCATGGTGTGATGGGTTTTACTCCAATACTCATAGCCATAATACAACATTAAACATGGAATTTAGTTTATCCATACCCCATGGTATATCATAAAATCCTAAGATCCCCTTGTTTACACCAATAGGGAGCTTCTTTTAGCCATATGATTTATTGCGCACCTGATAGGATTGAATTTCTTATGAAAATTACTCTCACCATACCCTTTAAACTGAGGTTAGTGGAATACAAGAATGGTTTTATGTCTATAATTAGTGTTCTGAAACATTGGGTTGACACTAATCAATGAACAAACAAGTATTTATGAGATTATATAAATCATTGAAAACCCTTTCCTAGATTACCCATTAGACCTTGATTTTTATTTTATTCTATGCTTAGTCATTAGTTCCCTTATACATGCTACATTACTTGTTTATTTTAAGCATTCTCTTTATTGCACTTCTTGTATTAAAATTCATTGCATATATCATGGATAGTCAAAGTAAATATTTTAATGGTATTCATCTTCTTTAATAATTGTTTTCCACTCATGTTTTACCTTTTGCTTATGATAAAGATAAAAGGACAAAACATTAAAAGTAAAAACTTATTGGCAATGATGATTTTGATCTTAAATTAGCATAGAATATGCAAGGTGACTTTTCTAACCCTTAGGATCTTCTAGATCCACCTTTGGATTCTCCCTTAGGCACACCTTTTGATTCCTATTTTATTCTCCCCTATATATACCTTTTGAATTCTCTCTATGTTTTCCCTTATACAAACCTATTGATTCCTCTTTGAATTCTACCCTAGACAACCTCTTGACTTTTATTTGGATTCCTCTTTGGATCCTTCATTTCTCACACCTATAGTTTCCTCTCTAGATTATGCATTAGTAATCACTATGGGTAGACACTTATATTATACTCATACTCTTTACTCACCTTCTTACTTGAAGGCTACTTTAGAGCACAAAGAGTTTCCTAGTTATAATTATCTATTATCTCTTAGGTTTCCACCTATTCTCAAAAAGGAAGAGCCTTATCCTTGCATACCTAAATTTTATTTTTTCCTTTCCTAATTCTTTTCATTACATTCACTCATATAAATCCACTTCCCATAATCTATTTTCCAAAAATGATGATGTTCCTAATGAACAACCTCCTTTATTTCCCCCACATGAATCTCAATAATACCCTACTAGTAATGAGGAAATATCTCCTTCATTAAATTCTATAGATAGTAATATTACATGCCATAGTTCCCCCATTAGCATATTTTCACCTAAAATAACAAGTAAAGGCATTTCTCTTTCCTCACCTTTTATAAATGACCAAAATAAAAACTACAGTGATTATGATAAGGATTGGTATGATGATGAGCATGATCCTATTAATCCTAATATCTATTATTATCCACCCTTATCTCCTATTCATGATAAGTACATAATCCAAGAAATGATAATATGATTCATTTAAGTATTATTAAATCCTATGATGATATTTCTCATTGTCACTTACAAGACATTATGTGTGAACATTCAAATTATAGTGGAAATAATGTTATATATTCTATTTTAGTGGCATGTAATATGCCTTTACATAATAACATGATAAACTAAAATCAAATGAATCTCTAAAACCAACCAACTCTAAGTAATAATTTATTCTTAATCCTTCCTCTTTTATTCGCACTAGTGTACCAATGGCTAAGATTAATAATATAATTCAACTCCTAAATCAACCTTTTAAAAACATTAGTGTGCATTACCATGAATTTGTATACCTCATGCATGTCTTAGGTGATTTATAATATAAATTACACTACTTATCCTTAAGGATCAAATCATATCATTCTTGGGTTGACTCTAATACCATCCATGGCAATCATATTGTGCATAATATCTTGTATGCACCCTTACCACCTAATTTTTAAATACCTACCTTTACCAAATTTGATGTAAATGGAGATCATTACTTTCATATTGAAGATTTTATTGAAATCATGATTAGATATAATGGTAGTCATTTATTATTGAAATTATTCCCTAACACTCTAGTGGGATGTGTACTTGTTTACATTCATTCCCTTCCTAGTGGGTCCTTATCTACTTATCTTGAGAAAGAAGAAGAGTTTTTAATCCAATATATTAAAAATAAGGCACCTAAGGTTACTTATGAAAAGTTATCCTTTTTGTATCAAGGTAAATATGAGAATGTTTTTAATTATATTTTATGATGTAAAACATGTATGATTCAACTAATTTACCACTCCACATATTTATAGGTGAAATATATTTTTTTTTGATGTCTTATTTATATATTAAAATAAAGGGTACTTTTATAATACTTTTGAATCATTTTTAGTTCCTTTTTATAAGGCCTTAATATTATAATAAATATTAGGCCTTCTTACTATTTCAAATAATATGGATAGGGACATTGTTACTTCAAGATTACAAAACTAATGAAGTATAATCATCTCAAGTTAATGCAAATATTTATGATAAAGGACAAATATTAACTCACAATCACAATACATGAACTAATTAAATAACACACCTTAATACTTCAATGCATAATGTTGAATCTAAATATGAAAAATTCAAAATGTTGCATAAAATAAAATAATCTACTCTTAAATTTAATAATCACATAATAGATTTAGTTACCAAGATTGTAAGAGCTTAATGTTGAATACAATAAATTAATGTTAAAAGAAACAAAGTTACATCAAAGAGTGAAACAAGACACAAGATTGAGATGAAAGTTTTCAAGTGGGGAAACCATTAAATAGAGAAAATCCCAATAATCTTATTAGATTTCTTGAAAATAATTCAACTCAAAGTACATAGCAAGAAGCAGAGGCAGAGAGAGAGAGAGAGAGAGAGAGAGAGAGAGAGAGAGAGAGAGAGAGAGAGAGAGAGAGAGAGAGAGAGAGAGAGAGAGAGAGAGAGAGAGAGAGAGAGAGCATAACAATAATTCAAGGGAAAGATTGTGCAAAAGATTTTTACAGAATAACAAGATGAAAATAGAGGAGTAAAATTATCTTTAAATATAATAAGAGGAAGGATGAGGTAGTTAAAATAATCTCATCATAGTATTACAAGGCCCATTTAGTGTGTGTCAAATTTCCTATACCTAAGAATAGTGGGGGGAGGAGTTACTTGCGCAAGTAACTCCCAAATCCTACAAGTGGATAAGAGAAGTGAGTGACACCTCATAAATTCAAGATAAATTACATTTATAACTATAATAAATATACACTTAAAAGAGACTTAGGAAAATACCTAGCCTAAATTATCTAAATAATATTAATCTCCAACACTCCCCCTAAGACCAAATGTAATGAAAAATTACACCAAAACCTCAAGGCTTTAGTGAAATCCACACATAAGGATTATATCATCCCACCATACTTTCAAATCCCAAACTATGGGCTAGATTTGTACCCATACACTAGGATCCCCACATGTACAAGCCCTGGATAAACACTGCAATTTTGTCATATCCACCTTCTCTATGACTTGAACTCAAGTGTAGGCTCTAATACCAAATGATAAGAACCTCTAGTCTCATAAACAAAATAACTACATATATTATAACACAAATTACAATATTCATTTTTAGCCTGGTGATCAAAAAGTGGATAGAAATTGTGTTTACTTATTTTTTATAAGAGCCTTTTATCTAGAGATTTTTCATAAAGGTGTGCAAGAAATTCTAGTTTTTAGGAAAATTTCTTCTTTGTGTTTTTTTGTTGTAGGCACATTTTGGAGCTTCATGGAGTAAATCAGAGTTCTTTATTACATCTTAGGTATATAAAAACATTTTATAGATGCCTCTCATTTTGTCCTAGTTAGAATTTGAGACTATATTTGTCATTTATTTGTAAATTCAAGTGAAATTTTGTGTTTTTGTCTTAAAAAACTAACTATTATTATGCATACAACTATTTAATAATAAACAACCATGTCAAACCATTTCTAGGTTTTGTGTACCTCTATTCCATATTTTCATAATAGTTTGAAGTTTTGAATTTTAGATCATATTTTGAAAGTTATCATAGTTTTAGTGAATGTTGTGTATTTTTTTTAAAGCAAAAAAGAAAAAAGGGGTGTTTTATGGAAGTCTAAGTGTAGGACACATTTTTGGTTGAAACCAACATCCACTCCCTTTTTAGGTTTTATTGCTTTCATAAAATGGATTAAATTTGCCTTTTAAATTAGGGATCACTAACTAAGATCTTTTATTCTTTACTCACAATTTCCCAATGCTTTTCTTGGCCCATTTAGAGAGTTCCTGATGTCAGTCTCCCAAGACATCAAAACCTTCTTGAGCCTTATCTTAAAACTCTTTTGAGGCTTAGTTGACTTCACTCTTTCACCTAGATCCATATGTCTACTTTCCCAACCCTTCCCAAGGTTGTTATAGCTTTCTCGATCCCAATATAATTAAACTGTGGCATGTGATGACTTCCCAATGAGTCTCAATGAAGATAAAGGCTTACACTTGTTTTTTGGAAAGTTCCTAACATTAATCTCCTAGAGACAGTCTCTCAGTTCATTAGAGATGTTAGAATATGTCATAGGTTGAGAACCAATCAATGCATAACACATTATTGGGTTAATTTCCTTTAGTTTATCATTACTTTCCTTGGTTGCATATGCAAAGAGGAGAAGAGCTCTAACTAACTATAATGTTGGCTTATCACACAAGAGTTAGTCTCACATTCTCACCTAAAGCCATGTATTAAGACTGGTTCTCATTGATTTTGTCATGTCATGGCATACACATTGGTGATCCTATGATAAGGTGCTCAAATAGGTCCTTAATTCTAATTAACACTATCATAGTTAAGCTAACTCACCATGCAATCATTCCATACTTCAACTATTTACCATAAGTAAGAAAGGTGTAAAGCAAGAAAAGGAATATTAGCGCTAGTAGTTCCATAAAAAATTTACATGTATTTTAATTAGCACAAGTATTCCATTTGTTCATATCAATGGTCACCATACATAGGTCTTGATGTGTATCAAATACATAAGCTTTGGATTACATTTACCATTACACATTAATAACTAACAACATCAACAATAATGACCCTTTAAAGTGAAACTAAGGGTACTTATGCTTGATTCTCCTTGATCATTTAATTATAGCATTAACATAAAAAATGATGACTTGTCAACGACCATTAATCAATAATGAATCATGGTGAATCATTACATGTAATTCCTATATGTATAGGCCTAACTATCCCTATATACTCGCTCTATGCTAGATATATGATGTCATATGTCTATTTTCTCATGGGTCAATAATAGATACATGCTTAACTTATTCTTCTCTAATGCTCATGAAAACCATTTCCTCAACTGCTTCTACTTTTCATGCCTTTGTCCAAGTTACATGCTAGTTTTCCATATCTTTCACCCTTGGTTCATCTATGTTTCTTACATCCATGTTTTTTGCATCTTTATTTTTTCATGCCAAGGTCTTCTTTTCATGCCCAAGTTTACTTATGCACCCATCTCACCAAAAAGTAATTAGAATAAACTGATACAAAATTCAGGGTACAACATCACCCCACATTAAGCCAATAGTCTGTCTTGGATTATGAAACCTCTTTAGGTCCCTCAGATATCAAAAATTTAGGTCCTAGTGTTCAACCTAGTGTTTGACCTCCTTTCAATTATTTAATGTAGTTTAGAGCTTGGAGGTAATCTCTTCTACTTCAACCTTGAGCCATTTGGTCTCCTTGAGTTACTCCCAAAAATCACCCACTTGAGTTTTCAAATGCTTAAGTGATGTAGTAGCATCCTTATAAACATACTCAAGAATTTTGAACTGTATTAAAAGCTATAGTTAGAGTGTCACAAAACTAGTGTTAAGCTCCTAGTGATGAACACTTATTTTAGTTTCAAGTGCCTTCACATCCTAAATTTTTTTGGATCACTCTACTCTATCCTTTATTATAAGTGTGTTCTCAATTAGTTGTTAGCATTGGTATTCCTTCAGCTAAATCCTAGCTTATAAAACTTTAGTAGGTTACACCAATCTAACAAAAACCCATTCTACTAGGGAAGCAGTGGTACCCACTCTGGATAAAAAGCTTATGCACACTTCCATAGATCATACAAATTACTTTATGTCTCAAGATTGTTAATGTTGGGGTTGACTTGGTATTTATATTTTTGTAATAAAAGGTACACCAAGGTCCCTAGATTATCAACAACTTCATCGATAAGAGGCACTCAATCAAAAAGTGCCAACTCTTATTGAAAAAGTATCTAATAGATTGTTAGAGTCTTTACTCAATATGTCATTGCTACTTCTAATGGACACTTAAGCTCATCTAATTCTTATTCAAGATTTATTCATTAAGCACACTCATTTTGGTATAAAGAAATGACCTCTTGATGTTTTCACTTAAACTGACTCACATCAAAATCATATAGATCATTCTACCTTGCAACCTCAATATAAAACATAATTAGGTCCATGCTTGCTTGGTTTGATGTACACTACCAAGCATCCACCCAAAATTTCTTAGGAATCTCCATTTCCCCTGGTGCTAAAATAATACTATCCAAAGGAATCTTAAATTAGTGTTATTCATTAAAAACATCCATATAAAAAGAAAACTCACACTGAGTTTAATTGGTCAAGTCCTCCTTGGATAAATACTACCATATATAAAGGTCCTCATTTGAGATGTTCTATTGGAAATTGGAAAAAAAGGAAGGATTTTCCTTAATGGGTAGTGGTTTTTTATGTATGGATAAATCAATAGGTTCTTTCCCCTTTTTGGGGTCATCCTCAAGTACTTCAATGTTCTGTCTCATATTTTTGGTGACTTTTGTCAGCATCAAGGTCATCAGTCTCTAAAGTTGTGCCTATGTTATCCCACTCTTCATCAATGGGACTCCCAATGTCCATTTGTGTGTCATTAGGGGAAGACTCTTCTTGAAGCACTGAGGAGGATTCATTCTCTTGTTATGGATTGGTTTTATTTTGATCCTTAGGGTAAGGTCCCCACTCAAGTGATGTTTTAAGAGTCACCACTCACCTTTCAAAGTCCCCAACTTTTGGAATAGAGATATCTTCTTTTATAAGAATAGATGTTTGTGTGGTGGAATTAGGGCTTCTTTGTTCTTAACCTATAGTCACTCAACCTCTTGGTAGTGATGGGGAAGTCCTTTACCCCTTTAGTTTTCCCTATTGGTTACTCAAAATGAAATCATGCCCTGGCCTCTTCTCCTTTTATTTCCTTATAAGTTCTATTGGGTGGGTAAGGGTTTATGTTCTTGCCTCACTACTCCCTATCATCTTTTTCTTTGCATTCAACATATAGTACAAGTAGAATTTATCCCTAACCAAGATTTGATGTGATTTAATATCAGTTTTATTTGATTCTTGCTTCTCTTGATATGATTTCTTTCCTAGATATACATATAAATACCGAAGAGTGTGAGACTCAATGCCAATTTTCACCAGGCACACATCAAATATCTGATTCAAAAAATTCATGAAATAGCTAGATGTGAAATCATAAGGTATCTTTATCCACCTAGATAAGTTATTTGTAGAGTATATCTAGATTCACACTAGAGAAAAACATTGTTTTACGACAAATTAAGTTTGATCCCCCATCTATGTGGGCAATTCCTTAGGGATGCATGTTCCCAAAGGATTTTTTCAACCCATCAAACCATCCATTAATTTTTAGCTTATGGGAGGGGTTAATGGTGCTAGGTTAGGTGAATATTTTGATCCACTTAGCTAAGGAATTATTCTCAGGTGAAGAGTCACACTTCAATTCACCGTTGATGTATTCACACACACTAGTATCATCAAATACCAATAAAAGAAGAATTGTACCTCAAGGTAACTTTAGATTTGGTACGTGATGGGGATTATTTACAATTAAAATGATTCATTTGGAAAAGTAATGAGAATAATTGTAATTATGCCCTTAGTCCATTTAATTTGATACATAGAGGTGTAGTATGTCAACCTCTTTCCATCTATCAACTCCTTCAAACTTGGTCATGGCCAAGCATGCAAATATCTAGAGGGTGGGATATTGGAGACTAGATATATACATAGCATGGCCCTACTTCTTATACTCTAGCACCACCATTATTTTCTCTATTTCTTCTTGGTCCTCCAAATCCCCATTAAGATCAATACTTGATCATTGTAAACCCATGACCCTATTGATTCTTTGGGAAGTGATCCACATCATGTGCCCTACAAATTAAAAGTAGTTTTTATGGATACACAAGACCAAAAATATCACCACCTATATGGGATTTATAAAATAAATCAATTAGAAGAGTTGGAACACTCTAACATCTTTGAGAAGATTAAAAACTATGAGATCATAAATGATCTCATTCCTAGTGTTCTAGCACTCAAATCTATAATAGCATTGTAAGTCTACCTCATTTCCAAGTTGTCATTAATTATAATCAAGTACTTGATAAGTTGATAACTTATATTCCTAGGTATTAGCACACAACACCAACTCAAGGATTGCATTTCTTCAATCAACACAGGGGGTGGAGGATGTGTTGCATCTTTCTTCTTTTTTATGAACACCATATTTAGTTACTTTATAATGTATGTTTCCTTTGATTGGTGTGTCAAGTTATCCACTTGTACATAGGACTCACTAGGAACTTCCTCTCTAATCAAAATTAGTCATATTTCCATGCCCTCAAACTCTTCCTCTTCATAGATCACAAGTAAAGGCTCACTTCTTTGGGTTTTTTGATTTGGCCACATCACCCTCCAAGGAGCTCAAGGGTTGAAGCATGTTCCTCCAACTCTCCCAAAATAATACATGTTTACTATTTAAAACTCCCTTATATTTCATACTTAATCATCCTCTAATGGTGGACACCAACACCTACAACCTACAATTATTTCAATCACATTCCTCCAATCATAGTTTTACTAGTCTCTCTATTCATGATAGTTGCCTCATTTCACAATTTCAAATTCGTTGGTCAAACTTGATGAATGCTCATTTTGATGGATTAAAAATGCTTCATTTGGATCTATACATTTAAGAATATGCAATAGTAAATTATTAAAATGACAATTTTTTAACCTTTTATAGCTTTGAGGGCTAGCCCAAATTTACTTCTTAATGACTTTATCCATCTTTTCACTCATTAATGCTTCTAACAGTATGCCATGATATCCATTCGGCATGGTTTCCTTTATTCTTAATATTTTGTCCATTTAATACACCTATCCCATCCTTGTGATTTCTTTGTAGTGCATGCCAGTTGTAAAAAGATTCAATTTTTTTATTTTCCAAAGGTAGCAATTGCTTTTTCCCTCCTAACCCATTCATAATGGCTTTTCCCTTGCCTCTCTTTCTCCACATTTCCTATCACATGTTGCCTCCTCCATGAATTGCTTTCTCATTATGTTATTCCATTTATGTTCCCATTATGTATGCACCTCTTACGTGCTTTCTCTTGCACATTTACATGTGCTTCCTCTTTTGATTTTGATTGTGCTCACTCCCATTATGTGCATTATTACTTCACTTGCATGCCTTTCCTCTGTGTGTTTCCTTCTCACTCTTACTTTATATGCTCTAGATTCCTTTATCAAGCTTTTACACTTACCCCACACTAAAATATTATTGTGGTCCTCCATGGGCATGACCAAAATGAAAAAAATAGAATGATGTGTTGATCTAGACTTAAGCAAAATCCATGTAACCAATATGGTGCTTTATTGAAAAACAAACAAAATGCTAAAATAATCTAATGATCTATGCCTTATTAAAAATTCTTAGAATCATTGCATGGAATGAGAGGGTTGAAGCTGACTACCATTGAAATGACCTGGAATAAACTAGCCATTTAACCACCTTAACTTGCATGTGCCAGTGGGACAAATGTTATTAATGATGAACAAACCATCCCAAAAGACATAAAGTTTTCCAAAGTGGCACTCAAACTTGGAATCATAAACTAATATGTGAATACTAGGAGAGAGAGAATCTTATTTTTGAGATGTCTATTATGCCAGGCTTTTTATTTTTGTTTTTCAATTCTTTGATTCCAATGTGTGATAAAGCGTGTTTCATCTAACTATAATAAAGAATCAAAGTGTACTTTGAGGGATTATTCATCATCTATCAATCCAACACATGAAATATGTAAATAAAAAATAAGGAACTCCATCGATAAAATATATTCAACACCAAAAATAAGATTAAAATGATTTCTCTTGTTCAATAATTTGTATGTGGTTTAATAGGCCCATAAGACTGAAAAAACCTAATCATCCCAATCAATGTGACTGATATTAAAAATATTTGTCAATGTGTGGCCTTGAATCTTATTAAAATATTCATCAATGCCATTGGCCTAAGGGTGATAAGGCATAGTCTTATGGTGCATAATTATGAGCTCAGCCAAAGGGATGCATATTATGTTATTAAGGAAAAAAATTCAACAATCACTAGTTAAACTTAAAAGACATCCATATCTTGTGATGATATTATTTCAAATAAACTTGGTGGAAGTTATAATAGTATAATCTCGTGTGGCCATTGCTTCAACCTAGCATGTGAGGTAGATAGTGGAAGTAATTATATAGCATGTGTGAGTATGCCTTATAGCAAGAGTAATGGGCCCAATAAAATTAACATCACATTTTTCAAAGGGTTCATGAGCTAGGATTAGATGAAGAGGCATAACATCCATGTGATTTGGATTTCCTACTCACTTTTAGATATCACATTGGTGTGCATAAGCTTTGGCATATTTAAACATGGTGGGCCACCATAACCCAACTAGGAGTATATTTCATGTCATTACTTCACCAGCATAATGCCCTCCAATAACACCCTCATGGACCTCTCAAATAATTTTCATATGTTCATACTACATTACACATTTTTGTAACACCTTATCCCTTCCTAATGTTTATAGGTTGTTGTCAATAAGCTTGAAAGGTGCATCATGTAGAACTAATTGATTTTTATCTTGAATGCTAAGATGGACTGGTGTAGAAATTATTTTTAGAAAAGAAATTGTTTCTTTCAATTATTTAGGCACATGCATAAAGTTAAAAATTTGTACATCAAGTAAATCATCCTCTATAGCATCTTGGTTCTCTAGATTCAACACATGAGAGGTGGTCGAGACCAAAATTCATGTTACCAAGTTTTACGACCATGGAGAATTGAAACTCCTTAAAGAGAACAATCAATCTGTGTATTTTTCCATATAACATTGGTTTATTCACAAGGTACTTAAGAACCTCATGATCCATAAATAAGGTGAAAGTAGTGGCCAACAAATACAGACAAAACTTTTGGAGTGTGTACACCATAGATAAGGCTTCTCATTTTATATTTGTGTAATTTTGTTCAACTAGAATGAGCTTCTAATTGGTAAAGTAGATGGGATGATCAATATTTACCTCACCAGTTTACACAAGGATAGTGCCCAAAACCATACCTAAAACATCATCATTGACACTAAATGACTTTGTCTAGTCTATAAATTGCATAATGGACATAGTGATTAGTTTGTCCTTGAGCACCTTGAATGCCTGTTAGTGAGCATCTATCTATACAAATTGACCATTTTATTTATGGAGTTATTATAGTGACGTTATGATAGTATCATATCCCTAAATGAATTTTTAATGGTACCCTATGTGTCATAAGAAGGCACAGACTGATCGATGTTGTTATTACCCCTTCATTTAACCAACATAAGTTGGTGTCTATTCTTACCAAGGTAGTGTTTAATGTTGTTTGCAGTAAGATAATTTAAAATTTTAGCTTAACAATGTTTATTTTGGGTTTTTTGAATATTATGTTGATATATATCTACTTTTAACTCTTAAACTACAGTTTAAAAGAAAACACTCTTTGTAGAAACATAAACCACTTGATTTAATCTAATTTGAAAATTTTGAAAATACTTCTCACAAATGTAAAATAAAATCACTCTTACATAATTAAAAGTATATCAAATCTAATTCACTGATTAAAGACAATCATCAATCTATACTTGTTGAATTTGAAAAAATGAAATAAATGCTTATGCTGGAAATATAGATTAACTATTTAAACTTCTTTGTAGGCTTTCAATCTAAATTATTCAAACATATACTTATAACAATATGTAGTGTAGGAGATATAAAACCAATTTATAAATACCGAATAGATTTCCTATTTCCTCAAGAGTGGGCCCTTGCTCCTTCATATCTAAGTCTAAATTAACTCAACTCAAGAGATTCTTCAACACATAAATTAAGAAGAGAAACTATGCTATAATTTGTATCAAAATTATAATATTGTTGTATTTAGTCAAGACAATTATATATCCAAGCATGGATCTATCTATTTATTCTATATCAACAAATGTCTTATCCCAAAATTTTAGGAAATAACCTAACTAATTTGAAAATAAAAGATATTTTGGCTAGATTGAGAGATATAGTTGGAATAGAAAATCACTACAATGAGATATTTTAGATGTCAAAGAATCCATAGATAACATTTTTAACACCTAACTATATCAATCAAATATTTACATATATTGACATTTTTATCTTTCATTTTCACCACTGTAACCTAGAGTGGCAACTCCTAAAATCGAAGGCTAAGCAGAAAAAAACATCTATATATATATACATGCCCAAAAATAGAAATATTGAAAAGAGTCCTTTAGATTTCTATAAAGAGGTTAGAGAATCTATCTAAACCCTTTAGAATGTTTTATGATCAATTTTAGAGTAATCTGGATCAATCTATAGAAAAACTATAATAATCTATAGCTTATTGTTAAAATCTATAGCTTGCCTATCGAAATCCAGAGCTCATTGTTGAAATCCATATCTCACCTATCAAAATCTATAGCTCACCTATCAAAATTTGGAGTAACTATAGAATCTAGAGATGAATCTTTAGATCTCCTCATCTTCAAAATCTTTTCAAAACTCTCATTAATACTACTATTTACCTATACAAGTCAAACTATGGAGCCTAAAACATGCAAATGTTAGAACAAAGTAAAAATAAGATAGATTTAGACTTTACATGAGTTTATATAGGCAAAAGCATTTATTTCCTACTTTATTCAAGTTATAAACATCAAGATTACATACAATGCTCAATCATTTGACATAATTAAGGTAATAAATTATAGTAATAATGAGTCATTTTATGGACTCGTCATCTCCCCCATTCCTTACCTTTTACAATTACCTTTGCAAAATATATTCTTAATCTCCATAGTTGTGAATTATTCATTATAGCTTCAGACTCAAACCATAAATAGAATATAGGTCTTTTTGAAGTGTCCTCTAATTATAAGGTGTGAATTCCATATCCCTCTACACAAAATGAACCCAAATATCAAATTATTCCTAAGACTATGGTCTTGTATTTTACCAAAGAGACATTGGAGAAAGTAGCATGGGAGATTTGAACCTCATTCCAATCCATGAATTCTTTCCATCCCTCTATAATACTTATAAAATTATTCTCATAACCTCTTTATATCTTCTTATAGACCACTAAATGGCAGTGGGTGATAACACTTCTCTTCATATTAATGGAATTGGTAGCATATGCTAACGTTGTCTGCAAGCTACTACTACATCATCAAAAATATGTTGCACAAACAATTCAAAATTGAGAAGGCTATCCTATATTGTAGATAGATAATGATCATGGATTCTTGGTTATTGGTAGTAGCTATGAAATTGATGTAGTATATGATGTAAAAAACCAAATTGTGGCCTAATGCATAAACCAACATTTTGTGCAAGATCAATTTGATCATTATATCTATCCTACCAAGTAATTTGATTCTTATATGTAGATAATAGGGCTCTCATCTAAAGTTCTCCCACAAATAGATTTATTAGGAAATTATTTGTATTTCTTATAACAATATCACACAAGTGACATTCACAAAGTAGGTCTTGTCTGTTAAGAGTAATATTTCTAAATACTATCATGAAATCATAACTAGTGTTTATCTCATATCGTAAATCACAATATATTTGTAGCAACTACCATCTGAGGAATTGTTCATGTAAAAATAGGCTATATGAAAAAGAGGGAAATCTATAAGATAGAAATTTTTCACCTAACTGACAAGTAAACTAGAGGGTTTGCTTGATTTGATCTACCTTCTATTTGGCTCGAGTTAGTTCTTTTTGAATTTTCTATTTTTATTCTTTAAGAAGATGATTTTCCTTAAGTAGATGATTTTGTATCTTTATTTATTCCAATTGTGAGCAGACTTGATCCTATTGGTCTTTCACTTTTGAAACAATCAAAGTAGTCTGACAATTGTGCTTTATCATGACTCTAGGAGGAGTATGAGAAGAGCTATAACCTATTTGATTTTTCAACCTAGCATTTTTCATTTCAACCTCAAATAGATTCCTTCTTAGAGAAATGTTTTCTTATTCAAGTGAGCTAGTGTCACCCCAAACATCAATAATCTCATTTTATGCTTCATCTTCTTTCTTCAAATATTGAATTTCTAAATTTTTAATTTGTTTCATCAAATGGGCAATCACAAAATCCTTATTTTGTGTTGTGATAATTAGTTCAACTATATCCTTTGTATTTTTTTAACTGTAGCTTCTAATTTGGATAAGGCTATAACATGTTGGAGTTCTATATCATTTGTTCCCCTTGAAGTTTGATCTTCTTCAATCATGGGTGATTTTCCTTTATCGTTTATCTACTTTGTAAGAGGGATGTCACTTTCATCAAGAATATTCTCAACAAAGTCATCATCCAAATATTCATGTTCAAGAAAAGTTTCCTCTTCTTTTCTATTGTGAGCTTCACTAGTAGTGGTTGTTGTGGGATTTTAACTCAAGCTATCTAGTGTCTCAGCAACAATGGTTTCATCACTATCCACTTCTAGGATCAATCTTCTTATTATTTTAAGAGGGGGTTGAGCCTATATAGGTAGGGTTTCCTAATTTTTGACCTGGGAAGTGGGATCTATAGAAGATTCTTCTTCAACAATTTGAATGTGTTCATGAATTCGAGCATCTTGGGAAACATGTCGTTATCTTCTATCAGAAGATCGGAGCCTTAATTTCCTACTTATTGGCTTAGGAGGAAAATTTGTGAAAGGCACATCTAAGGTTTATATTTAAACAATCTTAGTTATAGATCTTGTGTTACAGATGAATTTAGAGGCTATCTCTTTAGAGTAAAATTTTGGTAGATTTTTTGAGCTAGAGGTATGCATATGTGTAAAAACTTGTTTATCATATTTATGGGTTTTCTTCCTCTTTCCTTCAAGGAAATAAGTCCAAGCCTCCATTCCATTTTCTTGCTATAAAAAGTTGTGTTGAATAATGAGTTAAATCAACCCAGGATGACGTATAGCATTAAGGTTTTTGGCATACCTTATAGCTAAAATTTGAATTGATCCTAAAAGGAATAAGGGAAATTTTATTTGGTATTGAGGTTGCTAAACACCATATCTTAAATGAATCAACATTCTTAACACCATGCAACTCAACACACTATATTGTTGCTCACATGTCAAATATTTAATAAGCCATAAAGAAACTAATTTTTGAGGTTCTAGTAGAGATTTTCTACTTACCCCTTTTATTTTTCCTTTGACATCATCCATGAAAATTAGTGTCGGTTCTCCTTCACTGCTAAAAATTATGACAAGATCATGAAATGATGACCTTCTTGCTATTCGAGCTCCTTCATCTAAGATCCCTGACAATTCATTGAGGATTTTTTTGGAGAAGGGTATTTTAACTCCTCTAAATATGGATAAATTAGACTTCAGGTGAAGAATAAACTCTATCACTAATGCTTCATTGAAACCCTAGAACTTGAGGAAAAATTCAAGCATTCATGTGGCAATTAGTATTTCTTTTACTACTTCATTCTCTAATAGTTCACTTGCATCTGTAGGTTCTAATATTTTCTTCAAAACCATTTTGAATTTTTCACCTCTCAAAATATTTTAACACAATGATTCTTCCCCTTCTTCCAAAAAGAGATTAAATTTATGTTTGCAAAATTATTTGAATAACAATGATATCTTTGAGGGTTAGGCTATGGATATTACTTGAAGCATGCCAAAAAATGATGACAACATCAATCAAAAGTAATGATGTCATAATTTTTGCTTATTTTATGTTTAAATGATGTTGGCAATCCCTTTTTAATTTTTCCTTTAGTAATTTTTATTAATGACACATAATTATAACAATAATGTGTCATTATAAAATCTTTTTATAGCTGACAGGGGTACTGTCCATAGATTTTATATTGGCATTTCAAAATATGACCTTTTTGAAATGGATTTTTCTATCTTTATAAAGTTGACCCCTTATGACACCATATGAGAATATTATATTAATGATTTGAGAATATACATGCAACCTTAAGTATTTAAAACCAACACTTAGAAAAAAAAGAGACACAATACCATACAAATCTCAATATTATCCTTATCAGTCTTTCTGATCTATTCTACATAAAAAAAATCATGAGTTAGTGACAGTATAACAAATAATAGTATTAAATTTATTGCATTGGAACTAACTAATTTTTTTGAATTGATTTTTCCCCCTTTTTTAATAGTATTTTGCCCTTGACTAGCCATTTCTAGTTTTCTAGTCAAGGCTCTTTATTCAGTGCATGAATAGCCATCAAGCCAGTTTTCTGATCATGACTATCAACAATCTCTCTTGGTGCTCCAAAATGCTACATAATCCTGACATAGAGGAAGTTTGCTACTAATTCTTCTCTTGCAAAATCAAGAGCTTGAAATTCATCCCATTTGGTTACATAGTTTATACAAACTAACAAATATTCCTTACCTTGTGAAGGTTGATCTATGGGCCCAACAAATTACATACCCCACTTCTCAAAAGGATCTAGGATAACTTGTGGGTTAAGAGGCATCTCGAAGGATAATATAGGCTTACTCATTCTTTGACATGCATCACATTTCCAAACATAAGTCTTTACCTATTTGTGAAGAGTTGGCCAGAAGTATCTAGCTCTAACGATTTTATGCACTATTATTTTTATTGAGTAATGTCCACTACTAGGTTCATCATGACATGCATAAATGATGTCATACATCTCATTTTCCCTTACACACCTATGGAAAACATAATCATGTCCAAGTTTAAATAGTATACCATTAATCCATTTATAAGAACTTATTCTAAATAAACATTTCTTTTCTATTTTAGTACATTGAAAAGGAAACTTCCTTGTAGCTATAAAATTTGCTATGTTAGCAAACCAAGGGGTTTGTGCTGAAACAACAAATAATTGTTCATATAGAAATTTATCTTCTACAGGTTCTTCCTCATCTTCATTATGTAGTCTAGAAGGAAAATAAACAACTACATTGAACTTTCCTGGCTTATCAATAATTATTATATCAAATTCCTATAGTAACAATAGCCATCTAATAATTGTTCTTCCTACTACTGGTTTATTCATCAAGTACCAGATAGTTGCATGATCAGTATATACAAAGATTTTATAGCCAATAATATAATGTCTAAATTTAATTTGTTTATGGCATAAATTATAGTAAGGAATTCTTTTTTATTGGTTGTATAATTTCTTTTAGTTGCAGTTATGTTCTTGCTTATGTAATATATGGCATACACATGTCCATTTTCATCTTTTTGTCCCAAAATATCTCCCATAGCATGATTTTATGCATTAATATAGATGTGGAAGGGTTGTGACTAGTTAGGTCCTCTCAAGACTAGTGTAGTACTAAGATTTTCTTTGATTGTCTCAAATGCTTGTTGACAAGGTAAATTATAGACAAATTCACTTTCTTTTGTGAGCAAAGCAAACATTAAAGTAGCAATATTTCTGAAATATTCTATAATACCCTACATGTCCTAGAAAAATTTTAATTTCAGTTTGATTTTGAGGAATAGGTAATTTTGAAATGACTTCAATTTTCTTCAGATTAACTTGTATTCCTTTTGTAGAAATATGATGTCCTAAAACTATGCCTTCTTCTACCATAATCAAGAATTTCTCATTACTAAGAGATAAATGGTGGTCCTCAAATATTTGTAATACTTTTTCTACATTACTCAAACCTTCATCAAAATATTCTCCATAAATAGTAAAATCATCAATATAAACTTTTACACAGTCATTGGTCAAGTCTAAAAATATGGCTAAGACATCTCGTTGGAAAGTGGTATGTGCATTACATAAACCAAATGGAAAGAATCTATAAGAAAATGTTCCCCATGGGCAAGTGAAGGTTATTTTTTCTTGATCCTCATGTGCCACTTGTATTTGGTTATATCTGCCAAAACTATCTAAAAAAGAAAAGTATTATTTCCCAGCTAGATTATCAAGTACCTGATCAATGAAGGGTAGACAGAAGTATTTTATCATTGTTTCTTTTTTTAGCTTTTAATAGTCCACACATACTCTCTATTTACCATTATTATTAAGGATAATGACCAAGGTAGATACCCATTGGCTATTATAAATGGGATAGATAAATCCTACTTCTAATAACTTCTCAATTTTAGTTTTGATAATGTCTCTCAAAGCAAGATTAATCCTTCTTTGTGGCTACCTTACTAGTTTAATGTTCTTTGTGTAAATGTGGTGTGTGAAAATGCTTGGATTAATTCCTTTCATTTCTTTATATTCCCATGAAAAATATTGATTTTGATCCTTAAGCACATCAAAAACTTTCATTTCTTGGTTATTTATTAACCAACTATTGATATTGAGTGTCTTCCCTAGTGCTATTGTTATTTGTTTAGTAACTAGATGGGAGGAGTCTATGTGTTTGAATTTACTCATCAATAATTTGAGATGATAGGGATGTGAAAGTAATGCATGAAATATAATAGCATCTTGAACAAATTTTTCTCCTATGGGAACGATTCTAGCTAAAAGATAATGGAAGGCTATAAGAAATGAGTCTTGTCCTTCATATACCCATTACATCACAGTATTTTGAATGTCTTTATGATCATATGATGTATTTAAAGAGGTGTAAGAGGATGAAGGATTAGAGGAATAATAAATTCTATCTTCAAAAGGTCTTTTATTCAAATTCGTAGTAGTTCCTTTAAAATCCATAGCTAGTATATTGCAATCCATAGCTGGAATGTCAAGATCCATAGCTAGACTGTCAAGATCCATAGCTGGACTATTAAGATCCATAGCTAGACTATCAAGATCTATAGCATTTTCAATAATTCTTAATAACTCATCATCTACTTCTTCTATATGTTTAGTAATTATAACCATGGCTAAAGAAGAGATACTATCATGTTTTTCATTAGGTTGATCAACCCATAATTATTTCACAATATTGATTGATGGTTGAGCAGGTGGATATAAAGATATTTTTTTTAATTTAAGACCACTTGAAATGGTCATATCTCCTGATCTAAAATCAATCAATGTTGATACAAATGTTATCCAAC
Organism: Torreya grandis; assembly: GCA_037957365.1. Taxonomy (NCBI): domain Eukaryota; kingdom Viridiplantae; phylum Streptophyta; class Pinopsida; order Cupressales; family Taxaceae; genus Torreya; species Torreya grandis. The sequence goes on along the minus strand of JARHVA010000398.1, from coordinate 3,774,249 downwards.
ATCTTCCTAGAATCATTGGGTATCTAATATAATTGTTCTTAGGTTATAGAACAATAAAATTAGTAGGATATTCTCATGATTCTATTGTTATCATTATGTCTATAATGACATCTTCTAGTTTAGTGGTTAAATGATCTACCATTTGTAGGATTGTGGTGGTTGGTTGCATGTCCTTTAGAGAGAGATTTTTCATAGTGTCTGTAGTCATCACATTAATGGAAACCCTTAAATATACTAATACATTTGGTATCTCTTACTATCTAATTTTTATAGAAATGATAGGACTTCCTAGATCTCCATATTTAGGTAAGAACAAATTTTCTATTAATAGATCAACAAGCTTACCATACTATCTTTTTCTTCCAAGTGCCTTGATACACAGGATTTTGATCATCCTGTTTACTTCTGAAACATCTCTAATGATCTATAGCAATGGAATCTCTATGTTTAGTTTTTTGAGTTCTTGAATCAATTTAGATTCCTTGTTGTTTTCAACTTCCTTTAATATTTTTGGAAAAGGCACAAAAGGAGGTGTTATAATTACTTCCTCTATTTTTTTAGTTTCCTCTTAAGACTCTTTTTCTTTATCTGGTTGACTTTTTAGACTTATTTTTTCTTGTGGTACTTCTGTGATGGTAATCTGGGGTTCCTAAACTATTTTTCCTGAGCTCAAATGAATGTATACACATTCAATAGATCCTAGTCCTATTATTTTATCATGTTCATTTATAAAATCCTATCTATTTTTTGGATTTACTACTACTTGAGTAGGTAGCTAAGGCTAGTTTACTTGTTTTGTGAGGGTGGTTTGATTTCCCTAAGGAACCATTAGTACTTTTTGTTGTGGTTGTTGTTGTTGTTGATACCTTATTTGATGTTTTTTATTGACTAAAATTCTAATGTTGATTTTCCCAAGGTTGTTGATGACCTTGTGGCATCCATGTTTATTAAAAAATCTAGGGTGTCATCCACTTTTATGGCATCCATTGCTGGTTACCCCATGGTGGTGAAGCCCATTTTTTTGGAGGTACATGCTATTATTGATAAGGAAATATTGAGATAAACTATTGATTTTGTTGAAATTTATTTCCTTATTTATGAACATAATTGATTTCTTCAATGGCTTATGTACTTTCTTTGAACTGATTCTTGAGACTAGGGAGGTGACTATAGTTCTTTGTATCATGGTCCTTAGCATCATATATTCCATAAATTTTAGTTTTATCCAAAGGATAGTCTCTAAGTGCATGTTTTAATCTATATTTTGGATAATAGATCTCCAATGGTTTAACATTGTATTTGGCCTTAGCTTATAATCCATCCAATGTTGGATTCAACTAGACCAATATGTCTATTTTGAAGTTTTCTAATTCTTCCATTAATTGACTTACATCACTAGATTTTCTTAATTTCCCTTTTCTACTACTAGGTTTTGTTCTAGAGTAGTTGGTACATAACCATTGAATTTATTGAAAATCTAGTTTAATGATATCCCCTTTTCCCATAAGATTTAAAGCATCTCTAGAGGAGTCATCCAACCCTTAGAAAAAAACTATTTTAATCACTTCTTCAAGTAACTTATAACCACATCTATTAAGAGTAAAAGGCAAACCTATCCAAATAATCCTCCATATTTTCATCTTCATTTTGTCTGATTTTGAAAAAATCTTCTTTCCTATCCTTAACCTTGCAATAATCTTGATATTTATCCAAAAAATATTCCACTTCTCTCCAAGTGTGAATAGAGTTCCCTCCTAGCCCCATGGACCACCTCATTGCCCCTTCTTTCAAAGTAGAAGGAAAAAGGTTCAATTTTTGGCTATATGAGGTGTAATCATAGGTCTAATAGAGAACCTTAAACTCAAAAAGAAATTGGTCTAGGTCTTTAGTGGATAGACCTTTGAAAGTTGGTAGGTAGGTTGGAGAAATTTTTTTCATTATCCGTTCATCATCTTCAAAGACAATAGGATAAGAGAAGGTCCTCTCAAGAGCATTCCTTCAAGGGTTCTTTATTTGGCCTACGTTTTCACCCATGTCAAATAAAGTTTTAATGAGAGGAGGGGATTTTGGTTGTTCAATATTTATGATTTTAGCTTATGCAAAAGAGGATTCTCCTAGTCACTTAGAAATATTTTTAAAAGATTCACTTATTTCTTTTTGTAAGCTATCTATTTTTTTTGAAGCAGCCTTGATTCTTTTCTATAAAGGATCAAAATCTTTTGGGACAAACCTACCCTATGGATCCCTCAATCTACTCATATACTTGATGTTGACAAAAGAGTGATTTTGTTTTGTTTTTGTATTTTATGGACTATTAACCTAAATTTTACCTTACTAACATCTGAATGGTCCTTTAAAATGGTACTAAAATGATGGGTGTCATTATTACTCCTTCATTTAACCAACATAAGTTGGTGCCTATTCTTACCAAGGTGGTGTCTAAATCTATTTTCAATAAGATAATTTGAAATATTAGCTTAACAATGTTTATATTGGAGGTTTTTGAATATTATGCTAATTTATATCTACTTTTAAATCTTAAACTATGGTTTGAAGAAAACACTCTTAGAAAAAACATAAACCACTTGATTTAATCTAATTTGTAGAATTTTAAAATGTTTCTCACAACTGTAAAACAAAATCACTCTTACAAAATTAAAAGGATATCAAATCTAATTCACTAATTAAAGACAATCATGAATATATACTTGTTGAATCTAAAAGAATGAAATAAATGCTTATGCTGGAAATATAGATTAACTATTCAAACTTCCCTGCAGGCTTTCAATATAAATTATTAAAACATATACTTATAACAATCTATAGTTTAAGAGATATAAAACCAATTTATAAATACCAAATATATTTCCTCAGGAGTGGGCCCTTGCTCCTTCAGATCCAAGTCCAAATTAACTCAACTCAAGAGATTTTTCAGCACATAAATTGAGAAGAGAAAATATTTCTATATTTTGTATCAAAATTACACTATTGTTGTATGTATTCATAAAATTTATAGATCCAAACATGGATCTATCTATTTATTCTATATCAACAACTATCTTACACCATAATTCTAGGAAACAACCTAACTAATTTGAAAATAAAAGATATTTTGGATAGATTGAGAGATATAGTTGGAATAGAAAATCATTGTAATGAGATATTTTAAGAGTCAAAGAATCCATAGATAACATTTGAAATTCCTAACTATATCAATCAAATCTTTACAAAACTAGAATAATCTATAGCTTGCTATTAAAATCTGTAGCTTGCCTATCAAAATTTGGAGGTCATTATTAAAATCCATAGTTTGCATGTCAAAATTTGTAGCTCACCTGTCAAAATCTAAAGTAACCACAAAATCTAGAGCTGGGTCTTTGGATCTCATCATCTTCACAATCTTGTCAAAACTCTCATCACTACTACTATTTACCTGTATAAGTCAAAATATAGAGCTTAAAACATTCAAATGTTAGAACAAAGTATAAATAAGATAAATTTATACTTTACATGAATTTATATAGGTAAAAGCATTTATTTTCTACTTTATGCAAGTTCTAAACATCAAGATTACATACAATTATCAATCATATTTAAGGCCATAAATTATGGTCATAATGAGTCATTTTATGGACTCATCATGGACATCACATTGGGTGGTCAGCACTGAAAGGTGAACAATGATTGAAACCTTAGCCAAATCTACCAGTAGTCTATCGTAGAGAATAATGCAACCCAAAAAAAATCCAAAAGGAGTAGCAAAGACACATTTATATCGATTCAAATAAATTTTAAGTTAATTGTAATGATCAAGCATGAGGCAAAGATTATCATAATGATTATGTAATAAGTCATATACAGTCTAGTCATCCAAATATACTTGAAAGAATTTGTGAATAGAATCCGTAAAATCTTTTACCAAAATTAGAGAGAAACGGTCAGAGCATTATTCAAACCGAAAGGCATCACATTGTAGGTAAATGAACCCCATTTAATTATAAATGTGTCCTTTGGTTTATCTTCTTCTAGGATCTAGACCTAATGATAGACATAAAAAATTGTTGATGAAGATATAGATCTCACACCCAGTAACGCTTTCCAAAATTTCCTTGGTGAAAGGTATTAGAAAAGGGTCAATTATGCAAGTGAAATTAAGTACCTTATAATATACACAAATGTGAATGTGGCCATCATTTTTTATATCAATCACCATGTGGCTCACCCATTCATATTCATCAATATGAATGATAACTCTAAATTCAATAACAATCAACATGCCATCAATTTCTTATTTAACACATGCATGTAGATTAGGATTGATATGATATACTCACTTCCTGACTAGAAGAACACCCTCCATTAATTTGATGTGCATTTTTCCAAATGTTGAATGCACTTTTTTCATCTCTATGTAATTACATGTGAAAATATTTGCATATTCATGTAATAGTTTAAATATTTTAGCTAATTTTGCTTCAAAGTAGTAGTTTCCTATAGTGGGCATCTTTGATGTGTCTTTTGTACCAATATTACACTAAAATATCTAGAGTGGCTCATAATATTGTTTCTACTTAGCCTACATCATGTCTCTAGAATGAGCACCCCGTATTCAATAGGTAGGTTTAACTGATCAAATGGAAATTCTAGAGGATCAATGTTATTCCCCTCATCAACTTTACATACCACCTTCTGTTTACCCCTCTAGATTTATTCCCTAAGTGTATGGTTCAGTTGAGAGTCAATATGTTATGAGGATGTGGCAGGAGTATTAGGTTCTTGAAATATAGACAAGTTATCTTCACATGTACCATGTATATGCTGTATGTGGTGTTTAATCAACACTATATCACCTAAAATAGCTTGACAAATCATTTACAAAGATAATTACAGATTTGATCAGAGTGAACATAATTTGAAGGTGGTGAGTATACCATGTTTGATGCATTTCAAATTATTCATATCTTAGTGTGCCTCTTGATGAACATACCATGCTTTAACCCAAACATGTTGAGTATCATAAAATTCATGTACCCATAATGATTTTAATAGAAATGTCTCATTGGCATTCTAAAGATTCTCACAAGTAGCTAGATGGTTGCCTAGGGACTCAATACCATTGTATCTAATTGTAGCATGAACCTAGATGTCATGATGAAAGTGATGATGTAGATTGGAACATACTTGTTCCCATTTCAACAACTTATATTGATGTGTAGTCCCCTAATGGGAAATCATTCCTTAAAGTATAGTAGGGAGTGAACACATACGTTCATCTTCAAAAACATAGTAGGCTTTTAATTACTGTAAGTATTCCCAAACTTTAATCTGGCCTTGATACCTACGGACTTGATCCAACTAGAAGGGTGGTGCATTCATGAGTCATCCACTAATAATTTGAATAAACTTATAGTGTCTAAGTAGCTTGTGTGGAACACTTATCTATCAACCAATTGTAGCACAACCTCATCTTGTAAGGTCTTATTCTCCATGTACCTAGTGTTCATAATTAATAGTTGTAGTGTTAAAGATGGATTACGTGTCTCCCCAATTAAGCAAACCATCTAAAGTAAGATCTAAATGTTCATTTATTTTCACTATGATGTTATAAATATGGTTGAGGTCCTCATCAGCATCAACTAGTTCTATAAAAAAGGGACCTTGATCATTAATGAGAGGAATAACTACATGTTGGGTATCATTCTCAAAGTTAATGTTCTAATTATTAAAATGAAAATAAAAATTATTGGCATAATAACATGGCCATCCCAATAGATCTATAAAATCATAAACTTTATCCAATTCAATCACTTTAAAATCACCTTTGAAAGGGAAACCCATAATGTTAATAATGGCATATTTAAGAGCTCCTATAAGCACTGCTTGAGTATTATTGGCCATAAATAGAACATGTGTGGAGGGTTAAAAAGTGGGGATCCCCATATTTCTCTAAGAATCATTCAAAATAACATTAACCTTTATGTTGGTATATACTAGTATATATTGGATCATCCAGCCATCAATGGATGCATTTAACATAATCTCCTAATCGCATTCAACATCTAGTTGGCCATAGGATTATTGTCTATGTGAATGGTTAAAATGAAGATATGCAGGGGTTTTATTCATCTATTGACATAGCTAATTATTTAAGATGGGAATGATGTTTTCATTAAGGAGTATCTTTCATAGTTCTAAAAATTCATCTAACCTAGATTATATCGAGATAGTTTTTTTGCATCTCGGCATGTATTATTGCATACTTCTCCTTCAAAAAATCAATATCACATTTAGATCATGTCTAAGGGCCATTATTTTTTTCAATACCTATTTTTTTAGCATCAATTTTAGTGTTGAGCACGTGGTTATTCACATTGAACTTTCTCTGTAGGTGGAACTAAAATAAGTTGGGAGTGAACACCACTTCATGTTAAAATGTTTACCTTAGGTTCCATTAATTGGGACATAAGATATGGTCTCCACTAATAATTTTGATTTTTTAAACATGAATCATCCTATTTTCCTTCTCATTATGCTCTTTGGTGATAGTTTTATATAAATTAGGGCATTCTTCTAAATAATGCTTATTCTTAAAAAAGGCACAAGTTGGGTAAACCAAGCAATCATGTTGATAGTGTTATGGAGATCCACACTTGTAACAGGTTGTGGGTGGGAAATTATTAGAACCTCACCCATTTCCATGTTCTCAACCCCAAAAATATCATCTTCTTTTGGACTCTTTATTTTTCATAACATATGTTTGGTGAGTCCTCTTGTGCATGCTTCATCGATCTCATTGATGACTCAAAAATCATTAGTATCATGTGTGTATGAATCACATATTTAAAATATAGTGACAATTTAACATGGGTAGTGTGTTTGAGTAAGGTAAAATTCCTTACATCATGATCCTCTTGGAAAATTTCACAAGATTGTTTTATTACGGTGCGAACATTCCTCTATAGACAATTATTCTTGTTATGGGCCTCTACCTCAAAATCAACACAACATAAATGGCTATGTTTGTCATAATAATTATCATATGTTAACTTCTCTAGTTGGTATTCCATGGAATCAATCTAAGCCTCCATAAATGGGTTGATCCCATTGTTTATAATTCCCATAACTCTAACGCAAAGAGCAACTTCCGATGCCTCACATGGGTTGGTGAAGATGTTTTGGGAGAAAGATCAATCAAATGGAAGGAACAATGCTCCCATAAACCATTTTTAATGTTTTTTTGAGTTAATATCAATGATATTTTTGAAATAATCATCTTAAATCATGCATCATATTTGTGCACACTCTCAGTGAGCTATTGATTTATGTCTTTGAGAGTAGTGATGCTTTGTTGTTTAAAATTAGGAATGTCAAACTCCTGAAGGAATGTAGTATTCAATGTTTCATATATCATAACTACTTGTTAAGGGTCAAATTTATGGTACCATTTGTACACATGATGGATAAAATTAGTGTTAAACTAAGTAGCCTTTAATTTTGAAAAAGTGATTACCAATTCTTGCCAAATGAGTTCACACTTGTGAACATGTTTTGCCATATTTTTGACACCTCAATATTCAGGGATATGAAGCATCATATTATAGTTCACCATAGGTACACTTGGTGGTTTTAGTGGACCCTATTTTGGATTTATTCCAATGCTTCCTAAACCTATGGTGGAGATCCACTACCATCCCCAATGTCATCGCCTGATCCTGCACTAGAACACCTTCGGTGCTTCTTCCCAAGACTCCTAAAGTAATAGGTGTACAAGAGAAGTTATGGGAATTAAATAAGGAGGTGTAATACAAGTTATGGACAGTAAATAAGGTTTATTAGTTAAGGTTATGCATGTAGTTTTCCCATTACTGATATTAGGTATACCTAACATTCCAATATATGCTATAGGTCATATTTCTAATGGAAAATTTAATGGTAATAGTATATTATTATGTTGAAAATGTACTTATAAATATATTTTTTATAATATTACCTTAAAAATATTTAGACTCTGCAGTGTCACTATCCCAATTTCTTGAGAAAATTATATCAAACTCAAATGGATGAGTAAGCACTATGTTGGGGAAACTAGGTCTATCTAGATTGGGTGTCACTATCAGTGTCTAGCTTGGTTTTTCCATGATTACTTGTATTATTTAAGGGCATGAATATGTGGGTAGTGGTTAATCCTTATGCCTCTCCATTCTCCTATGAATTCCCATGACACTTCTAGTATCCTCCCATTGACACTCTAGTTCACTGCCTCTCAGATCCTTATGCCATTTATCATCATAATTTTTCTTGTGACAATCCTGAAGCCTAACTTTCATGCTAAACTCCAAATATCATAAAAATTCACACCATAGTATTTATCTACTAATCACACTACTCATGTGTGAGAGGGCTTAGTCATCCATATAAAATTTCTCAAGTCCAGAATCAACCATAAGCTTTTTAATCTCTAAAGGAAACTTTTTGATATACCTTCCTTGCATCTTTCTTAATAAGTTGGATTGTGCTTCTTCTAGGAAATAATACGTATAAATTAAGTATTCCAAAATATAACTTTTAAGTGCTCCTTTATACCAAATGTCTACTTCATTTTTCCAAACAACTTATAAATTATCTAGGGTCATCTGATGCTCTACGAACCAAGAAAACTTCCACCCATAATTTCTTGAATGATTTTACACATACATTGAAATCCAAGCATGTAAGTGGGCAAGTAATTCTACTTATAAGGTTTCATACAAAGAATCATATAGGTTATACTCTACCCATGTTCATGCAAAAATTCTTGGTTCAAGGTATTGGAGGGAAATTTTCTCTTCCACTATACCAATCAATCACTTAATATTCTCTAAAGAAATCCATTTAACCATTTTCCTAATATCATGTTAACAATTGAAATAGGCCTAGACAACAAAACCAAAATAATGGGTTATTTTCATTTAGTTTAACATTACTTTCCCTGATCTCACACACAAAGAGGAGAGGATATCTGACTAGCTAACACATTGGCTTATCACATGAGATTTAGTCTCATGTGCTCACCCAAAATTCATGGCTTAAAAATGATTCCCATCTATTTTTTCCCATAATGGTATACACATTGGTCATCATATGCTAATGTTCTCAAACATGCACTTATTTATAATTAAAACTATCATATTTAAGCTAACTCACAATGTAATCATTCCATACTTCAACTATTTACTACAAATAAGAAAGGTGTAAAGAAATAAAAATAATATTAGTGTAAGTAGTTCCATAACATATTCACATGTATCTCAATAAGCACAAGTATTCCATTTATTAATATTAATGGTTGGCATACATAGGTCTTGATGCATATTAGATACATAATCTCAAGGTTATGTTTACCATTACATAATAACAACTAAAAACATCATCATCAACAACAACAACCTTCTATAGTAAAACTAGGGGTATTTATACTTGCCAATGAACATTAATCAACAATGAGTCATGGTGCATCATTACATTTAATTCCTATAGATATGGGCCTAACTATTCATATATAGACAGTGTACGTTAGATGTACAATGATGTGTGCCTATCTTATTATGCATCGGTGTTAGATCCATACTTGACTTATTTTCCTCTAATGATTGTACAAACTATTTCCTTAACTATTTTTGCCTTCTACACCATTTTATAAGTTACACACTAGTTTCTCAAGTCTTGTACCCTTAGTGCCTTTGTGTTTCCTACATCTATGTTCTTTCCATCTTTCTTCTTTTATGCCAAGGTCTTACTTTCACACAGGTTTGTTTACATGCCCATCTCAACATAAAGTACTTAGAATAAAATGATACAATATTTAGGGTCTAACACACATGGACCATGTCAGTCATGGATTCAAACTCACAAGCTGATATAGTGTCATAAGTGTCAAAGCCTTGGACTAATAAGAAAATTTTATGTGTCACCTATCAAAAGTGTTAAAACAAGTCAACTCTTAGAATTGTCAAAATTGTTAGACTAAGAACCAACCAAAAACCACCACATGTCATGCATCAAGACTCCAACCATTCAAATCACCTTGAAATCAAATGTGCAAGTCTCTTAATCCTGACAAAGATGTCAAAATTTAGGAGAGCCTGACCCAACCAATAATCACATGTCATAGATGTCAGGGATCAGGGGACACTGACATAATGAGAAATCACCACATGACCCGATTGTCATAGTTATTAGTATCCCTAGTCTGAAAGAGATATCAAAGCCCAAGAAAGCTTGACATATCATAGAGATCCATGTGGTATGTCTATTTGCATTGATAAGTGGAGCCCTTAGGATCCCAATAAATTTAGAATGAAGTACAAGTGGATTTGGAGGGAATAATAAAAGGATGTTTCATGTCCCTAGTTAGCACTTCATGCTCCCAAAGTATATAATATAAGATTACTAGACCATGCCTATGTGTTGAACCTCACAGTGAGAACCATTAGATAGAGGACATGTGGCATATAATGGGAGCTAAGTAGGAAGCTTTATAGATAAATTATGTGGATGATGTCAAGCCTATCATAATCAAATATCCAACTAATGAGGAGGTGCCACATATTTTTGGCACAATGTATCCAATGGAGGACATGCTAACAATGTATTTAACAAGACACGAGCTTAAAGTTGATGATCTATCTGACCATCAAAATTTTCAAAAGCTAAGATTCAAATGTGCATATAATTTGATTCAAATAATCAAGTTACAAATCAATTTCTCACCAAGAAATAATCATAAATGAGGATGGAATTCAAGGCATGATATTTGATGCATTGACCAAAAGAGTGGAATATTCAACTAGATGAATCATGAATATGGTAGAAATAATTAATATGATGTGCACAGTGGGATCATGCACAAAGAGTAAAAGATAAATTCAGCCTTAAAGAGACATGGCAATTTATTACATAGAAGCATGGGTGGTTGAAAGTCTCGATGAAATCCCTACTACTTTGAGTTGCCATAATTCAATAGAGGCATGGTTCAATTACACAAATTTGGGCATACCTTCAATCTATCATAAATCATGAGCCACCTACTCAACCACATTTTCCCTCAACTAAATTTATAATTGATGCAACCTCCCCATTAGTGGAAGAATTTGAATTTGAATTTGTATTTGAACTCCTCAGGCTTGCATGCCTATATAAAATTAACTCTTCGATGCAATAAGGGTTAGTATTTTTTAAAGACTAAGATAACTATACTTAGGTTATTATTTTAGATTAGAAATTAGAGTAGTGAATAAATCATTTTATTTCATGTTTTTCCTTGCTTTCTAAATTATTTTTTTGAGTTGAGGTTGTTTACAAGTTGAGTCTGTAGTTTATTGAGCATTTGATGAATCCCAAATGATCCTTAATAGAAACATATTTATCTAAAATATTTAACATATAATAAACTTGATCTATGTATGTATATGGTGACCCTATTTTCTTCTTTGGATCTACTACTTCATTTCACAGACCTTTGCATTCTCTTTAGTTGGAATTCTGCTAGGTCTAGCTCAACCAAGGGTTGTTTACTCTAGGATTTGTCTACTAAATAAAATCAGGATAGCTAACATTATAAAGTGGTATATTTTTTCTCTTTCTCCCTTCCCTTATCTCTTTTTCCATTTTTTATTAATCTCTTAGATTAGATTAACTTAGGTTCTAAGTTACAGTATTATTCAAATATTTTAATTTGATTGCATGCTTCTTTATTCATCTATTGCTCATTTATGTTGTTAAACTTATAATAAATAGACATTTTCATTTTGAACTAATTTTTTATTCATATGTAGATCATTATATTGGTTCTCTAAACTTGAGTTCTTCATTCTTAATGCATACTGATTTGTGTAAAATACACACCAAAGATGCTTAACATGGTATGGTCACAACAAGTCGACTAGATTACCCTACGTACCAAGACCTTATAACTAAGACCTTGGGGAGACTTTTTCATGTGAGTCTCCTTTCATGAGAGCTATGGACTAAAAACCCCTAACTATTGTTATTTTTTTAAAAATACTTCACAACAAATGCTTTGGTTTATGCTAGACATAAAGTTGAACAAATCCATCACCTTTCATCCACAAACTGATGGGTAGGTGAAAGTGGTAAATGGTATGATAGTGTACCTTTTTTGAGTGTATAATTATAAGAAGCAACACATTTGGGATGAAAAAATTCCTTTCATTCAACATAGTTATACTGTACCTAGCCATTTTCAAGTATGTTTAAATTTCCAACCTTTGGCACCCATTGATGTAGCTTATCCAATTACACCATCAATAATGGAAACTCCTTCAGTTAAAAAGGAAGTTGAAAAAACTATTTAATTCATTGATAAAATTCAACAAGTGTAAATAATTATAAAATAGACTAATGCAAAATACAAATGATTCCATGACAAACATTAAAAACTGCACACCTTTTAGGTTGGTGATCGAGTCTAGCTACACCCACAAAAGGAAAGATCGACAATACGTTACCAATATTCTTCCACTTTTTTATGGGTTATATATCATCATAAAACAATTAGGAGAGAATTGTTTTGATCTCAACCTTCCATCTTACCTTGGGTTACATCCAATCTTTAATGCAAAACTCTTACACCACCACTTTCCACCCCTATTGGTTACTCCATATTCTATAAAGGCTATACAATATATAGAGTTCATCTAGATTGTAGCATCCCAATAGAATTGAATCAAGTTATTGATGTTCAAGTCAAATGGCCACATTGACAAGAGATCCCTATCTTTTAGATCATCAAATTACGTTAAGTGACTTTTCCCAGGAAAATGGTTTACATAAGTGTAGACTTCCAATTTGTTTTCACATTTTATGTTACAACTACATACAATGGTGACCATTTATATTCAACAAGGGATGATAGATCCATAAGGATTTGGGTCACTAGATCTTATTGAATATTATCATTATTGCACATCAAACCTTGCACTAACATCAACAACATAGTTAGTAGGTTTTTCACCTACATGCCAATTTTTAGACCCATTCCACTTTTGTATTACCTCATAGTTTCTGCAATGGCAATAATGCAACCCCTAAGTCATCAGTAATGGTAGTCAATTATGTCACTATACTTTTAGATTATAAATTAGTTCTTACCAACTATTGTAATGATTCAACTGACACTTCATATTCTTTCATTTTATAATAATGTATACTTCCATTCATTTTAGGTTAGAGATATAGAAGGATGAATTTAGGAAGTACATAAGCCCTAGACATCTGAACTCTCAAATATTGTATAGAACTTGGCATAATAAAATGTTTATATTACAAATTTACATTGATTGTCATTTCCTTTTTTTTTTTCTTTGTTATTTAAATGCATCACACTTTGATATTATCTATCATTCGTAAATTCATTTCAGTTCATAACCCTCTTAAATTCATTTAAATAGGTTATCCATTAGGTCTCCTACTAGGCCCAATGATCATTTAATGGGGACAACAATGTAACTAAACTTTAGACCTATTTAAATCAAAACACTTGAACTATGGAATACTCTCTTACATGCATGCATATACAATTTTTAAAGTAATTTCAAATATGATAATTTTAAATAAAATGCAAAATAATGGTTTCTTTCATGTTTTTTTGCATATCTTAGGAAGTTGGTTGATGTTATATTTTTGAAACCTTTTTTGTATAGTTTCCTTTTTTCCTTCCCTTTCAACATGATTTATGAATGAGCTCAGCATTGTTTAATGAATGTTAGGATCTATTTTTTGGTTGGTTTTGTATAAACCACATTTAGTGATCATCATTTTCATAATCCAAGGTAGGATATACTATGCCACTTTTATATTATTCAATGTTCAAGACCAAGAAATTTTAAATTACTTATATAATTTTTTATAATGCTATGAAGATATTATGCACTAAGTAAATATTAGTACAGAACTTTCTAAGTTATAAATCTTAGCAACATATGGAAGGGACTAGCCACTTTATGACACTTATTATAAATATATAATCAAACCCAAACATAGAACATATGCCATATCCATATAAGTTTACTAGTTATGAGAAGATAATCATGATTGTAAAACCAAAAATCAACTCACATTAGATAGACACAAAGGAAATTGTAAATTCTGTATCTTAAATGAAATTGAAGATGATGTTTGTCTTCTATTAGTATGTGCACCCATATAATAATATAAATTAACATTATGGTGATATTTATAATCATAACTTAGTCAATAACACCTAAATTAAGACAATCAAACAAAATATGTTGATCTTATTTTGAATCTAATTATCCATCGAATCAACTATCTACACAAAAATCAAGACAATCAAAGTATGGTGATCTTATTTTGAATCTAAATATCCATCGAATCAACTATGTGCTCAAGTAAACATGGGCGTTAATTTTACAAATTTACTTTCAACGATTTAAGGTTCAAAAAAATCATCTCTCAATTTTGTGACATTTTACATTTAATTATTTATTATCTTGGCTTGTTTTTTAATTAATATTTATTTTTACTATGTTTAAAGTGGGAAGAGTACAAAAATTATTAAACATTTTAGTTTATAAAATTGTAAATATTATAAATTTTAGTGTTAACAAAGATAATTACAAATCATAATTTGTTGACAGAATTCAATGAAAACTTTAGACCAATTTAATCTAAAATTATCATCATTTCTTTAGATTTACTAATCATAATATGTACTGTTAAATTAAAAAATAATATAAAATATCTGAATGAAGTTTTAATATATTTCTAAATTTGTAATGCATTTGAAAAGATAGAATTGTAGGCATATAATAATTATTATTATTAAAAGCATCTTCCTTTAAAATGCCCATGGTAAAACATGTGAATCATGAAAGAGCAAGCTTAAAAACTTAAACATGTGAAATGTGGATCTATGGCCACCAACTTACCAAAATTTGGAGACACTCCTACTCTGATACTTTCTTTGAGGTAAGTCATACGGCTCTAGCCCTAAAAATATATCCCTTTAATGAGATCCTACATGTGGTAGTTGTGTCCCTATAGTACCACATTCAAATTGCAAACAACTACAATGCCTGGGGAGCCAAAATCAAAGCCAAGCTTCATTGGCTTAAGATGGGGACAAAGCTTCTACAGATTTCTTCCAAATGTTACAAGTCAAAAACTTGAAATAGAAGATACAATTCATTTCTAAGGCTCGCAAAAAACTCACAAAAACTCCACTAATAGTAAAAGATTTTGTTTGCCATTATCAACAAGTTTTCAACTCTCAAGCCTCTTTGGATGAGCATGAATCTACCCTTCATCAATGCCTTTTAGTGGTTCCTTACAATTTCACTCCCACCTAGTGGGTGGCTTGTGATAGGCCCCTCTCTGTTGAAAACTTACATGAAGTAGTGTCTCACATGGCTAATGACAAAGCCCCTAGAATTGATAGATTTCCTTGTGAATTATATAAAATGATTTGGGACCTCATGGGAAGTGACTTGCATTAGGTTTATCAAGAATTGTTTCACAAGCATTCTTTGGGTATAAATATAAATAAATGAAATATAAAATTTATACCTAAGAAGGGAGATCATGAGTTGATCTATAATAGGTAGTCATCACCCTCTTAAATGTTTCATATAATATCATTGTCAAGGCTCTGGTAATCTGTTTGCATAATATGTTGCCTATCATTGTGCATGTAGAACAAACTTGCTTCATCAGAAGATGTTATATTTTGGATAACATCATTGTCATCTGGGAAGGAATGGATTGAGCTAAATAATCTAAGCAATAGGCTATGTTCATCAAAATTGATTTTGAAAAATCCTATAATCACATCGAATGGCCATTTATTTTAGCCATGCTTCAAGCCCTAGGCTTTGGGCCCATATTCATCCAAACCATTTAGATGTTTTTTTCTCAAATGCCTCAACTATCCTCTCCATTAATGGAGTCACCTCTAAGTAATTAGGCTCGTTCCATTCTATTCATCAAGGGAGCCCCATGGCTCCTACCCTATATGTGCATGTAGCTGAGGGTTTTGGATATCTTCTTAGTAATACCCAAGCTATGGGCATTGTTAAGGGAATTCATCTCCCTCCTGATGCTATGAACCCACATTGAGATATGCAAGTGCTCAATGGTCACTTTTTAGATTACTCTTTCCTTACTCTCATTGAGGATGAAACCAATGTGGACAATGCCTTTTAGTGTCTCGACACCTTTTACCTAGCCTTTAGCTTCAACATCCAATGGTAAAAGACTCATTGTTACAAATAATCTTACCTCCCTTTGCTATTGTGGGCTACTAAATTTGGTTGGAATTGGATCCAACATGATAAAATATTTAAATTTATTGGCATCCCCTTTGCTTTTGATGCCTCACCACCCTTGTTGTGGTAATATGTTATTGATAGAGTTGCTAAGAACCTATAATTTTGGGTGACCAAGTCTCTTTCATTAGCAAAAAAATTTCAAATCTACTAAAAAATTCTTGTATCCACCCATGTATACTACTCATCATGTTGGGTGCCTTTCAAAAAATCTTACCAAAAGTTGGAGAAGTTTCTCATATATTTCTTTTGGGCCAATTCCCCATAGGGTATAGGATTCCATAAGGTAGCCTAGGAATATTAATTCCTCGTGCATGATATTGGAGGGAGGGAGCTCATTGATATAGCCTGGCAAGAAACTACCTTATGTACCAAATGGATTGTGCACACCATTTAGGGTCAGGAATCTTAAAAGGTGTTGTTCAGACACTGTATATCTTCAGGTTTGCCTAAGGGAAAGAAGGCTTGGAAAGGGTTTAGCTTCCCCAATTTAATCTTCATTAGGTCCCTATCCAAATCATAGGGCCCATAATGGCTAAAATCATATGGAAGGCCTAGGAAAAGATTAAACCATGGATTCTCTAGAATGGCTCCAATTTTTAGATTGGGTTCTCTGCTAACTCCCATTCTCTTTGGTGGTTTCCCATTTTCTCTCACAATGAGATGCCCCTAGTAGAGATCCCTTACTTTGATGCTCTTAAGCTTTATTTCAGAGTAATTCATACCATCCAGGATATCTTCTGTAGGCACTCTCACTCTTGGATATCTTTGGAGGAGGCAAAAGCTAAATTCTAGTTAGCTAATGTGGACCAAGAATCCTATCAAGAGATCCTCAATGTTATCCCAGATTCCATGCTCCATAAAATCTTTGTTCATTCTACTTGACCATGGTTGAAGGCTCAAAATTATATGTTCAGACCCCTTTTCATAATTACACCCCTCATCCTGAATATGCATGGCTTATCCCCCATTTTACCATGGTTAAAAAGCTATTATAATGCGTGATAGGGACTATAATTATCTATTAAAATGTGGAGCTTTCTCCTCAACACTATTTTTGGGGCTTGTGTGGAGCTTAAGCTTGCTCAATTTTCTTAGTGTATACTACACTAAAGCTTGCCTATTGGCAGAAGACTCATCCAGCTTGGAGTCCACCTACCTACTTACCCCTTTTGTGGCCACCATGAGATGCTTCCTCATCTCTTTTGGTTTTTTCCCAAAGATCAAAGGGTCTAGACCTAGATCCATGACCTTTGTAGGCCTTTCCAGCCTAATTTATTCCTTTGGTAGCATATCCTCCTTGGAAACAAACCCATGATGCCCTTCAAATACATGCAAGTCTAGAATACTTTCAGAGTGGAGATTATCTTTTGGATTTGGAAAGAAAGAAATAATTTTGTGTTTAATCATGCTTCTACTAATTGTAATGTTTTTGCTTTACATAAATATTCTATTATCTCCAATTTTCTTCTGCAAATTGAAGTCCAAGCTAATAAAGTGACTATAAAGCTTGGGTATCTTAAGGATATCCTCTCCCACTGGGGAGATGCTCCATGTACTATGGCTCAGGCTCATCCTTCTCCACCTAAGGATCCTATATTGGATGATAGAGTGCCTCAACCACCTCATGGTGGCCATCATCACAGTCATTATAGGTATTGCTCTCATAGTGGCACCTCGTACTAGCAGGTTTCCCCTCTTGAGTAGTAATAAGGGTGGCATCCATTGCCTCATTCCCCTATTCGGTAGGATGGATAGGCCACTCCTCCTCCTCTATGCCTAGATGTTTTGGGGGTGCCACTTGGAGGTCAACCAGATGTGTTGGATAAGTTCCCCAGGCTTTCTTTGGCCATTTTGCCCACTCAGGCATAAGTAGAAGATGGTGACACTACCCAAGTTACTAGTTGGGAGCTTATTCCAAATGGTAATGACTTGCCGTGCTTGGGCTATGGTGTTGATGATATGGATCCTCTACCTTCTAGCCTTGATTTTACTACTTAAAATTTATCTTTTTTAATATCTTTGTGACTTTTTTCTAGGCTTTACCTAGATAATGATACTTGTGATTTTACTCCTAGGCTCTACCTAGTGTGGTGTGGCATTATTTCATGCCACCTTTATTTTTTAAGAATTACTTGTATATTTTTGTTTAGTTAATATATGGATATATTTCATCAAAAAAAATTATTCGCAAAACTCTAATTTTTTTAGTCATCACCATCCATCCCTTTGCAAGTCCACATTATTTAAGGCACTTGATTTTTTTAATGTCATGCCTCATCAGTATAGTATTTTAAGTCTTTAAACTCTTTTGAGTCTTTTTTCCACATCATATATGTGATAGAAGGTGGTGTGGTAAGTAGGACCCTCCAACATCTCATCTTCTAACCATACAGAGAAAGGTTGTTCAATGTGAGGGATGACACTAACAATAACATCTTAAAAACTATCCACAAATGTGTCCTATGAATTTCAAAAAAATTGTAAAGCATTATTAAATGGCATTTAATAAATAGGCTTAGGTTTAGTATTATCAAATTTCCTAGTAAGCCTTCAATTTTTGTCAAAATTGACTTTGTCAAATTAATAATTTAAAGATTGGGAAAAGGACTTATGGTCAAAGGAATTTATACCTTGGATATGTGGATGTTCATGATGACTAAATCTATTTAAGAACTTGTGTGATTATGATGAAAATTTTTAATGGATATCTCCTCATTATCAACACTTCATTGAGTCTAAAAACTCTCTAATGGCATCTTCCTAGGTTCTCTCCAATTTTAAAATGCTATTGATCAGATAATACTATACATCATTAAATTTGATATTCATCCATATAATTCCTTTTGGCAAGGTACTCACCCCCAAGAAATGTATTCTTAACCTTTCCAAATGATTTAATTGTTTAATAGATTTGCTAATGTCCTAAATATTTTTTTTGATGAAATATATCCATATATTAACTATATATATATATATATATATATATATATATATAATTCACAAAAAAACAAAGGTGGTATTAAAGCATGCCACGTCACACTAGGCAGAGCCTAGAAGCAAAATCATAAGTATCATAATATAGGTAGATCTTAGAAATAAGTCACGAAGACATTTAAAAAATAACTTTTAAGCAATAAGAGAAAATCCAGAAGGTAGAGGATCCATATCATTAGGACCCAACCCAAGCTTGGAAAGTCATTGCCATATGGAATAGGTTCCTAGCCAGTAACTTGGGTAGTGTCCATGTCACCATCTTCTACTTGTGTTTGAGTGGGAAAAATGGCCAAAGAAAGCATGGGGAACTTATCCAACACATCCAATCAACCTTCAAGTATCACCCCCCAAGAATTTGGGTGTAAAAGAGGAGGATAAGTACCCCAATCATCCTACCTAATAGGGGAAGGAGGTGGTGGTTGCTACCATCACCGCTGCCCAGGAGGGGAAATGAACTAGTACGAGGTGTTATTGTGAGAGTAGCACCTAGAATGGCTACAATGATGCCCACCATGAGGTGGCTGAGGCACTGTATCATCTAATCTAGGATCACTAGGTGTAGAAGGTGAAACTCAAGCTATAGTACATGAATCATCTCCCTAATGGGATAGGAGATCCTAAAGATACCAATGCCCATAGCCACTTTATTAGCTTGGACTTGAATCTATAAAAAAACATTGGAGATAATAGAAGATTTGTGTAAATTAGAAAATTATTATCATTATAAGCATGATTAAACATATAATTATTTTTTCCTTTCCAAATCTAGAATGGAATATCCACTCTAAAAGTATGCCAGACTTACATGTATTTGAAGTGAATTATAGGTTTGTATCCAAGGATGATATGCTAACAAAGGAATAATTTAGGTTGTAAAGGCCTAAAAATATCATGGATCTAAGTCTATAACTTTTGAGCTTTGTAATAGATCTAGAAGAGATAAGGAAGTGTCTCAAGGTGGCCATAGAAGGGGCATGTAGACCGGTGGACTCCAAGCTGGATGAGTCTTTTACCAATAGGCTAGCCTTAGTGAAGTGTACACCCATCAATATGATCAAGCTTGGGCTCCACAAAAATCCCCCAAATAGTGTTAAAGTGAAATCTATATGTTTTAATAGATGATTATATCCCCCAATGAGCATTAAGCTTGTCAACTATTGATAAATGGAGGTGAGCCATGCATAGCCAAGCTGAGGGGTGTATTTACAAAAAGGGGTCTCAACATACCATTTTCATTCCTTCCACCATGGCTAAGTGGAATGGACTAAGATTTTGTGTAGTATGGAAGCTAGGATAGCATTGAGAATCTCTTGATAGGAATCTTGGTCTGCATTTGCTAGCCAAAATTTAGCTTTCACCTTTTCCCAAGATAGCCAAGAGAGAGCACCTACAGAAGATATCCTGGATGATATGAATTCCTTTTTGGTAAAGCTTAAGAGCATTGACACAAGGGACCTTTGGTAGGGGCATCTCATTATGAGAGAAAACAGATGACCACCAAAGAGAAAGGAAGTTAGTAAAAAGCCCAGTCTAGAAATCGAAGCCATTCCAAAGAAGCCATGGTTTAATCTTTTCCCAAACTTTCCATATGATTTTGGCCACAAAGGACCCTATGATTTAGATAGGAGCATAAATTAATATTAAACTATGGGGTTCTATCCCTTTCCAAGCCTTCTTACACTTGGGTAAGCTTAAGGATATACAGTGTCTGAACAACACCTTCCAAGATTCTTGGCCCTCAATGGCCCACATAATCCATTTGACACATAAGATAGTTCCTTATTGGGCTATATTGATGAGCCCCATCCCTCCAACATCATGCATGAGGCAATAATATTCTTAGGCCACCTTGTGGAATCCTTTACCCTATGATGAATTAGCACAAAGAAAATATTTGATCAATTTCTCCAATTTTTGGTAAGATATTTTGGAAGGCACCCAACATGATTATTAGTACGCATGGGTGGGCGCATGAATTTTAAAGAAGATTTGAAATTTTTATGCTAATGAAAGAGACTTTGTCACCCAAAATTCTAGATTCTTAGCAACTCTATCAACAACATATTACCATAGCAAGGGTGATGAGGCATCAAAAACAAAGGGGATGACAAAAAATATAAATATTTCATCATGCTGGATCCACTTCCAACTAAATTTAGCAACCCACATTAGTAGAGGGAGGTAAGATTATCTATAGCAATGAGTTTTATACCATTGTATGTTAGATTCAAAGGCTAAGCAGAAGGTGTCAAGACACTGCAAGCATTGTCCACATTAGTTTCATCCTCAATGAGAGTAAGGAAGGAATAATTCACAAAGTGACCATTAAGAAGTTTCATATCTTCATGTGGATTTGTGGCATCAGGAGGGAGACAAATTACCTTAACAAGGCCCATAGCTTGGTCATTGCTAAGAAGATATCAAAAACCCTCAACTGTAAGAACATATGGGGAATGAACCAAGGGGTAGCCTTGATGAATATAATGATACAAGCCAAATTGATCATAGGTGACTCCACTAATGGACAGGATAGTTGAGGCATCTGATAAAATCATTTGAATAGTTTAGATAAATATGGACCTAAATCCTAGGGCTCAAAGCATGGATAGAATAAATGGTAATTTGATGCGATCATAGTCTTTTTAAAAATCAATTTTGATGAACATAGCCTATTGCTTAGACCATCTGGCTCAATCCATGCCTTCCCAAATGGAAATGATGTTATCCAAAATATAACAGCTTCTAATGAAGCCAGTTTGTTTTAGACACATAATGAGAGGGAATATATTACATAGATAGATTGCTAGAGCCTTGTCAATGATCTTATATGAAACATTCAAGAGGGTGACAGGCTACCAGTTGTAGATTAACTCAGGATCTCCTTGCTTAGGTATAAATTTTTTATTTCCTTTATTTATATTTCTACCTAGAGAATTCTTGCAAAATACTTCTTGATAAGCCTTATGCAAGTCACTACCCACAAATTTCCAAAGCATTTTATAGAATTCATAGGGAAATCCATCAATGCTAGGGGCTTTGTCATTAACCATGTGATACATTGCTTCATACAAGTTATTAATAGAGAGGGTCTTATCACAAACCACCTACTAGTAGGAGTGAGTTTGCAAGGCATCTTACCTATATTCTCTTTGATTTTGAAAACACCCTCAATCAGATAATGTTTTACATTAATAACTTTGATATTTGTCCATACAATTCCTTTTAATAAGGTACACACTTCAGAGCCATTGATTCCTAACCTCTCTAAATGCTTTAACTATTCAATAGATTTTCTAATATCCCAAATATTTGAGCATTTAAATAGAATCAAACTTGTTAATTGGCTTAAATTATTAAGAGAATATTGGAAACTTCTTAACTTTGGCTCCCTATATATAATTGTTACAGATTTTTGAGTTGTTCAAAATTCTCTAGCAATTGGTCCATGCTAGTATCAATTAAATTTAAGGACTTTAAATATCTCTAAATAATGGTTCCTTTTGGCTTCTAGTCCAATGAAATATAACCTTCAAAGTTGAGGTACTTGAGCGTGGAGATTTTTCCAAAATCTAGAAGAATGAGCTTCTTGCAATGTCTCAATGCTAAATATTGAAGATGCAATATTTCAGAAAAAGAATGGGGCAACTCTTTCAAATCACTCCACCCAGATAGATCTATATGCCTAAGGATTTTTAATTCCTCAAATTTAATTGAGAGTGATGACATGCCCACAATTTTAAAGCTATCATCACATAAATGGTGTAAGTCTTCAAAGTTAAAATTAGTATATTCCAACACTCTTAAATCTCTTAGTGAAATGCCAATTTGATAGGATGCCTTTCTATTTAACATTTTGCATGCAAATCCAAACCAAATCTCTAGATAACGTATAAAATTTTATAAAGTTTATGGAATATTGAAGCACTAGAATTTTTAATCCATATATATCTTGATACAATAAGGAGGATGGCAACTAAATCTCCCCCTCATCTCCATCTTTACTAATTCCTTGAACAAGATAAGGATTTGACTACACCAACTGACAAAAATAAAAACAAATGAATAAGAAGCATTTTAAATCAATTTGAAGCATAACAAACTTTTGAATTTACGTAGCAAGAAATGAAGATATGTTTCAGAAAAATGCAAAACGAATTGGAAGAGGTTGTTTATATACTTAATTTTGGAGGGAAGTTATTAATCATAAAATTATATTATTTTTATGTTTATATGTTATCAATCTAAATTAGGTTTTTATTGGTTTGTGTTTTTTTATATTTTTTCTCATTTTCTATCTTTTTACTTTTCATTTACAATCTGTCTTTTTCTATCTCCTCTTCTATTTCTATGATTTTTTGGACTTTTCTTACAAATATAAAAGTATAGTTCTAGGGTGGTTCTTTTTAACTATTATTTTTGGGTGTCTCATGGATTGTTTTTCTCTCTTGTTATCCTTCTCCAACATTGTATGCTAGCCCACATGCCAATATAGTCCTAATTTGAATTTAAAAGTTCTATAAACACACATAGGCTTTAGTGTATATAGGATATCATTCAATCAAAACAATTAAATGTTGCATATGCAAGAGATATATTGTGAATGTACCAAAATAATTAATTCAAATATTTAAATTTGAAATATAAGAATCTAAGTAGATCTGAAATATTTATTATGTAGAAATTTTCTAAATCTATGTAGGAAAGATAAAATATTTGATGACCCAAGAAACTTTCCTAATATCGGTTTACTCCATAAAATAGGATAGTTTTGTATAAGAGAAAAAAAGGATAAAGATTTTAATCAAAGGCATTACAAAGCATTCAAAATTATAAAGATATTATATAGATATCCATTTACAAAGAGGATGAAAGATATATATATATATATATATATATATATATATATATATATAACAAATACAAATACTTTCTCCCCTTTCCCTTTTGACCACATAATAGACACATGATTATAGGTGGCATATTAATAAATAACATTAAATGCTTATCTTTATTCTATTTTAAACTTAGAAAAATGTACAAATCACACTTAGTATAGAGATTAACCTAAGTTAACTTAATGATAGGTGCATATTAAATATTGCACCAACACCTTCTTTTAATTGCAACTTAAAGAGGCCTATAAATAAAGAGGCTTAGAATTCTCTTCAATGGGTTCCAAAAAATAGCCTTTGTGAGGTATCCATGTATAATTAAAAAATGAAAAAAATGAGACATGCCCAAGAGTTTCAAAAAATCAATAAAATAACATAAGTGATTAAAGGTATTGAAATATAATAAAATGATGTACTAATCCATTACTTAAAAAGGTAGTACAATACATAATTAGTATAACAATATGTTAAAAAATGATAGGTTGATCTATGAATGAAGAAAGTGTATCAAATAAGCTAAAACCATCATTAAAGAAGCACTGGGTGAGTTGATCTACCAATAAATTAATATGCACTATATGTTTCCCTTGAGATGATGGAAAAAATGTTGAAGTCAGTGAGAAGTGAAAAATATAAAAAGTAGGATGAGAGGACACAAGTAGATCCAAAGTGATGTGTAAATCATTCAAAATCAACTAAAATGCTTTAACAATGATATGGTGGGGATGCCTCACCAGTATCACTAATAAAATTTCACCATGTGTTTCAGGAAAGGTGGGTTCCACAATATTGAAAGCTAGGTTGATCCAAATGGATTTATAAAAGATGAAAATGAACACCTAGAAAATCCATCACAAAGGAACTGCCAAAAAAGCTGTTGAGTTGTGTCAACATAAAAATAACTAATAGAGCTACACATAACACTCAAATAAAGTAGTATAATCACACATGACTTTCCACCTGTCCTCTCATCCCCTATAATGTAGAATGGATGGAATGGATGAAAACATCTCTCCAAGTAGTCCAAATTTACAAAAGCACCAAATAAATAACATATGTTGAGGATGCTAAATAAATCTCACCATAAGTATTCATAACTACTATGAATGTGTCTCAAAATATGGAGTAAAAATTCTTATAAAACACATCTAAAAGTAGACAAAGAGATGTTAGGGACACCATAACTTACTCCCCAAAAGGAGACTAGAAATTTGTCAAAAAACATATATCATAAAGGTGAGATTTTCTCCAAAACATATGCATTGTTAGTGATGCAAGAACATTGTCACATCCTGATTCCTTGTTAAGCAAACTTACTTGATTATCTATGGATATTTATAGTTGGTGATTTGATTTTTATTAACTAAACTATAATTTATATGTTATTATGGGATAGTTGAATATTGCTTTGATTACATGATTGCATTACTGTAAGTTTAGTTGTATGATATATTCTTTATATTGTGATCATGTTGATTGTTATTACAATAGTATTTTATTATATATGTCATGATGTATGAACTAGCTACTTGTTTGTCATGAGTTGGATGCAGGAGATATTCATCCCTCAGATCCTAATGGAGGGAGAGCATCATTGGAGAGGGTGACATAGATGGAGATGTTAGGGGATGATAGATAAATGGCTAGAACCCTACACACACCACATTAGTTAGTACATATTATATTCATAGTTGAATGGTTAGCATTAGTATGTGTTAATGATTGACTATATGTTGATGATAGAATATGTGTGTTAATTCAATTTAATACTTATATGTGGAACACATCATATGTGATTGTATTATGGATGTTATGCATAGGTTTAAATGTAAATGTTGTGGCATGATTATTTGATGCTATTATAATTATAATTATCAATGTTTTTGTGAAAATGTAAATTTATGTGATTAGTATTTGGTTACTACTGCATCTAGCCTAACCTAAACATTATTTATAAATAACAGAGTCAATGATGTTAATCCACAATTAATTCTTAATGAGTTAATTGTTTACCTAAACTAAGTGATTATTTATTTATTATTGGATCATATTAATATTAAGTCATTTAGGAAAAATATATAAATGGGAAAAGCTTCATAAAATGTCATAAAGAAAGAAAAATAATAAAGTAATTGTATTTTATTATACTTATAAAATAAATAAAATAAAGAAAGTAAAAGAAAGACATAAAAAGGGAAAAATTGAAGCTTTTACATGAAAATAAAAGGGCATTCAAAAAGGAAATAAAATAAAGATTTTTCTAAAAAATAAGAAAATCTTGGCAGCCTATGAGAGCTGGGAGAAAAATAAAAAAGTATGGAATTTTGTTTGCATAACAGTAGTGGAAAAAGGGTGGCATTGGGGTGGTAGATAAAGGGAAAAATTTTTAATTGTTCCAGTGTGACAAAGTCTTAAAATGAGTGGAAATTAGGGAAAATAAAAGATAATATCATAGGAATAAAGATTAATTTATGTACATTGCTGGAAGAATTTGAAAAGAATTGAATAAAAATGTAGGTGATGAACCGACTCTAGTAGTTGGATGCATATCCAAAGATCAATGATGATTTTTACAAGAAGACTTTATCAGGTGTTGTTATTACCCCTATCTCCTCCATTATGATGGTCTTGATTTTCTTCTCTAAGTTGGCATTGTTCCTCTATCTTGTGACTGAGATTGAGCTTATTATTGACACATCAAGGGGAGAGACCCTTCAAATCAATTTTGATGTGACATTCGTATAACTTGGATGTTCCATTTTAATTTTGGATGCCATGGACATCAGTAAAGAGAAGAACCTTGATGTGAAACATAATATTATCAAGAAACTAATTAACTCGCATGGAAATGTCAGTGAAATAAGGCCTAATGGAAGTGGTGTACCACTAATTAAGAAGCCACTTCAGAGGCATGGAGGCATATTGGATCATAACTATAATTATTAAGGATCTTATTTTGGGGAAGATCAAGTTCATAATTCTATTTCAAAATAGTTAAATACTTTATTTTGTTAAATTTTGAGTGTGATAACCTGATTTTGAGGTTGTAGCGGATTCTTTGTTAATATAGTTAGAAAAAAATATTAGCACAACTATTCTTGGGCATTATAGATTATTAACTTTGTAGGGTATTACATCATCTACTTACTCATGTTGTCTCTCTCTCTCTCTCTCTCTCTCTCTCTCTCTCTCTCTCTCTCTCTCTCTCTCTCTCTCTCTCTCTCTCTCTCTCTCTCTCTCTCTCTCTCTCTCTCTCTCTCTCTCTCTCTCTCTCTCTCTCTCTCTCTACTAGATTTAGTTTGATACAGGTGGAATTACCTAGTATCACATTGCTATGGTGTTTAATCTAATTCCAATAGTATAGTCATAATCATGTTTTCATAAAGTTCCCAAATTTTAGTAAAGCTTATGGTATATCTTCATGGATTGATATATCTAACTCAAAAACGTGAGTTTCAGACCATGTTATAAAAATAGTAAACTATATTTATAACATATAGTGATATCTAATCCATGATGTGATCAGAGTTACGACATTACTTTTTATAGTGAAAAATCTGTAGATAGTGATAGTTGAGCATTAAAAATCCATAGATAGTCACTATCTACATATAACACAATACAAAAGAATTGGATTAGAGGTATACAATGTATTATAGTGAGTTTTACAGTGATTTTTATGTATACAATAATATATAATCACAATCTCAATGATATATATAGAATCATTATTTATATGTTTTGATATATATATATATATATATATCAAAACATATAAATAATGATTCATATGTATGCAGAAATATATATACAAACATCTAAAAATAGTGATGAACATTTTTCTACAAAAGACAATGATGTAGGTACAAGTAGAAACTAATTGATTTTTAATCCATGAAAAATCTATGACTATGTACAATAGTGATTTTATTTGTATAAGTAGAGCTATGCATATTGTCAGATCTATATTCTTTAGAAAATTGTATTATTTATATATGTATAGCATTGTTATGCAATAAGTATAGCATAATATTTAACATATGTTAACTGTATTGCTGAGATATTATAATGCTATACATGGTAATAGTGGAAGCTTATATTATAGTTAGTGTAAGTCAGTGTATAGTCCAATATTTAGCATTGTGTGAAATATTTGGATCGATGGTAACAGTGAAATATTATATTTGTTGTCCCCCAAAAATAGCTATCATTTTTGGGACAACATTTGAAATATTTTGGTCTTACAGACGAAAATTGTATCTTCCATTTTCAAAATTTGTCCTAGAAATTCAAATTCCTCATTTTCTAAGCTTTTCAGAAAATCTACGGACTCAGCAGGAAGAAAAATCTACAGACTGTGCAGGGAAAGGAAAATCTACAAACTCTACAGGCAGGTTCATTTATATAGGTTCAAAGACTTCTGCAAGTGGTTTTAGTTAAAATAATTAGTTTTCAACACTTAGTCATTCTCTAGGATTGGTTCAGAGCTTTGGTTTAGTTGAAAATATCCATCGGCAAGCATCTAAGTGCAAAAAAGAGACTTGAACCACTGAACCGTTGAACCATTGAACCACTTTGGTTCAAAGGTTCAACGGGTTCAAGGTTCAATAGGTTTAACATCTTTGGCAAGATTTGAGCACTTCATCAAGCTCCAAAGTTCAATCGCTTCAAACAGTTCATCAGCTTCAAGACACTTAGCCAAATCAAGGCGGCTTGAACCATTGAACCATTGAACCATTGAACCACTTTGGTTCAAAGGTTCAACGGGTTCAAGGTTCAACGATGGGTTCAACCAAAGGAAAAGTTTAATGGCTTGGTTCAACCAAGTGGTTCAACACTTTATTTCACTCAATTGGTTCATTCTTTTAGTTCATCCTTTGGTTCAATGTCTACAAGTTCAACAGCAGGTTCAAAGACATTTTCAAAGCTTTGTTTGAACCGTTGAACCAAAAATTGGTTCAATGAATGGTTCAAAGCCATGGTTCAAAGGAATAGTTCAAAAGGCAAAATTCAAAAGGGCTTCCTAAAGGACAAGTGCCCTTGCGGAGGACACTTAATCAATAAAAACACCCTTTGAAAGGGTCATTTTTCAAGGAAACCAAAAGTTAATTCTTTTGGATTTGTTTAAGGCATTTAAAAATTGGCTAACACTTAATTCTTTCAGACTTTTGTCTGAAGGAATTCCTTTGAACAAAAATTCTGAAAGAAATCAAAGAAGGAAAAATCCAAAGACTTGTTCAAAGACTTTGCAAAACAAATTTTTGCGGACATTTATTTCGTGGGAATTTTCCCCAGACAAATTGTCCGTGGGAATTTTCCACAGAAAAAATGTCCACAGGAATTACCCATAGGGGAAAACACCCAAGAATTTTCCTCAAGGAAAATGTTTGCGGGGAACTTTCACGAGAAACTCAAATAGAAAACCCAGGGATTTATCTGCGGGAACTGCCAAGGTAAAGGGCTGCCAAAGGACCCCGAAGGGCAGGTGCCCTTGCGGAGGACTCTTGACGACCAAAGTAAAAGGCTTTTTCAACTCAACATAGGTCATTTTTCAAGGCCTAAAAGGGTAAGTCCAATCTAGAAGAATACAAATCCGAAAGTCAAAAGAAGACCAAGGGGTGACGCACCCAAAGACGTCAAATTCAAGACAGTGAACTAGCCTTTGAAAGCACATCAACGGGCATGTAAACGTCAATTTTAAAGTCCATGAAATAGCCATTGATCTTTTAAATTTATAGACCTAAATGCATTCCCAAAATTCAAGACCAAGACCTGATTCAATTATGAGAAAAGATAGAACAATGGATGAATCCAGGACCTGATTCAATTAACCTAAAAAGCAGGAACGATGAAGACAAGATCAGACTACCAAATGGACATTGAAAGTTGCAATCTTTCAATTGCGTGACTTGTTTATCTACATTTAGAAGATCAAATGGGTAAAATGCCCCAAAGTTCTAGCCTATCTTCCTAACAGTTCCCAGTGCATCATGATGTATTATTGTTCCCGAGTCCTTCTTAAAGTGGCTATATAAGGGACTTTATTTCATTGTAAATGGATCTCTTTTTTGACAATCTAAATGAAACTCTGCCCAAATTGAGAGGCATCATTGAGACTTTGTGCTCAGTCTATTAATCATATTTTGTTACTGGAATAAGAAAGCAAAGGACTTTTTTAGAATTTGTGTTGTGATATCTTTGTTATTAAGAAAACTATTCTTATGTCTTTTTCCTTGATATATTTTCTGTTCCATTAATTTAACAAGCAGGATTAGTAAAATTAGTCAGGAAGGTGTCCTCAAGAATCAACTATGGAGAGACTTTGTGCCCCCATAACTGCCTTCAGTGTGTTTTCTTTTCATTGCTGTGTAAAGGACTTTGAGAAGACTTTGTGCCCTCATTGTCCTTCATATATTACTCTTGAGCATTTTAGGTAGAGACTTTGTGATGTATCTTGATTTGCTAGTTACTACACCCTTAGTTACATTCTGCTTTTATTTCCAGGAGTATTTTTGTGGCTAGTTGAATAGTTCTTCTGAAAGAAGAGGAGTGCTATCTGTCATTTCCCTTGAGTTTTTCCTTTGTTTTACACACATCATCTCTGAAGAAAGAGAGATGGATGCCTTGTTCTACCCTTGAGTATTATTTTCTATTTATACATATATATAGCATATCCATAGGGAACCTCCCCTTGATGAGAGGAGAGAGTAGTCTCCTTTTGATGTGATAAACTTACACATTTGGATGACTAATCTTCCTACTTTGGCTGATCAGACCTATTTTCTTTACTAGTACGTTGATAGACAAAATATTCAACCAACAGTTTTTGGCGACTCCACTAGGGATATACCCATTATCCATTTATAGTCTATCCATTCACCTCCACACTAATAAAAAGAAAGAATGCATAGTTTAAAGCCTCAAACTTCAAACTGAAGCAAAGTCAAATCTTTTCCATTTTTGTTTCACAATCTGGTAGATTCAAGGTATACACAAAGCCAAAGGGCTAAAGGTATCGTTGACCCTGTGTTCGAGCTGATACAGCAAAGTGATTATGATTTGTTTCCTTCACCATCTCATCTCCAATGAACCAAGAGCTTCCCTCCTACTAAAGCCAGATCTCCATTACCAAATGAAGTATCTACTTTTGATGTTGATAAAGTTGTGCCTATAATTACCCCTTTGAGATTTTTTATCCCTCCTTTTCAGTATCTTATAATGGCAGTTCAAGGCCCCTGGGGTAATGCTTTTAGTCTTCTCAATCTTACTCCTCCTCTACATGAGCTTCCATGCAGTTCTAGGAAGAATTTCTCTAAATTCTATGGTGATGGGAAAGTTCATCTTGATGAACACATTATAGCATTCAGTATAGCTTGTGGAGTAATCAGAGTAGAATTTGAAGATGTAGCAGTCAGGATTTTTGTTGAAACACTATAAGGTGCTGTTGTAGATTGGTTACCATCTACAAGCTTGGTCTGTGACTGATTGGAATACCCTTAAAGCTAAGTTTGAAGCCAGATTCAAACCTATAAAAGATGCACATACACTTTTGGCTCAACTTACACAGATGAAGAAATAGAATTCTTGTCATTGCTCAACTTATAGCTGAGAATCTCAAATGCTTTTTCATTAATTCTCAGCTACCTGAAGTTAGTTTCCTCTTGAGACGTGCTGGTCAAATAGATCTCGCTATAGCTCAACTTTTGGCCACTGAAGTAGAAGATGATCTCATCTTAGCAAGTAAAATAAGAAGAGATCCAAATAAAAATAGAGCTTCATCATCTTCTGAATTTGCATCTACAAGCACCACAGATCTAATATTGCAAAAATTAGCAAATGACTTGCTTGCTCTTAAGAATCAAATGGCTCAAGGAATGTCTTTTGCTCCTACATATAGGACATTCCCAAATCAGTCATATCAGGGCAATGTTGCCAGGAACCAAGGAAAACAAAATCACCTTCCTCCCCCACAAGGAAAACTTGCCCTGGAAGCTCCTCCAACCAACTCAGCAATGGGATACCTTGAAGCAGAATCAGACTTTTCTTTCCAGCCTGAATTGAATCAAGAAAATGGTGTTGATATCATTGAAGACAATCAAGAAGAATCAGCTGGCGACTCCCACATTGATTTCTTGAATTACCAGGATGAACTCAAAAGCAAAGGAGAAGCTTCAAATGGATCATATGCAGTGTTTACCAGATCTAAGAACCAATCAGCCTAGCAAACTGATAAAGAAAAGATAGAGGAACAACCTCAACTAGCAATCACAATTGCTAAATGTGGGACTGCTCTACCTTTTCAATCAAAAGATTTGGTCATCACCCAAAAGGTAAATACATCTATTTCACCTTCACCTTCTACTCTTAATTTGCAAACTAGCTGACCTCCCATCCCTCCTAAAACTCAAAAAGTTGAAGTACCTTTCTCTGTACCTAATTTAATTTAGCCATTTGACATAATTGATCATGTCAAAAAGACAAAAATACAGATGTCTAAATTTGAATACTTGTAGTATAATCTGGATCAACTGAATAAGTTGGTTTAATATGTTAAAAATAAAATAGTCCCTGCAGGAAAAAAGCTAAAAAAGTAACTCTTGATTTTCCAAAGAACACACCTATTCTAAATAATTTGATCATTACTCCTCCAGCTGCTCCTAGAAAAATAGAACCCTTCTATGTTTCCTTATTAATTAATGGCCACAAGCTGAGTAACTGTATAATAGACTCAGGCACATCTGACAATGTCATGCCTGCTAAAGTCACTGAGTCTCTTGGTCTCACACTAACCAAGATGTTTGGGAGATGTTTCTCCATGGAAAACAAGCAAGTACCATTGCTAGGGCAAATCAAAGATGCCCAATTTGCATTCGCTGGCTTTCCAGACAAGAGGATTACGATGACTATCCTGGTGGCTAATGTTTTAGCATCTTATGGCATTTTGCTTAGACAAAATTTCTGTAAATATGTAGGAGGAGAACTGAACATGGATCTATCTGAGGCAAGGATCCCTGTCCAAGTCGTGATGAAGAGATTACTCCCTGAAAAGGAAGTAAAGTATGTAGTCACCAAGACGTCAACCCCTAAAGCTCAAATCCTTTTTGAATCCACAGGTATGGGTAATTACTTTCTATATACAGATGAAGAAAGACCCTCCATTTTTGATGAGGGAAAGCTTGAAGAAAAGCCAATGTCTGATGAGATTTGGACTCTAGAATTTGACGGTAATTGTTCCTCTACTGGTTCAAGAGCTGGGATTGTCTTGATATATCCCCAAGGAGATATGTTTCCTTCATCCTATAAATTACAATTCAACAATACTAACAATACAGCTGAATATGAATCTTTGTTGCTGGGCATGAAGGTTGCTCAAGAAAGAGGCATCAAATTTCTTCATGCCAAAGAGGATGCTGAATTAGTAGTCTGTCAAGTGAAAAATCTATATCATACCAAGAATGAGAGGTTACGCCACTACCGTAACCTGGTTTGGGACCAAATTGAAAGTTTTGATGCTTTCAACATTTTTGCCATTCCCAGAGAGTCCAATGACAGAGCTGATGCACTTGCTATTTCAGGTACTCTCTTAGTTCCTCATTCTAATTTCAAAGAAGACAAGTATACCATTGAGTTGGTCTATAGACCAAGTGTTCCTGACAATGCTAGTCATTGGAAAATATTCAATAATGATCATCAGATCATTGCTTTCCTAGAACAAAAAGACAATTTTGAACAGTTGTATTTTGAAGGCAGCGAATCTCAGAAGTCTGAATCTGTTCCTGAATCCAGTTCAGATATGAATGAAGAATTCCTATAGCTAAAAGGAAACAAAATTCTCAAAGGCTTGGTTTCTCTTGAAAATTTGTTTGACAAGCATGATAGATTCGTCAAACAACAACAAATAGATTCAAGTTTCTCTCAGGGATTTGACCAAGTAAATCTAAAAAATAAAGAAAACCCAAGATGGTCAACATTGGTAAGTGCTGCACCCCTGAAGAAAGATTCAAGTTCACCTCTTTTCTCTGTCAATACATGGATGTCTTAGCACATTTTTATAAAGACCTGAAGTCTCTCAGACCTGATGAAATCTGCCATCACATTCCTCTCAAGGCTAATTCAATGCCCTACAAGAAAAAATCTAGATAATAAAATCTAAAAATTTTAGGGACTATTATGTCTGAGATACAGAAAATGTTAAATGATAGAATTATTTTCCCAATCCATCATTTTACATGGATTGCAAACATAGTACCTGTAAGGAAGAAAAATGGTGAAATCTGCATTTGTGTAGATTTAAAAAATCTGAATCAGTCATCTCTGAAAGACAATTACCCTCTACTAATCATGGACCAAGTGCTTTAAATAGTAATAGGGTCAGAAATGTTATCAATGTTGGATGGCTTCTCAGGTTATAATCAAGTTGAGGTTGGTGAAGTTTACCAACACAAGACTGCATTCACCACACCTTGGGGTACATTTGTATATAAAAGAATACCTTTTGGATTAATAAATGTTGGTGCTACCTTTTAGAGAGCTATAGACATGGCTTTCAAAGATGAGATTGGAAAATTCATAGTGGTATATCTTGATGACTTAACTATCTTTTCAAATCATCGAATCTGATCATGTACGCCACTTACAATAAGTGCTAGAGCGCTACCACCAGAATGGTATTTCTTTGAATCCTAAGAAGACTATTTTTGGAGTAACAGAGGGGAAACTCCTTGGACACATTGTGTCCAAAGAAGGCATAAATGTTGACTCAGATAGAGTTAAGTCTATTCAAGAGCTAAATTTTCCTACAAGTAAAAATGTTGTTCACTCTTTCTTCAAAAAAGTGAATTTCTTACAGAAATTCATCCCTAAATTTGCTGAGAAGATAAGACACATTGTGAACATGATGAAAGGGAAGACCACCTTCAACTGGACTAAAAAAGGCAAATCAGCATTTCAAGATATCAAGACTACCATTGCTCACACCCCTACCTTGGTTTGTCCAGATTACCATAGAGATTTCATCATATACAACTATGGGTCTGAACACACTCTTTCAGTGATTCTTGTTCAACAAGACAAGGAAGGTATGGAATCCCCCATCTCTTTCATGAGTTGCCCTCTCAAAACCCATGAAATGAAGTATTCAAATATAGAGAAGCACGCCTATGCATTGGTAAAAGCAGTCAAACATTTTCACTTTTATATTCTAAATTCACTTACTACTACCTTAGTTCCTAACACTACAGTTAATTATATATTAACTTAGCAAGAGTTTGGCACAAAGAGAGGTAATTAGATTACAAAGATCCAAGAATCTGATCTGGATATCAAGCTGACAAAGCTGTTCAGAGGTAAAGGCCTTTGCCAATTAATGGTTGATAATAAGCCAGAAGATACACAGCATGAAGAAGTTGAAGTGAAAGATACGCCAACAGTCCTTTTTGTCTCCACTACCAATGAATGGCACTCAGGTATTGCCTATTTTCTGACTTATGGTGAATGTCTTGTTCATTTGTCTTTCAAATAAAGGAGGACTATCAAATTGAAAGCTACCAATTTTGTCCTTTGGGATAACGGCCTATACAAGAGAAGCATAGATGGAGTTTTCCTTCGCTGTGTAGACAAAGGACAGCAAACCCAGCTTTTAAAATCTTTCCATAATCTAGCCTATGGAGGACATTTTTTTGCTTCTGTGACTACTCAAAAAAAAAATTGAGCCAAGTATTACTGGCCAACTCTTTTCCAAGATGCACATAAGTGGTTGAGAAAATGTGAACTTTGCCAACAATTTATTGGAAAACCCAAGTTGGTTGCCCTATCTCTCAAGCCAATAATCATAAAGGAACCTTTCTAGCAATGGGGACTTGATTTTATTGGGACAATAAACCCATCTTCAAGTGTTGGACATGATTATGTCCTTACAGCAACTGATTATTTCACCAAGTGGGTAGAAGCAATCCCAACTAAGCATGCTACTTCAAAAGTTGTATGCAACTTCCTCAAAGAGAATATTATTTCCAGGTTTGGAGTTCCACTCAAAATTGTTACTGATAATGTAGCCTATTTCACCTCTCAAGAGATTACGCAATTCTATTTTCATTATGGAATTACACTCTCTCATTCTTCTGATTATTTTCCACAAGGGAATGGACAAGCTGAGTCTAGCAATAAAAATTTGGTAACTATTATCAAAAAGCTAGCAGATGATAATCAAAGGACATGGCATAAAGAATTAGTTAATGCTCTGTGGGCAAATAGGATCACACCAAAAAGGGCAATTGGTATGTCTCCTTTTCAACTTCTCTATAGTATTAATGTTGAGATACCAATCACCTTAGAGTTACTAGCCTTGAAATTGGCGAAAGCCATTGAAGATCAGACATATGAGAGTTCTCTTGACAAAATAATCATGTGCCTGACTTAGCTGGAGGAACATAGAACCATGGTGGTGGATAGAATTGCTGCTCATCAAAGTCTGGTAAAGAAAATTTTTGATCAGAAGGCCAGAAATCGTGATTTCCAGATTGGGGATCAAGTCGTGTTGTGGGACAAAAGAAGATAACCAAAGGGGATGCATGGAAAGTTTGACTCCCTATGGAGAGGCCCATTTATAATTCATCGGCACATTGGTGAAAATATCTTTCTATTGAAATACCAAGATGGCACACTCTTTTCTCTACCCCATAATGGGCAGCATCTGAAGCACTTCAACTCTTGAAGTATCAGATCATTGCCTCTGTATATATGTATATATGTACAGTTTTATTTCTATTTTGTTTTATTTATTTTCTTTTTGATGTCTTTCATTTCTGAGTAGCATAACTCTGAAGCCCAATGGTACACATGAAGACACTAGAAATTCTGGATTCTACTCCTTTCAATTCATTTTGCAATTGACAGAAGTTCCCCAATTGGAGCCAGCTATTGTCCCCCAAAAATCATTGTCATTTTTGGGACAACATTTGAAATATTTTGGTCTTAAAGACCAAAATTGCATCTTTTATTTTCAAAATTTGTCTTAGACATTCAAATTCCTCATTTTCTAAGCTTCTCAAAAAATCTACGGACTCAGCAAGAAGAAAAATCTACAGACTGTGTAGGGAAAGGAAAATCTATAGACTCTACAGGCAGGTTCATTTATACAGGTTCAAAGACTTTTGCAAGTAGTTTCAGTCAAAAGAATTAGTTTTCAACACTTAGTCATTCTCTAGGATTGGTTTAGAGCTTTGGTTTAGTTGAAAATATCCATCGGCAAGCATCTAAGTGCAAAAAAGAGACTTGAACCACTGAATTGTTAAACCATTGAACCACTTTGGTTCAAAGGTTCAATGGGTTCAAGGTTCAATAGGTTCAATGTCTTTGGCAAGAGTTGAGCACTTCATCAGGCTCCAAAGTTCAATCGCTTCAAATGGTTCATCAGCGTCAAGACACTTACCCAAATCAAGGTGGCTTGAACCATTGAACCACTTTGGTTCAAAGATTTAACGGGTTCAAGGTTCAACGATGAGTTCAACCAAAGGAACAATTCAATGGCTTAGTTCAACCAAGTGATTCAATGCTTTATTTCACTCAGTTGGTTCATTCTTTTAATTCATCCTTTGGTTCAACATCTACAGGTTCAACAGTGGGTTCAAAGACATTTTCAAAGCTTTGTTTGAACCGTTGAACAAAAACTTGGTTCAATGAATGGTTCAAAGCCATGGTTTAAAGGAATAGTTCAAAAGGAAAAATTCCAAAGGGCTTCTTGAAGGACAAGTGCCCTTGTGGAGGACACTTAATCAATAAAAACACCCTTCGAAAGGGTCATTTTTCAAGGAAACCGAAAGGTAATTCTTTCGAATTTGTTTAAGGCATTTAAAAATTGACTAACACTTAATTCTTTCAGACTTTTGTCTAAAGGAATTCCTTCAGATAAAAAGTCTAAAAGAAATCAAAGAAGGCAAAATCTGAAGACTTGTTCAAAGACTTTGTGGAACAAATTTCTGCGGACATTTGTTCCGCGGGAATTTTCCCCAGACAAATTGTCTGCGGGAATTTTTTGCGAAACAAATGTCCGTAGGAATTACCCATGAGGGAAAACACCCAGTAATTTTCCCCATGGAAAATGTCCATGGGGAAATTTCATGGGAAAATCAAATAGAAAACACGGGGATTTATCTGCGGGAACTGCCAAGGTAAAGGGCTACCGAAGGACCCCGAAGGGCAGGTGCCCTTGTGGGGGACTCTCGGCGGCAAAAGTAAAAGGATTTTCTAACTTGACACAATTCATTTCTCAAGGCCCTAAAGGGCAAGTCCAATCTGGAAGAATACAAAGCTGAAAGCCAAAAGAAGACCAAGGGGTGACGTGCTTGAAGACGTCAAATTCAAGACAGTGAACTAGCTGTTGAAAGCACATCGATGGGCATGTAAACGTCAATTTTAAAGTCCATGAAAAAATCGTTGATCCTTTGAATTTATAGACATGAATGCATTCCCAGAATTTAAGACCAAGACCAATAAAAAGTGAGGAAAGACAGAACAATGGATGAATCTAGGACCCGATTCAATTAACTTGAAAAGTAGGAACAATGAAGACAAGATCAGACCACCAAATGGACAATGAAAGTTGCAATCTTTCAATTGTGTGACTTGTTTATCTACATTGAGAAGATCAAATGGGTAAAATGCCCCAAAGTTCCATCCTATCTTCCTAACAGTTCCCAACGCATCATGATGTATTACTGTTCCCGAGTCCTTCTTGAAGTGGTTATATAAGAGACTTTCTTTCATTGTAAATGGATCTCTTTTTTGATAATCTAAATGAAACTCTGCCCAAATTGAGAGGCATCATTGAGACTTTGTGCTTAGTCTGTTAATCATATTTTGTTACTGGAATAAGAAAGCAAAGGACTTTTTTAGACTTTGTGCTGTGATATCTTTGTTATTAAGGAAACTATTCTTATGTCTTTTTCCTTGATATATTTTCTGTTCCATTAATTTAACAAGCATGATTAGTAAAATTAATCAGGAAGGTGTCCTGAAGAATCAACTGTGGAGAGACTTTGTGCCCCCATAGCTGCCTTTAGTGTGTTTTCTTTTCATTGATGTGTAAAGGACTTTGAGAAGACTTTGTGCCCTCATTGTCATTCGTATATTACTCTTGAGCATTTTAGGTAGAGACTTTGTGTTGTATCTTGATTTTTTGGTTACTACACCCTCAGTTACATTCTACTTTTATTTCCAGGAGTATTCTTGTGGCTGGCTGAATAGTTCTTCTGAAAGAAGAGGAGTGTTGTCTGTCATTTCCCTTGAGTTTTTCCTTTATTTTACACACATCATCTATAAAGAAAGAGAGATGGATGCCTTGTTCTACCCTTGAGTATTATTTTCTTTTTATACATATATATATCATATCCACAGGGAACCTCCCCTTGATGAGAGGAGAGAGCAGTCTCCTTCTGATGTGATAAACTTACACATTTGGACGACTAGTCTTCCTACATTGGCTTATCAGACCTATTTTGTTTACCAGTACGCTGATAGACAAAATATTCAACCAACAATATTAAGGGGATCTTCATTAAGTGGATGGTGTATACCATATATATATATATATATATATAAAGTGGATCTTCACTAAGTGGATGGTGTATTCCATGTGTGTGTGTGTGTGTGTGTGTGTGTGTGTGTGTGTGTGTGTGTGTGTGTGTGTGTGTGTGTGTGTGTGTGTGTGTGTGTGTGTGTGTGTGTTTATTCTTACACAGTTACATATTTTAATTTAAGGGATATTCATATCGAATAAACCAAGTTACATGATATATATAGTTTAGTTTATATATAGATTAATTTAATGTTATGCATTCTTTTTGTGATCTTTATATCAAAATTAAATCATATATAGAAATCATCCCAAAGTAGTTGTAAAGAATATTCATTAACTGGATGGTGTATTCCCTGATATTAAGTATATTGGTTAGTTATTGTATTGATTATATATGAAGTGGATCTTGATGTTGTATTCATGTAGGGTTGATTGATCATCTATAAGATCTATTCCAAATTTTACTAGGATCTTCTGGGAGAGCATCTACTTAGTATAGTTTTCAAAGTTTTCATTGAACAATAGGGATGTTTAATGATTATATTTATGAATAAAAAGTGGTTTATATATAAATTATATATGAAACATAGTATGAATATAGTTAATATGTAAAAGGGTGTATATATAGGAAATATATCTACATAAAAACTTAAGTATTCATATAAAAATATAACATGAATAGGTGTATTGGGTCATATTCCTATATCCATAATTGGATGGATTGTTAAAATAAGAAATAAGATTCTAAGGGATAGAAATTATAACTATATGAATGTAGTCTATTAGAAATATAACCAGTTGTTTAAATGAAATATTATGTTCTATAAAGATTTTAACTTCTTTATTATGAATAGCTATTTGAAATTTAGTAGAGTGTACATGAAAAATATGGACTATGATGTTATTGCTTGTCATAGATGTACTTTATTTGTATCTATTTATGAAAATTAGAAATATGAAATCTAATGTATATTATACCTAGTTGGTATGGGTAAGTGCACAGAGTTGGGGGATAATTCTATGGACATTTCAAATAACATGATCACATTAATTAATAATGTGATCACATTATTTAATTAAAATGATCACATTAATTAATTAACATGATCACGTTATTTAAATTATGGCTTCATAATTACCAAGCTATAACATGATCGTGTTATTATATAATGTGATCACATTATATTAAATAATAACGTGATCATGTTATTTTCATGATCACATTATTGTTATTTTTAATAAAATGATCATGTTATTACCTATGTATCAAAAAAATTAAAAACCAAAACCCAAATGCAAAATTGTCATTTTGAATTCAATTTTCCTTGCTCTCCTCCAGCTTCCACGATTGCATTTTGGATGAAATAAACAAAAGAGTGCCAAGAAGTTTCCAAATTCATCACAAAAAGGTTTTGATCTATGATTACACCACATAGAAGAGGTAAGTGATAGAAATCTTCCCTATTTAACCCTAGTTTTCCATTATTTTCATTGTTTAACCCTAATTTTTAGTTGTAATTTGTTTATTTTTGAACAACCCATCCTGCTAACCCTCCACAAAACCCTCTTGTTCCTCATCCTCCTAAACTTCCATAAAACCCTCTTATTATTCCTCCTATCCCTTCACCTAACCCTCCTATAATTCCACAAAACCCCTTTGGTAGTCAGGAGATTCTAATTGACGACATTGTAGAAAATAAATTTAAAATTCCTAGGGAGTGTTTAGAAGACATTTGAATGATATTTAAATGTGGAAACTCTCTCATAATAGTATTTACCCTATTTTACATAGACAGTCACCCAATTTTCTATAGTTTCATGCAAGAAATGGATAAAATAAAGAATCTAGCCTATTACGTAAGGTGA
This sequence comes from Torreya grandis, assembly GCA_037957365.1. Taxonomy (NCBI): domain Eukaryota; kingdom Viridiplantae; phylum Streptophyta; class Pinopsida; order Cupressales; family Taxaceae; genus Torreya; species Torreya grandis. Next base: position 3,732,577 of record JARHVA010000398.1, on the reverse strand, counting down.
AGGGGATGCAAACAGACCCAAGGAAGTGGATTTGATCTTTTGAAGTGATATAAAAAATAAGATATTGATTTTTGTATACAAACATAGCATGAAATTATGTGCTTTATGTGAAAGTACAAGTGAGCATGAAATTATTGTCTTGTATTTTGTCATCCTGAGTAGTTATCCTGGTAGAACAATCCATAATAAAAGTGATTTTTCATAGTGAAGGATTGGCTATAAAAACCTTCCAAATCCCTTCAAAATGATGAACACAATGCCAAAAGTCTATCAAAAAAGGTTTTAAATTAAGAGTAGTGTGTGTTAAGAGAAAAGGTGATTCGCCTCTTCATAACGAATGAGTGGTTTAAGTTTAATTGTATTTTTCACTTTTTTCCTAAATATTTGTAGGATATAATTCATTTTTTTTAATATCCATATCCAATAAATTTTCCCACCTTACCTAGGCCATATCCAAAAATTGTTACATATCTAAGGTGCATTTGGGATATATCCAACATGGGAAAATGTGATGAAGAGACTAGAAGAGCATCTATTAACATAGTTTACATACTGTAGAGGAATTTCCTTAACTCATTCATCAACTCTACTATGTGAGCATGAGGTTAAATTGGTGATCCTAAAATATATTTTTATCTAATTATTGTATCTAATTTATTATTTTTAGATATTGGTATGAGACATATTTTGTTTCATTTATATGGACACTCTCATAATGGTAATGATTATGTTACCACAAGAGTGGTTGGTGATGATGTACATTATATTATTATTTTTGGGCATTGATTAAATTATTTTGTGATCACTTAATGGGTGATATTTTATTGTATTTGATCATCTTATTTCATCCTAGTATCTTAAGGGGTAATCTCTTTGCATTTACATGGTGAGACAAGGGAATCATAGAGATCTTAGGTAAAAACAATATTCTAACTAAGGGATACAGGATGAGCACCATCACAAAATTAATATAATTGAATATGACCACCATCAAAAAATTAGTTGTCGAAAGGTAGTTGATGTAAAAAGTAGTTGTAAAAAGAGGACTAAAGATACTCTTCTAAGCATGAACAAGGTACTAAAGATACTAACGAATGAAATAAAACTCAAAACTATTGCATTCTTTGTTTATATAATTTCAGCAACATTATTGTTTTATATAATATTTATCAATTCGATTTATGTTTAAAACAATGGCTAGCTTTATTGCATTCCTCAATATAGGGTTCAAATATCACTCAAAAAATCCTTTAAGAGACAGTATATTTATGCAATATGTTACAACATGTGGGAAGTTTAAAAGAACCACCTTAAAAAAAGGTATTTATTTTTCTTTACATGCATTTATTGTTGTTACATGCATCTATTGTTGTTGTGTTGTCACTGAAACCAACAAAGGTCTGTAATAAGGATGCATCATCCCTATTATGTCCAGCCCTATCTCACTTTGCTTCTTTGTTAAGATCATCATCCCAGACTTGTTATTTTGGATTGTTACAAGGTGGGGTTGGAAAATGTGTCATCTCCTATGACATGCTCTGATATCTATGTCTATTTATATTTTATATGAAGTCTCTCTATCTATGGGTGGAAGTTTCATGCCCATCCTACAATTTTTGGAATGGATGAGGCATTGGGTGTTGTGCATTTGATATATCCAGGCTCTATACCTTATTGTAAACCTATGCCATATAGTTTTTTAAGAATACCATAGTTTATACACATCTATCCACTACACAACATTTGTCAAATATCTCTCATTCTCTACATATTAGGTCTTCAACATCATCAACTTTGGTAATATATGATATATATTCATAAAGTGAAAATCATCCAGTCAAAAATGCTAAAAATATGAAAAATATATGACTGCAACTAGTTATTAGACTTACAATATTAGCCCCCCTCAACTGGTCTTTAATGTCATCTCTCAAATTTTCTAAAACAACTTCTAGTTCATGACCTGATCCTTGCATATCCATATACGATACACCATGCATTTTGATATGAAAATATACAACATTCATACCTTGTCCCTCATTTTCAATTCAAACTCCATTGTCCTTGACTTGAGCAATGAAAATGTATTACACAAACTACAATGACCTCAAAGTTTTCAATGCATATAGTATGTGATAGAAACAAAACTTACATGGTACTCAACATCGATGTTGTTGATTCTCTCATTAACACCATGCATTGCAGCGGCATCCTCTACAACTACCTAAGTTGTCATCTTTCTCATCAGGTCCACCTTGAGCACATGCTTGCAAGTATATCCTTGGATTGAAAATAAGCAATTGCGCATTGACATAGAAGGTGTTACATTAAAGACATGATAATGTAATGTCTCATATTTTGTACTTTACACCCATATCATATGAGGGTCATTATTGTCGAAGGTAACATGAGAATCTAGGATGTTCAAAGCCTTTACCCATGAAATATTTTCATGTCTTTCTACTTTGAAGTTCCTATGGAAGCTGGTGTCCTTGCATATCTATAACCACTAATAATATATGTAAACTAATGTTTTTAATTGGTGAACCAACCAATCTATCATGTGATGTATAGAAGTCCTTACTATGCTTAGGAAATGACATTTCAAATGGAAAGGGTAAGATTCTATATATTCATTGGTGTCTTTCCCAACATGCAAAAGTGTCTGAAAACATTTCAACCACATTCCAAACCTGTATGCCCAGTGTTGCTCCCAATATTTGACAAAGGTAGGCTAAGAGAAGCGATATCTTTTTACAAACTTTTTAGACTCCCTTATAGCCATGTCCTCATTGGAAAAACTATGCATTATGAACCCTAAGTCTTAAAACATCACATGTCTGACATCATCATCTTTCACCTTTGTTATCAAATTCTTCAACCACGTGTGACAAACATGCCAAATGTATAAGTATACCTCATAGTCGAATGTATCCCTAAATAACATAATAGTTTTGCATAAGTAAATAGAATAAAGTGGGGATGGTGTTTATAAACATAAAAATATGAATTCCATGATACGTGTAGGAATAACGATGATGTACCTAATAGCTTTTATCTCCAAACCAACATCATCGACCATGAACGCACTAATTGTCCATTCAATGTCTTTCAAATGCACTCTTTGTAGGATAATTTGCATCCATTATCTTATGTCGATAGAACATGACCGAGACATAATGACCAATGCAATGGGCACACCTTCATATTTGAAATAAATTCCAACAATGTGTATAATTGGAATTGTAAAATAAAATAATAAAAACATTATAATATCTACCATTGTTATAAACATCAAAAAAAATATTATTATCAACTACTCTTACAAACATTGGCACAATACTTTCATTGCATTAATCCTAAATGTTGCATCCATCACCAATAAGCTATGCTTCTTAAATATCAATAACCATTCCAAATGTTGTGGGAGTTGCATACCCAAGATGAAGTGGATTTTCCCATCCCCATCAAGTTCTCTCCTATTGTGTCCCTGATATAAAACCACTTGTCAGGATTGGCCAACACCCACTCTTAAACACTTGTTTCATCATCAACATTATAGACATATTTTGCCTTCTTAAACAATCACTCTCTATTGTATATGTCATCCTTTCTCAAGAAATCATCTCGTTTTATTTCACAACTAAAAAATACAATTTTTTCATGCACCATCTCCCAATGTTTAAGATGGATAGCATCAGTAGGCATTCCCAATAATAGTAGCATGTGAACCCATTCATTAAGTTGGGGGATGATGTGAAGAGCAAAAAAAAATTATTACCCTGGAACTATTCATATTATTGGCCATGACAATAGTTGTGTTCATTGTCCATGTGTTCTACTTGATTATATGTGAACAACATATGATCGGGTCTACAAATCATGCATTGTGTGCTGAAATGATAATGACAACTACACATTATATGCCTTCGACCTGGCCGACTACCCTTTCCCAACATGGGCATTAAAGACTTGTCTTTGGACATGGAATCAATTTCCAAAAAGTCATTGTTAAGCACGGGATATACTAAGAGGGGGGGTGAATCAGTATATCATATATCTTATAAAAATTTCTCTTTATCAAATTCCACTTAATCAAACATTCAAGATATGCAATAAAACTGAAACAATAAACACCACACAAGATAAAGAGAGACACCAGATATAATGTGGAAACCCAATGTGGGAAAAACCATGGAGAACAATCTCAAGTATATGAATGAGTACCAACCCAAACAATATTTTCAAGAACCAACTTATAGGAGCACCAACCCCTTTGTTGAGCACCAACACATCAACTATTCATGAGCACCAACCCATAGGAGCACCAACCCCTTTGCTAAGCACCAACACAACAACAATTCGTGAGCACCAACCCCTTTGTGTATACCACACAAACTATCTCTTAATGTTGATATCTCAACAAATGATAGTTCATTACAACATCTCTTTTCTCTCTCTCAACTTTGCTCTTCTAAGCTAGATATAATAAATACAAATCATATTCATCTCTCACAATTGCTCTTCTAAGCTAGATATTAAAATATCAAACCAACCTCTATCACACACATTACAAATGGCTTCTTAATCCTTTAATTATAGATTTTAAAATGACCTTTGGCCTTCCCCCTTTGTGACCCTTCAATCCTCATGGAAAACGGTGCCAAACTTGTATGACCCTTCATATCCTTTCCTTTGAAAAGTCATGTGGTGACCCTTCATGAGCAAAAACATCCTTCTCTCTTTTGCCCTTATCTTGGTGACTTTTCATATTCCTCAAAGTGTCCCTTCATGAGAAAATTCACCCTTAGTCTTTTGTCTTCACTTGGTGACTCTCAAAATTCCCCAAGATGACTCTTCATGGGAAAATGTGTCCCATCTTTCTTTTGTCTTTACCCCATGGCTCTTTGACTTCTCTATGGGCCCTTCTTTTGTCTCATATGCAACCAAAAATATATTCATTAATATTAAAATAAATATTAACACACATTAGCCAAGATATATTTATTACAAACATTATTAAATGTAATGGGGCCTTTATCACCAATAATGCTAGACCTTTGACGTTAATGACAATATTTCCAACAATCTCCCCCTTTGTCATTGATGGCAACCTCAATCCTGAAATTGCCACATCCTATCACCTACACATACTGTCATCTGAAAACATGCAGTAACTCCCCCTTATTGTAGCAACATGTACCTATTCCCTGTACCTATTTTTGTACCTGTACATGTACCAATTATTCTCCCCTTTTGACATCAATGGTAAAGGGCCTACCTGGAGCTAACACTTAGCTCCCCCTCAACTAATGTTGAACATCAATGGCAAGAAGTAATAGAAATTACTCCCAACTTCTCTCGTAGATACTCAAATGTGTCTTTTGGTAGTGCCTTTGTGAAAATATCTGCAATTTGCTTTGTAGTACTAATATATTCCATCTTAACCTGTTGATCTGCAACCTGCTCTCTCAAGAAGTGATATCTAATAGGAATATGTTTTTTTCTTGAATGCATTACTGAATTTTTTGAAATATTTATAGCACTTGTGTTATCACAAAAAATGGAAATAGGTTCATCATACTTTACCTTGATATCTTCCAAAGTTTGCTTCATCCAAAGCACTTGAGTACAACACAATAATGATGTAATATATTTTGCTTTAGCTATAGAAAGTGATACTGAATTCTGTTTCTTGCTTAGCCATGATACTAAGCTTTCACCAAGGAATAAATCTCTTCCACTTGTACTTTTCTATCATCTAAGCACCCTACCCAATTTGAATTTGTATAAGTAACTAAATTGAAATTTTTACCTGTGGCATACCATAATCCATAATCCAATGTCCCCTTGATATATCTGAATATTCTTTTCACCAACTGAACACGAATATCTCTTGGAGATGACAGATATCTTGCAACCATACCTAATGCATGCATGATGTCTGGCCTCGATGCTATCAAATATAAAAGACTACCAATCATAGATCTATACAAATATTGATCTGTAATAGGTGAATCTTCATCCTTGCTCACCTTATTTCCTATACACATAGGTGTGCCAACTGGTGCACAATCCTCAAAACCAAATTTTTTCAACATTTCCTTGGCATATTTACTTTGAGATATGAAAATTCTTTTATTTGATTGAAATATTTGCAATCCTAAGAAAAATGATAATTCTCCAAGCATAGACATCTCAAATTTTTTTTGCATTCTATCAAAAAATTCTTTTGTCATCTTTTCAATATTTCCTCCAAAAATGATATCATCAACATATACCACAACAATCAATTGATGCTCACCTTATGTTTTGATGTAAATATTACTATCATCAAATCCTCTCTTGAATCCTTGATCTTGCAGGTACTTATCAAGTCTTGAATACCAAGCTCTGAGAGCTTGTTTTAATCCATACAATGCTTTATTTAATCTGCATACATGGTTACTAATATTTGAGTGAATAAACCCCTCAGGCTACTCAATGTAGACCTCTTCTTCAAGATTCCCATTTAGGAAGGCAGATTTGACATCCATCTGAAACACTTTGAAATTATTAAACACTGCATATGCAAGAAACATTCTAATAGCCTCTAACCTTGCCACTGGTGCAAAAATTTCTTCAAAATATATTCCCTTAATCTAATCATATCCTTTACATACTAATATTGCTTTATTTCTGGTCACTTCTCCATTTTCATTCAACTTATTTCTATAAACCCATTTTGTTCCTATCACATTGTCATATTTTGGTCTAGGCACTAATTCCCAAGTATCATTCTTTTCTATTTGATTTAATTCTTCATCCATAGACTTAACCCAATGCTCATCATGTCTAGCTTCTAAAAAATTTCTAGGCTGAATTTTAGATAACAAAGAGAAATTAACTTGTTCAGATTCACTTACCATTATTCTTCTAGTGTGAATTCCTTCTTTTATATCCCTGATGATGTCACTTTCATTATGATTTCTCTAAACGTATTTAGATGGAGTCTTGGTTCCCTTTTTCTCCTTCTCCTTTTCTTCATTTTCATCTGATTCTTCAAAGCCTTCCTCTTCAATGATTTTAGGAATGTCTACTGGATCACTGATTCTTTATGTTCCATCTTCTTCTATCCTGACATTTGCACTTTCAACAATTTTCTTGGTTCTTTTGTTATAACATTTATAAGCTTTAATTTTGTAAGAATAACCAAGAAATATACCTTCATCTGCTCTAGATTCAAACTTACCAAGTTTTTCATTGGTTCTCTTTATGAAGCATTTGCTACTGAAAACTTTGAAATAATCAACTATTGTTGGTTTGTCTTTCCATAGCTCATAAGGAGTCTTGTCACTATTGACTCTTAATAAATCTCTATTCTAAATATGTACTATTGTACTAACTACCTCTCTCCAATATTTATCTATTATCTTGGATTCATTTAGCATTGTTCTCAACATCTCCTGAACTGTTCTATTTTTTTGTTCAACTACTCCATTTTGTTGTGGAGTTCTGGCTGCTAAATAATGTCTCTTTATTCCATGATCTTCACAAAACTCAATAAATTGATCTGACATGAATTCTCCTCCTTGATCTAATCACACATTTGACTTACACTCAAAAAATTATGCCTAAGACCTTCTACATATAAAACATTTTTAGTTTTAGTTCTACCATTATCTAAACTTAGTGTACCTTTTCTAGCAATTTTGGCAGTAGTATTGTCTCAAAATTTCACTGTGCCACCATTGATCTTCTTCAAGGTTATGAACTTGCTCTTGTCTCCTATCATGTGCCTCAAATATTTTCTATCAATAAACCATGGCTTTTCTTCATTTCTTGCATGTAAAGTTGTCTGGACCAACATAGAACCTTCAGGTTGTTTCTTCTGCCAGGTTTGAACCTTTTTCTTGATGAATGCAGCCCTGAAACTCTGGTCCTTCTTGACTAACTCGAACACACTTCTACAATACCGAGATATGTGTCCAAATTTATTAAAATTGTAATAAATTATGGTCTCTTCATCAAATCTTGATAGAGGAGCAAAAGAGTTATAGCTTCTGCTTGACTCTACATGACCTTCCTTTTCCTTATTTTTGATATTGTTAGCTCTTTTTCTAAATTCTAATTTTTTATGACCATATCCATTAAAATAAAAATATTAACTATAAAAATAGGACCTATTTGTGTAACTCTGACCTAATTGCCTTTTATAGCTTTGTTCCTTCCAGCCTTCTTTGTCCTCTGTATTCTTCACTTCTTCCCTTCTTATTTCCTCATTTGTAAGAGCGTCATCATAGCTCTTCTTCTTTTCAAAACCAATACCTATCTTATCTGATATTTCCTTTTGGATTTCTAATATCTTATTCAGCATATTAGTGTTATTCTCAAATTTTGAATCATTGGCTACTCTATTATTGATTGATTTATTTATTTTATCAATATCTACTTTTAAAGAAGCAATTTCAATAACATACCTCTCACATTCTTTTCTTACTATTTCCAACTATGTTGTTATATCTTCTTCATTCTTTTTAGATTCTTTAAATTGTGCTTGTAGATCTTCAATTATCTCCTTTGACGCCTTTTCATTTTTCTCGATCTAGCGCTTCAATCTTTGATTTTCATTTTCAACAACTTTTAACTCTTCTAAGGCACACATGAGTTCTCCTTCCATATTCACTTCAGCTTCATCCTCTTCTTCTTCTTGATCAACTATTATTTTACTTTCAGAGGCACCTTCATGTATGGCCATCTTGTGCTTTCCTAATCTACCTTCAAGCTGTAAAACTTTTTTAAAAAGGAACCTGCTCTGATACCAATTGTTAAGCATAGGATATACTGAGAGTGGGGGGGTGAATCAATATATCATATATCTTATAAAACTTTCTCTTTATCAAATTCCACTTAATCAAACATTCAAGATATGCAATAAAACTAAAACAATAAACACCGCACAAGATAGAGAGAGACACCAGATATAACGTGGAAACCCAATGTGGGAAAAACCATGGAGAAAAATCTCAAGTATATGAATGAGCACCAACCCAAACAATATTTGCAAGCACCAACTTGCAGGAGCACCAACCCCTTTGCTGAGCACCAACACAACTATTCATGAGCACCAACCCACAAGAGTACCAACCCCTTTGCTGAGCACCAACATAGCAACAATTCATAGCACCAACCCACAGGAGCACCAACCCCTTTGTGTATACCACACAAACTATCTCTCAATGTTGCTAGCTCCACAAATGATAGTTCATTACAACATCTCTTTTCTCTCTCTCACCTTTTCTCTTCTAAGCTAGATATTACAATATCAAATCAACCTCTATCACACACATTACAAATGGCTTCTCGAGCCTTTATTTATAGCTTTCCAAATGACCTTTGGCCTTCCCCCTTTGTGACCCTTCAATCCTCATGGAAAATGATGCCAAACTTGTATGACCCTTCATATCCTTGCCTTTGAAAAGTCATGTGGTGACCCTTCATGAGCAAAAACATCCATCCCTCTTTTGTCCTTATCTTGGTTCCTTTTCGTATTCCTCAAAGTGTCCCTTCATGAGAAATTGTGCCCTTCCTCTTTTGTCTTCACTTGGTGACTCTTGGAATTCCCCAAGATGACTCTTCATGGGAAAATGTGTCCCATCCTTCTTTTGTCTTTACCCCGTGGCTCTTTGACTTGTCCATGGGCCCTTCTTTTGTCTCATATGCAACCAAAAATATATTCGTTAATATCAAATAAATATTAACACACATTAGCCAAAGTATATTTATTACAAACATTATTAAATGCAATGGGGCCTTGATCACCAATAATGCTAGACCTTTGACATCAATGACAATATTTCCAACAGTCATCGAGGTCATATGAACACAAGTACCTACATGATTATGGTGAATAAATAAATAGTCATGTAAGATGAAAATAAAATGTAAATTAATGTTACATTATAGAATTTGAACAGACACTAGCTTAGAATGTATAGTGTGAGGTGACTCATATGACATATTCAGAGACTATGGTGATCTTGATATCCTTTCCAATAAATTATGAATATCTCTTCTGATGTGAAACACAAAAAATAATGCCCTTATTGATTCTCTTTTGATGAAGTTTTCAACACTATCTTACTAAACCTAGGAAACCCACAAGTCTTCCTCATTGACATCAATAAAATTGGCCCACTTGATAGAACTACAATCAGATAGACCCTCATGTGGATTCTATAGTTCAAGGTGCATTATTTCTTCCCACCTTTTTGCCATCTATTGTAGCCTATAAGGAGAACATTTCATTGAATGAATTAGAAATGGACTTTCCATATTTTGAGTGAACATAAGTTTCCATGTATTGCAGAGGACTTTTTCTTTCAATCGAAATCAATATAAAACCCTTCATAAAACATATGAAAATAAATGCATTAAAACTTAGAAATGGATAAAATAGTGCATGCACAAGGTAGTTGCATTTATAGATGATCTTAAGTGTCATGCACTAACTATGTGCATGTGGGTTGGGCCTAGGAATGTGATTTTGATACGAATCCCATAGCTTTAGGAAAGGGTTAAAAGAATATATATCTCTAAGAAGCCAATAAAATGAAGATAAGGGTTGAAGAATAGGGAATTTGTTATGAAGCCCATAGAATTAGGAGAGAGTAAAAAAAATCGATAAGAAGCCCACATGATATTCTTTTTGTCCATCAACTAGTCATTGGAAGTATTGAATTAGAGGCATGGACATACTGGTAATTTATGGAAAACACATGAAAGGAAATGCTAGTAGGTGACATAAGAAAAATTTGTGCGACATGTGTGCATTACAAATTATATGAGCCCATATGGGATGCAGTTTATCCCATTCAATTGTAATGGTAGGTTGCCTTATCACCGACAATAAGGTCAGGGCATAACCCATATTGAGTTATTAGAGATTTAGTGTAGAAAAATAGGCTGCTAATTTTATTGAAATGATTTCCTCGTATACTACCACTACCATAATTCCCACATGCCGGACCACCATTTTTGGCTACTAAATTTACGGAGGCCCATGAGAAGACAAAAAATAATTATGAAACTAAATCAAAGCTTCTTCTTCATTACATATACAAAATTTATACAAAAAGTTATCATGATGAAAAATATTCTTCTTCATTACATGTAAAAAATTATACCAATGCCCAATGTCAATTTTTTACAACTAATCCAAGTAGTACCCATCATGACCACTGACATTTCTATCATCCTCAGATTCTTCTTATGGTTTTGGAAAATTACTTCTTCACCACATTGCTTATTGGTATGTAAGGTCAGCCAACATGTGTCCGAGATATGATTCAGGATTTGAATCTATAGAATTCCACAATTACACACAATTATCATGATGATTGTCCCATGTTTAAATTTGAAATCTAATTACAAGGTGATATGTATGAAAGAATATCTTTGGCAAGAATGTTGCATAACTAGTTCTATCAAAGTACATGTCAAACCAACTTCTCATCATGGGATTCAATGATATTTCATGCTACAAAATAATTAATTTTGATAAGATATTAAACTTAAAATTAAATATAGCATTTCCATTTGTCAACATGACCAATTTCCTTTTAACATATCCAAAGTAAAAGCATTATTAGTATTCCACCAAATCTTGGCAATGTGATTTGCATGAGTAGCCCAAGAAAGTGGTAGCTGACTAAAAATTTCATTCAATTTAACTGCAACTTGATCTAAGTCTCTTCTTGTTACATCTCTAAGTTGGATTAGGTAATTCCATAAGTGATTGGAATGCCAACTAGAGAGGGATTTCAAAAATAATGACATACTACAAACAAACACATAAACCACCAATATGAAAAATATTAGATTAACATTCAACATAGTAATTTATAATTATTTTATGGGCCTCCATACTGAGATGGATCAATACATGCATGTGAGTGGAATCTCAACCATGAGATAAATGGATTCACCTCATATCGTAGATAATTCAATGCAACTACATGCTCTTAATATAGCCTTACTTTGATACAAGCACTTGGCACTAGATATATAAGGGAAAAATTAAATGAATGTATAAGTGCTTTGATTGAATGTCAAGACCTCTTGATAATACATGATAAAATAAACATAAGATACCCTTATTATAATAGGGCTGGATGATAATATAAATGATGAAATGACTAAGCGTTATGTGTGTGTGCATGCACATGCACACTCTTCAAGGGTATATATACACATGGGTTAAACTTAAAAGATAGTAAAGGGGGGAAATCAAGGCACAAAAGACCCATAAATTAAGGGGATAGCCATATGGGATAACTAAGGAAAAGACACTAAATGAATATTTTTGACATTTTGAGAGCATTTAGAATTCTACAAAGGAAAATGAATAGTTGATATTCAGGTTTTTATATAATTTTCATACGATGGATATATTATTATATGAAAATAGTGTTCACACAAATTCAAGTTATGAGGAAGACCTGAGTTAGGGGATGATGACATAAGGCCTAAAAAAATGAAAGTCTACAAAAAATATATAAATGTATGCACATAGACCATATGTGATAAAACATGAAACATCTTAATGTAAAGGGGTCTTGTACTAGAATTAGGTGTCTACAATAACACACAAATATAAAAGGAGATATGGGCCATCAATTTTAAATCATATCCTTTATAAATTATATAAACTAACTAATAGAATTCATATGATCATAAATGTTTATTTTTTTTATCGTCACCATATTGTTTTTGTTATGTGTTAAGAATATGAATATATAATATTATACATTAGCAACCATAATGTAGGTTAAAATGAATCCATTCAAAATTACATTTCAAATAAGACATTACAATTTAAAAAGGATATATTTAACATAAAACACAAGACATATGTTTTTAAGATCTCTCTCCTAACAACGTATGATTGTTATGTCTATTAATGGGTATGTTTGGGCCTCTAGAATTGAGATTGGAGAAAAGAGTCTAAATCAGAACAATGAAATAAACAATTGTGTTGATGAATCTTAAGGAGGCCAACTCTATGTTGGGTTATATCTCTAATGAATAGAGCTACACATCTTTGAACTTCATAATGAATATGATCTCATATAGAGCAATGATTTCATCTAAAGATGCAGTAAACCCTTCCATGAATGTCATAATAAATTGGAAACATATATACATAATGTTCCTTTAACTTTGGTTATTTATTAACAATTTTACAAATAAATTGATGTGTGGAATAAAGTGATTTGACTTCATGAAATGATGATGAGAGCATAATAGTGATTGCCCTAAAACAAATCTCAATCTAAAAGGAAGAATGGTGTATTTGGGATTTTTAATAAGTCCGTCTTCTATTTGAATATAATGAAAAAATTAGTGATCCATTTTTTATAATAGTTTCAATGGTTTTGTCGAAGTTGATTAATATATTATTTTTATATATCATCTCTTATGCATTTATTAATATCAACATGTATCATGCCTTAATGGAAAATGTATTAGGAGGCATGTGATTGATATCAATACCAATTCCCTAAAAAAAAAAAGTTGATTTAAAATATATGGGAAGAGTGTATTATATATGGGATTGATATCAACACCATAAGCCTCATGGGTATTCATGTTACATATCTATCCCTATCATAAAATAAAATATCAAATTTTACGTTGTCCCATTTATTTGAAAGCTCTCCTAATATTTATATAACAATTGTAATATATGATTATCATCAATAATTACAATATAACCCCTAATCCATAGATTGTATATCAGAAGACATCTTTACAAATTGCACCTGATATGGTCCATGTTTTAGGAGTTTTGACAATTATTTATTGTAGATCAGAAGATTAACCCACACATTTAAAAATTTAAAGAGTAATTTGAGGGATTAACTTACCAGTTACCTCAACACCACAGTAGTTCAACGTCATTTGGTGTTAGTAATAGGAATATCTTACCTCAAAGGCTTGTATTATTGGCTTCTCTTAACCTAAGAAATTTTATTAAAGAAGTTCTTAAATTCACTTTTTTCAAATAAACAATACTTCTGATGTTATTACTAATTTTGTTCTCTTCATTAAATTTGGATCTTTTAGTTGGGGTCCTTCCCCTTTATATTAATTTCCAAAAAAAAATGTATAATTATCAAACTGCCCTACCAGCTAGAAATTCCTATGACAATAGTGGTGGGAATTTCCCCCTCATCCCTAAATATAATTATCCACTACAAAAGGATCCAAAAAAGTGCCAAAAATTTTATTTTTGTTATCACATATCTAACATAAAGATAGATAATTTATTTGAATCATTTTATAAATTCTAAATAGAGCAACATTAGAAAGAGTGAAAAGTTTCATTTATGTGTTCTAATTAGACTCTGTAATGCATCAATAATCTAGGTGGAGATTTTATTTTATGTGTCAACTTAGTCATAATATATCACCATGCACAATGATATCTAGGAATGAAGAGATGAATCAGTAGACTAAGCCATTGTATTAAAAAAATTGAAATAGATATATTTTAAAAAGATATTCATAATTTACTCCATAGTGCATTGTCTTAGCTTTCTATGGCATGTTGACTATATAATTTGACCTTGTGATTATATTTGGCAGTCTAGTTATTTGGCTTGGGGATTTGAATTATCATCTTGCACTCCATTTTGTTGAAAGTAAATAATTGGTGAAAAAATAAGAGTGAATGCACATATCCACCAATAAATCCTAATAAAATATAATTCTACAGTAAAATAGGCATAGTAAGAGCTAAAAAAATATATTGTAAACACTTAAATGCTAATAAAACATTCTTGGCCATTTCCATAATGTTATGGTTGTTATTTCTCCAATACATGCAAATAAGATGAACAAATATCTCATGTTAATGTCTTAGGAGGATGATTAAATATGAATTACATAGCACCATCAGATGGACATAGACGTAATTGACTTGAAGTCTTGGATTCTCCCTATTCAATGGTTATTTTATTAAAGTATGGACCAATTAGACCGTAGATTAGATTGATGCATAAAGGACCTTGACTTAAACTTAATTGACTTGAAATCTTATCTGTTTAGATATTATACTTTTTAATCTATCAATGTTAGATGTTTTTAAGATGGGGAAAACTAAGATTTATTAGTGACAATGAGCCACATTTTAACCGATGCATTTTGAACAATAATCAATAACAAATGTTTCTATAAAGTATTAAAAAATCAAAATTTTAAGATATTTTTTTTTATGAAATATATTTGTATATTAACTTAATATAAATATACAAATCATTCAAAAAATAATATAGGTGGTATAAGAGCACACCACACAACCATACTAGGTAAAGCATAGGATCAAAAATAGAATCACCATGAATAACTAGTTAAAAACTAGGAACAGGTTATAATGTCATAATAAAAGATAAATTTAAGAAGTAAGAACAAATCTAGAAGGTGCAGGATCAATATCATTTAGACCCTAGATTAAACTTGGTAAGTCATTTCTATCTGGAATAGGCTCCCAACCAATAGCTTGAGCAGTGTCCCTATCATCTTTTGATGCCTATGTCCAAGTGGACGAAATGGCCAAAGAGAGCCTGGGGAACTTTTCCAACACATCCGATCGACCTTCAAGCAGAACCTCCCAAGCATCTAGATGCAGAGGAGGAGGAGGAGGAGTGTCCCAATAATCTTGATTAGTAGGTGAAACAGGTAGAGATTGCTACCCTTACTACTACACAGGAGGGGTCATGCACTAGTATGGGGTGCCATTATGAGATCCGTACTAAGAATGGATGCAATGATGCCCACGATGAGGTAGAAAAGTAATTCTATCCTCTAGTTTGGGATCCCTGGGTAGAGATGGTAGTTTTTAAGACATTACACAAGGATCATGTCCCTAGTGAGAAAGGAGATCTTGAAGGTGCCCAAAATCTATAGAAACTTTGTTAGCTTGAGCTTTAATCTACAAAAGAACATTGGAGATGATAGAGGACTTGCTCAAATCAAAAAAGTTAAAATCTAAAGAAGCATTATTAAACATAAAATTATTTCTTTCTTTCCAAAACTAGAAGAGAATCTCCACTCTGAAAGTATGCTGACTTGGGCATATTTGAAGGGCATCGTGGGTTTATCTCCAAGGAGGATGTGCTGCTAAAGAAAAAAATTGAGCTAGAAAGGCTTGAAAATATCATGGATCCACTTCCTAAACCTTTCCACTTTGGTACAATACCAAAAAAGATGAGGAAGCATCTCAAGGTGGCCATAGAAAAGGAAAATAGTAAGGGAAACTCCTAGGTGGATGATCCTTCTACCAATAGGTAAGCCTTGGTGCAGTATACACCAAGAAAAATTGGCAAGGTATTGTCCACATTGGAATCATCCTCAATGAGAGTAAGTAAGGAGTCATCCATAAAGTGACCATTAAGTAATTGCATATCTTCCTATGGGTTCACAACATCTTGAGGGAAATACATTCCTTAACAAGTCCCATAATTTGGGCATTACTAAGGAGATATCCAAAACCCCTACAAGTACATACAAGGTAGGAGCCAGAGGGCACCCTTGATGAATAGAGTGAAACAAACCAAACTAATTAGAGGTGACTTCATTAATGGAGAGGATGATCTAGGCATATACAAAAAACATCTATATGGTTTGGATGAAGCTGGGACTAAAGCCCAAGACTCAAAGAATAGCTAGTATAAATGGCCATTCGATACGATCATAATATTTTTCAAAGTAAATTTTAATGAACATAGCTTGTTGATTAGACCTTCTAGCTGAGTCTATCCTTTTCCAAAATGTTATTATGTTGTCTAAAATATAACATCTTTTAATGAAACCTATTTTTTTAGGGCACATGATGAGAGGTAGCATATTAATCAGAGTAGAGTGAATAGAGATTTTGTGGATCATACAGGGCATCACAATGTTAATTATCTCCTAGTAGTATTCTTAATCAAAGTTGGCTAGCTAAAATTTGGATTTCATCTCTTCCCAAGATAGTCAAGAGCGAGATCACCTATAGTATATATCCTAAATAGAATGAATACCCTTATAGAAGAACTTGAGAGTGTTGATCCAAGTGACTTATACCAGGGAAACTTCATTGAAATTAATAATAGGTGATCACTAGAGTGAGTGGGTGTTAATAGACAACCCATCTCATAAACCTGAACCATTTCAGAAAAGGCATGGTTTTATCTTTTCCCATGCATTCCAAATGATTTTATCCATAAAGGAACATGTGATTTGAATGGGAGATTTAATGATTATCAAATTAAGTAAGCCAAGCCCTTTTTAGGATTTCTTTCCCTTAGGTAACCCTGATGAGATGCAGTGCCTGAACACCACCTTCCAAGCTTCTTTACTCTTAATGGCCTGCACAATCTATTTGACACATAAGGTAGTTCCTTGCTAATCTATGTCAATGAGCACCATCCTTTTGGCATCTCATGTGAGGTAATAATATTCCCAAGCCACCATGTGAAATCCTTTACCTTGAGGAAAGTAGGACCAAAAGAAATCTCTAAGCAATTTTTCTAATTTCTTGTAAGATTTTTCAGAAGGCACCTAATATGAAGAGTAGTACACATGGGTAGTTGTAAGTATTTTTTATTAGATTTTAAATTTTCTTTCTAATGAAAGAGACTTGGTCACCCAGTATTCTAGATTCTTAGCAACTCTATCTACAACATATTGTCATAACAAGGGTGGCAAGGCATCAAAAGTAAAGGGTATGCCAAAAAAATTTAAGATTTCAACATGTTGGATCTACTTCCAAATATATTTAGCAACCCATACTGGTAGAGGGAGGTAGGATTACCTAAGGAAATGATTTTTTTGCCATTGTATACTAGAGCCAGAGGTGAGGAAGAAGGTTTTGAGACACTGTAAGGTATTATCCACATTGGAATCATCCTCAATGAGAGTAAGTAAGGAGTCATCCATAAAGTGACCATTAAGTAATTGCATATCTTCCTATGGGTTCACAACATCTAGAGAGAGATACATTCCCTTAATAAGTCGCATAGCTTGGGTATTACTAAGAATATATCCAAAACCCCTACAAGTACATACAAGGCAGGATCCAGAGGACACCCTTGAATAGAGTGAAATAAACCAAACTAATTAGAGGTGACTCCATTAATGGAGAGGATGATTAAGGCATACACAAAAAACATCTAGATGGTTTGGATGAAGTTGGGACTGAAGCCCAAGACTCGAAGCATAGCTAGTATAAATGTCCATTTGATACGATCATAATCTTTTTCAAAGTAAATTTTAACGAACATAGCTTGTTGATTAGACCTTATAGCCGAGTCCATCCTTTCCTAAACTGTTATTATTTTGTCCAAAATATAACTTATTCTGATGAAACCTATTTGTTTAGGGCACATGATGAGAGGTAGCATATTATGCAATCAAATTTCCAAAGCCTTGGTAATGATTTTATAGTAAACATTCTGAATGGTGATGGTCTACCAATTGTAGATCAATTCAAGATCTCCCTACTTAGGTACAAATTTAATGTTTCCTTTATTTATATTTTTACATAGAGAATGCATGTGAAATCCTTCTTGATAAAACTTATGTAAATCACTACTCACATGATCTCTGAGGGTTTTATAAAATTCATAAGGGAAGCCATCAATGTCTAGATATTTGTCATTAGCCATGTGAGACATTGCCTCGTGTAAATCATCGATGGTGAGGAGCCTATCGCAAGCCACTCACTGGGTGGGAGTGAGTTTACATGGCACCACTGAGAGACATTATTAAAGGGAAATTCCATGCTTGATCGAGGATGCTTGAGCTTTAAACACTTGTTGATAGTGGTGGACAAAGGTTTAAATAATGTGTGGGGTATTTATAAGTTTATTTCTAGCCTCAGAGATGACTTGAGTTTACTACTTCAATTTCTTAGCTCATAGCATTTGAAATAACTCTTTTGAATCTTTTTACTCTATTTTGAGCCAGTGAAGCTTGGATTTGACTTGAGCTCCCCATGCATTGTAGTTTTCTGCAATGCCATACAGAGGAAACTCTAACCTAAAAAATCTCATTGAAGGGATACTTTTCTAGAGCTAAATCCATGCAGTTTAAGAGGAAGTAGAAGAGTAAGAGCTTCTCCAAATTTTAGTAAGTTGGTGACCATAGATTCATAGAAAGTGAGAGGTCCTTTTGATGGCATCATACCACCAAATAATCCAACTAGATTCTTGGGAAAGATGTGGATCCAAATTTCAAACTCTTTGAATATGCACCAGTGTGGGCCCATCCTTGAGTAAAGAGGTGTTCAGGAAGAATTACATTTTGTGAACTTTTGGTTTCATGAACTACCATGTCACTCTGAAATGAATAGGAGAGTGGTCAAAGAGCCCAAAATCTGACAGCACCTATACCAAAGTGGAAAAACCATTATCAAAGGAGAAGTATAGTTGGGTGGACATCATTGCCCTATTTAGGCACTTTAGAATATGAGTGGGGCCCTCCTTGAGATTATTCCATTTGTAGCTTGGTAAATTAAATTGGGATAATAAAATCCCCATTTAATGTATATATAATACCATGCCTCCATTTTACCAACTTCCCACCATATTATCAAGTGGATAACTTTGTCCTCGAGGGATGCCAACATATTAAAGTCACCACATAAGATCTAATGAGCATCAAGGAGATCATCCACTATCCATCACCATAAATGGGTATGTTCTAAGGCATTATTCGAGGCATAAATGTTAATATAACCAAAGGAGTGTATTTTAATGATAAAAAGGGCCAATACTAACTACTTGGTGGGGTCCATGCCAGATTGTACTAAGTGCAGCTTCCACCTTAGATAAATGAATGTGATCACCCTTCCATGTCCTACATCATGATTGCTATGTAAAATGATATTGTCATGCAAAATGGAATAAATGACAACTGTCAATAAAAAATCCACCACTTTGACTTCTTATAGACAAATGATGTCCATGTTAGGAAACTTACTTCTAAAATCATGCACAATGAACTTGCATTTTGGGTTTATGAGACCTTGAACATTCCATGAAAAATAATTCATAGATAATGGCTGTCGAGGGACATGTCCTCTGAGTCAAGACCTTCCAAGGCATCATACTGATTCTATATAAAATTACCATAGTTGTCACTTAGAAAATCATCAGATTTCTTCCTCACAGTAGGTCAACCTGATACTCTCCTTCCTCCACCTCATCATTCCTTTAAGGAGGGATACGAGAGCATTTGGTTGCATCCCACTGAGTACGAAGTGGAAGAGTGGTTGAATTTGAGTTTGAAAATATATAAGAATTAGGAAAGGAAGCCTTGATAACTTGAGATAAGATGTCAGCTAGAGGGGTGTTAACTACCCCAAGTTTTTCCATTAATTTTAGGGCTTCATCTTGAGGAGGCTCTTTCTTAGTATAAGCCTGCTCCTGTGGGCTACTACTCGAAGATGGATTTACTCATTTGGGAGAAGGAGATGGACTTACAGCTTTGGGATGACTATTTTTCTTTCATACCATAATCCATTTGTCATCATTTGTCTTTTTGTTAGTTTTTAGAGATGTCTAAGGGGGAGAGGATGAGTGGTTGGACACATTGTTGCAATCCAATTGAAGTGGATAATATTGTATCTTATGATGTGTGTCTTGGTAGTGAAAGGAAGTGTTAGTAAAGTTGATATATAGGACTCATTTTGAGTATCTCACATCCCTAACTTGAATTTACACAAACTCCTTGAGGTCCTGGGAAAGGTATACTTCTACACGAAACCACTTTTGTAGTATAGCAGAGTAGAACTAATTTTGTTTATGGAAAACCACCTGACCTATACAGGATGTTATGTGGTGAATAAAGTGACAACAGGGGAATGAGAGGGATATAAATTCAACCTACATCAGGAATTTTAGAGCAGTGTGCTTTGAGACCATAAAGTCTCATGTCTAGGGGGAGAGAACCATGAGAAAATTCCTAACATACCAAGTGGTAGACCTATAGAGGATTCCTCTTGCATAGGATGGGTTGGAAAATTAGAAAATAAAAAACCTTTAATCATGTTCTATATTCTCTCTAACATAATGTTGTGAGCTGCCTAGTGGGTTTGAACCTAAGACTGTAGCATACTTTCAAAGGGAATTCTCCAAATAAAATATCCTATCAAACAAAATTGATCTAACCATTGAAACTCAGAATTCCTTTCAGGAATAGGCAATATAACATTAGTTTCTAAAGTATTATCTCATGGTAAACCTTTAGGATAAACTTCCTTAGGTGATTGTAGGGGGTCATTGCTCGATGCTCCATCATTCTTCTTTATAACTAAAATAGTTGGGATAGAATGGGGAGAAGTAATTATAAAGGTGGCCTCGACCAAAGGTGAGAAACCCTAAATAAAAATAAATGTAAGTCCCTTAGGTGACTTGAGGCCGTGGTGTGACACAAGCTAGACACATAAAAAATCAAGGGCTGACTCAATGGCACAAATAGAGGAAACCCTAGCAGAGAAAAAAACCTAATCTCATATCAGCTTATCTTAAGATGTTATTTTATTTCAATATAAATATTTAAAATATATCATATTTTTGATAAAATAAATTTTATGTGTCATACATATCAAGTCACCTAAATTAGAAGGTTTTATATTTTTTCACATCAATACCAAATAGATGCCATCACACATAGAATACAACTAAAGAGATAGATAAAATAAGATAAGATAAATATATTAATATTTATCAAATGATCATAAAAATAAATCAAAAGCATTTCAGAGTACAAAAAATTCACAATCATTGAGAAAAACTTTTCAAATTATATAAAAAATTTATTTATTTCTTATTAGAACTGCATATAATGGTGGTTCACAATTTCAATTAAAGCTTTACATTACTTCATTATAAGCTTTACCCTACATATATCCCCCCATAGATTCTGATTATAGCCTTATTAGAATTCATTCTTAGATTTGTTCATAAGGTACTACATGTGACTTGGGAATTGAAAATTTAAGAAAGTGTTTTCGCATGGCCTTCCACATTTTAAAAAAAAAGTTTCAAGAACGTTTTGAAAATATTCAAAATTATATTATATTATTTAAATATAAATATTTATAATATATTTTACACATTTTTATTGAAATACTTATTTAAAATCTTTACTTAAAATTTAATAATGGTTAATTTTAATGTAGAGTAGAATTAATTAATAATAATATTGTACATTACAATTAATTAATTTTACTATGTAATTGGATTTAGCTTTTAAGTTTATATTACTTTTATTTTTCTTATTTCTATTATCAATAATAGTCATGTGATCAATATTATACATATGATTTTATATTTAATTATCACATAACAAATATAGTCTCCAAAAATATAAATTAATTTTATAAAATCTTCAATCATATTATTATGTTATAGGCATTTATGTGGTGAGGATTTTACCTTAAATTCATATAATAAAATAAATATTCCTTAAATATGCCTTTATTTTTTATTTTTCCTCAATTATTATACCTGACACATCGACAAATACTTATACCTTTAATTCACATTTATACTCCAACTTCCAACTCCAGACTGAGTGTGTAGATTAAATAACATTACCTTCAAATAAAAGCATTTAGGTCAATATTATTAAATGGTATTTAAGTTCTAATTTAGACTTTACGTGAAATAAACAATAAAAAATTTCCAACAAAAAATTACTAAGATCACAACTTGCAACATAGAAAAATAAATGTGCACTATTTGTTTTCACTCTATCTAGTGATCAATCATGATATTGTTTATTTACAACTAAATACTCTTAGATGGGATATCGAAGGTTTATGAACAGTCCATACCTTTTTTGGTGTCTCATCTTAAAATATCTTTTTAGGTGCCCTATTGAGAAGATATACGACTGTCTAAACAGCTTCTTCCTAGAATGGCACCTCTAACTTCATAGTGGAAAGCATGTAATGAGCCACCTCCATGACTGAACGATTGCATCACTCCACAATTCCATTCTATTATGGTGTATAAGAGTAGTCAAGTTTATTTTGATGTCATGTTAATTCAATAATGATAAGAACTCCTTTGATGTGAATCCCCCCTCGATCTAAGTGGAGGATACAAGGAGGCCTCCCTGACTAGTCATAAAAAACTGGTAAAAGACCTTAAAATGAGTAAATGATTCACTCTTCTTCTCGATAAAAAACACCCATGTCTTTTTAGATAAATATTCAATGAACAACTATAAAAAGAGGTAGGTAGGGGTCTACACAGATTGGTATGTACCATATTGAGATTATCCTTAACATGTGAGGAACTTGGCTCAAATGAACCCTATGTTGTTTACCAACAAGGTATACAGGGAAACAATGAGACAACTGAGGAATTCCATGTACCATGGCCTTAGATATGAGATGGTACAAAGAGCCCATAAAAAGGTGGCCATATTGATAATGATATAGAGTAGTAGATTCTGCCATAGAGGGGGAGAAACTAACTACATTAGATGAAACATCATCTAGGGTAAATGATCAATTATTAAAAAAAGATCTAGCAATTACCTTACCTTTATGTGAGATGAGACATTATTTGGTGCCATTCTTGATCATAAAATTCACCTTTACCTTATTATTTAAGATTTCACTTAAATACATGAGATTTTTTGTCAAGCCATATACATATACTACCTTTGTGACAGTACATGTTTTTATCTCGAGAGGAATGGTGACAGTTTCAATTTATTCTATAATATACTCTTTATTATCTGTAATCCAAACTTGATTTCTAGTGGGTTGATTTGTTAGTGAATCAAATAGATCTTTACATCCTATAATATGCTTGATAGTGCCACAGTTGATCAACCAAACATTACTCATTGGTGATGAGGTTTGGGAGAAAAGAACTACATTATTATATGTGCCACCATAATCTAATTTTACTAGTACCTCCTCTTTAGATTCATCATCCTATTGATGTTATGTCACTACATGACCATGCTTCTTCTGTGATCGCGGATGTCTTTTGGATTTATGTGAATCATCTTCATTAGATGTGCCCTCTTGACTAGATGAGCCTTGTGTAAAGGCATTATACCAACAATGATCAATGTCATGCATATCGGTGCAGTAAATATGATACCATCATTTTTCCTTCTTATATTTATGCTATTATTATGACTACTTTGGTGGTTCTTTTGAGAATCTTTAACCATGTTGCTTGGAAATCAGGGCTTTATCCTCAAACTCATCTTGCATGAATTGGATGTCTTCTTCTTGTTGAAGAAAATTCACCCTTTCTTAGAAAGACAATACTTTATTTTTAATGTTGAGTGTCATGATGAATATTCAAAAATGAGAGGAAAATCTCTCAAGTTGATCAGAACCAATAGTTTGACCTCGATCATTTCTCCAAGTGAAACTAGTTCTGCTCAAAGTTCTACCACCCTGCATAAGAAATACTCAACTTTATCTTCATCTTTCATACTGAGTATGAATATTGGAATGGAAATGGAGGATCTTATTCTAGTTCTTCACCTCATAAATAGTGTATATAATTCCCCAAGCCTCCTTTGATGTCGATGCATCCAGAATATGAGGTTAAACCTCATCAATGACACTAAGTGTGATCAACATCAGGGCTTTAACATTGGAGTTATAATATTTTGTTTGCTTCTTAGCTCTGATAGTATGCGTCACTATACCAGTGATGATGCCCCATAATTCTTCAAATTAAATAATCATTCACATCTTTGTCTTCCATGTGGTAAAATTTGTCCCTTTGAGAAGTTGGGCAATGGATAAGAGTAATTTTGGTGCAAAAATTTTATTTACTTATTTGTAAAATATTTCAAAATCAAAATAATATTTTATTACTTCAAAATTATTATATGTACAAATAAGTGTACCTTTTTTCAAGGAGCAGATTGAAATCAGCTTCTTATAATACCTTATTTTCTCTTGCACATTTACACTGCTTCTGCATGCTTGCTAGTCTTCTTAACCAAAGTCTTCCTAACCACTAAAAAGATTTTATTCTCAAGGTTTCCAATAACTTACCTTGTGCGCTATTGAATTTATCTTCTTATAATGGTGGTGACTCATGGTTAGCACCTTTATGGATACTATCTGTCATAACTGGTTACAGAAGCACATGTTATTATTAGTTGTGTCTAATTTTAAACCAAGTGTGATACACTTTATGGTTATGGTCCAATGAGAAGTGAAATAAATGGATTGTGATCTTGTATTTGGTTATACCATTGTGTTATTCTTTATTCATCTCTTGGAAGGGTCCAATTTTCAAACCCTATGATTATTTATAGATTGGAAATGCCAATGATCTCTACAATTACACTATGAACTCTTTCAATAGGAATCAAAATTATCATGTTACTCTACATCTTCCTACATAGTAATGGATAGGGAACAGTGGCACAAGCCAAGTTGATAGCTCTGATACCAGACTAGAAAAAATGAATGCTTTGAGTGATTGAACATTAATACAACATGTGAATTTATATAATATAAAATTGGTTAGGTTACCTTCCATAATGATAACAAATTATCGAACACCTAATCACAATAACTAAGTGGTGTTTATTACCAAATAATGTAATATCTTTGATTACGCTAACAATATCACCTTCTGCAAAGAGGAAAACCAATCTTTAATTTTTTAGATTGCAAGATTAAATTTCAGCATATTAGATTGCATAACATTCCATATTCACAATGGTTAGATACCGGTGTTTGGTAGATGGAAAAATGCCTCACAATGATATAAAAAGATGATTTGAAAGAATAAGTAAAATAATCAAGGTTTATATCACTATCCATTAATGAGGTAATAGCTATTGACAAAACACCATGGCTATGCATGCATGTTTATACATTTTAGAACCATTCTAGGAAACCTAGTCTATTATCTATACATAATATGACTAAAAATTGTAATGCTAAAAACCTTTGCAAATTGGTTATTTCTAATTTTATGGATATTATTGGGATGAGTTACCATGATATAGGTACCAAGTTGGTGTGTGTTGGTGTAGATGGTGTATCAGTAATGTAGGGGAATAAAATAGGCTTGTGTGTTCACCTGAAAACATTAGTTTCCCCATATATGACTCCAATCTATTGCATGTCACATAGAATGAATCTTGCTTACAAAATTTTAAGCACATAAAAAAATGTTGCAAAAGTGGAGGAGTTTATCCAAAACTTGCATGTGTACATGTCATGCAATCTTAAAATGTTTTTAGATTTTGATAAATTTGTGAATGGAGTGACTAATGGAAAAAAAACAATTAAAAGATGATGATACTATATGGATTTCCATGTATGACCCTACATGTAGAATATTTGAAGATTATCAATCATTGACAGGTTTTATGTTTAAGTATACGATGAAGGTTGACAAATCAAAATATTTATTAAACCATTTGACAAATTTTGAAACTTTTCTAGCATTATATGGTATTTTGCCTAGGATGAATGAAATGCATTTTTTGACAAAACAAGTGCAAGAGAGATCAATATATATAGTTGACTTCATATGGTTGAGGAAACATGTTTATCTATCTCTTGATATATTATACTACTTAAATGAAAGTTTTAAGGGACCAATATTTGAGAGTGAGGAAACTTTAAAAATATAAAGGACCCTAAAAACTATTTGAAAGTCAATATTCATGATCATCTTTGTATTTTCATTAATGGAAAGGAGATACCATCACACACTCTCTAAATATGAATTAATGTAGTTGGATTAGAATTGGAAGAAGTACCTATAACAAGGGTTCTATATGATACTAGCATATGCGACACATAGATGAAATTAAGATACATTTCAAAAAGCTTATCTATTGAAATTTGAGATCATTTTCAAGGGATGATTTACTAGAATCCATGGGGGTGGTGAATCCTACATTTTGGAATAGTGTAGAGGGTGAAAAAAGAACAAGTAATTTATTTATCAAACATGGGTACTCTTATTAAACATTTTAGTAAATCTATATAAATCAATAGAGAGGAATTTGAGGGTATTTTGAAAAAAGATTTACTCAAAAAACTTTCAATACTTTTTAAAATTACAATGGTTGAACAATATCGGTTTTTAACTAAACCAACAAAAATAGGTTCTATTACAAGGCTATGGAGGAAATTATATCACACAAATGTTCTGCATGAAGAAATCAATGAATATTTTAGATTACATGAATTTTTCCAAACAATGATTTTGGTGTCCATGGAAGATGAAAGGGTTTTTAATGCATTATATTTTGTTAAATCAAAACCTTAGAATAGATTGGATAAAAATCTTGAGACATGTTTAAGGTTGTATGTTTCAAGTTAGGAATTAGATGTGTTTCCATATTATATATATATATTTCAATTTGGAGTACTCTAACTGAAATAAGAGGTGTCACGAACACAACTAAAAAAGAAGATAGTGAAAATGCCAGTGAGATAGTACATATAAATGTTAGCAATGAAGCACGAGTTGTAAAAGGGTTGTTTGAGATACCTAATTTTTAGTTTGTAACTTTGTAATATGTATTTAAAATCTACTGAACAATATTTATGTTGTTTATTGGACAATAATTTCTATTTTTAATTCATCAATCTATTAAATTGTTTATGAAATGTTTAATTGATTTGATTTGAGTTAAGTTGTTTTCAATGTTGAGATAAGTTTTTTCCCAATATTTAGCATTCTAAAATAATATTCTTTACATTGTGAGTTGCAAAAAATAGTTCATATTCAACATTCTGATCTTTCAAATTTTTTGACTTTTTAAACCAAATTGACATTGTTAAATCAAAATAAATTATTATACAAAAAATGCTAAACAATATTTTTATATTTGAAACCTACAATAAAACAAACCAATTGAACATTTCAATGATTTACTACACATCGGAGCCTAATATGAGTCTTAAGACATTTTATTCATTCAAGGAAAAAAGATCATGTACACCCATACAAATAAAAAATAAGACTCAAGAGTAAGGAATCTAAAATTACAAAATATATTTTAAATATTATATAACATAAGTTTCTTGTAATTAAAAAACATAATCACAAAACAACTCTTCAGGCTTTGAAGTCAATCCTCAGTTTTCAATAATTTCAAAACATAAGTAATTAAAAAATAACTCTTGAGCTTAAGTTTCATTATGTATGTCCTTCCACTTGTTGGTTGGTAGTGGCTATGTTGTCTATGAGGATCGGGATCCCTGATTCTTTAAAATATTTCACAATATTACTGATATTGGCAAGAGTTGCCCATTCTTTTGCAACAACATCCCTTGCTGAAAAAATGATGAATCCACTTTAGATCTCTATTTAAACAAAATCTCAAGGTCCAAGCCATTTTCTCTAATGATTTTATTTAATGTATTATTTTGTTTATTTAGTAAAACAAATTTTTCCTTGAAATAAATTGCTATAGAAATACTTTTGTGTGCACTCTTCAAATGCATGTCAAGGACAACATCTTAGTTCTTCAAATTTGTATATTTTAACTGAAAATGAGTAAAAAATATTAATTAGTTAAATATTTTAAAATAAATTTTTACCAGTGAAAAATAATAAATAAACTTACCACATATTGTTTTTACAACATTTGCAAGATCCACAAAGCTTTTGATTTTTTCCCATATTTTATAGTACATTTGGGCTTCTGCATTTATGTTATCAACCTTGTTTAAAATTATATCAATAACATAATCATTAAAGCTATTAATCATTGCAATATTTATAGAAATTGAAACATTAATTTTTATTGTTTGATGTTCCATCGTTGAGTACAATTGATTGCTTTGTCTTTGGTTGCAGAAACAAGCATTTATTTCTTGAATTAGTACTTTTGCCTGATACTCACATGTTATTAAATAATCAAGTTTAGGAATTAAAAAATCAATAACATAGGATTAGTATTCTCTACCAATAAATTATAAAATGGAAAAAATTACATTGGTCATCTGTTTATGGAATCTCCTCCATAGGACTACCTTCGGTGTTGCTAGGGAGAGAGTTGGGCATATGAGGTCACTGCAAAGGATTTGTGGGATGAGATCCTTGTATCATATCATATGGATTAAAAAACTCCATGGGCTTACCACTATCAATCCAAAATACTCTTCATCCATGCCAATATTATGAAGAACTGTGGTTTCCGTTGCACTAGGTAGACCACTGAGCAAAATGTTTAAAAAATCAGAGGTTAATACACGAATAGTGGCACCACTCTATGCTAGCATAAACAAATGTTTCCCAATTTTAGTATTTATAGGGCTAGGATGGGGTGGTGGATGTGGCAGTGGGAAATTTCTCCTTTGAGAAGAAGAATGGCCTACAAATCAGACTTAAAATTACTAAAATGACAAATAAAATAAATATATTACTAAATTAGCATATAGTAAAAATTAGAAAACTTAGTTTTATTTAGGGCACCTTTCTCTTACTGTTGCATCTAAATTTTGAAAGGTCTACAAGACCCCCTAGTGTTTGCATTACAAATTATGCCATTGTATATATAAAAGAGGATTAAAATATTACAATGATAAAATTACCATTTTTGTTAATTTAATCAATGCAAAGATGGTTTATGAAGCTATACCAATAGCATGAGTTGAAAATTATACCGGAGGTGCAATCGAAATCCGCATGCATTTTATTCTTACTATTTTATGTATGGGCACCTATGGAGATGATTTTGTATCTTCTTCCATGTCCATTTCTGCCATGGCCTTAGATGGTTGACAGCCCTTGATTGTTGCATTTATTGTGGAAATTATTTCATTTAATTTTTTCTACAAGAAACAACCAAAATATTTTTTTAATTAATGAGATTAATATTTATATAATTATTTGAAAATAATTTTAGTAAAAACTACAAAGCAAACTGACCTCCTGAGCTTCAAGTGAGAGTGTATTGAAAAACATTGCAGGATTGAGAGTAGTTGGAATAGTCATTGCTTGCAAATCAAAAAATCCTTCATGGTACAATATAATGATATAATTACAACATGAAAGCTAAGATTTGTCATTGCACAGAGAAAAGTTTAAAACATCTTTAATTCTATTGGAAATGAAAGTACACTAGTCAAATAGTTGAATAATGAGTGTAAAAAAAATATAGATAAGAGCCTAGAATGGAATGTTTGATTGTCTACCTTGATAAACAATTCTTTCTTGGAAATTTTCAATAATCCCCAGCAAAAAAGGATTTTTCACACATTCAACTCTCATCCCCCCTTTAATGTGCATTGAGGATCTTAAAAAAAATTAACATGTAATAATAACTAATATAAGTAAAAGTAGTCAAAAAATTGATTAATTATAAATTTTAAAATGTCATACCATCTAGATGTAGCCCATAATAGGACTCCAAATATTTTTTTGCTCGCCATTCAATAAGGCCTTTGTTGTGACTAGGTCCACATCCTTATAAGGTAGACCTGTCAGTCTTTGGATATCCTTTAGATGGATTATAAGTGAAACAATACGGGAACTCAAGATAATTTGAAACAAGGAGGAATTAGTATCAAATATTTGTAATAAAAAATTTTAGGAAATGAAAATATTTTTCATATTGCGACATGTAGATAATGCCATTGAATTTACAAGGATCCACCCACTTGTTGTATGTGTCTTTTTTCTACGTAAGTCTTTGTATGAGAGTGCATGTTAAATTTATAAAAGTTATTTTGGTTTTTCCCTCTTTGCTTCTACTTGAAGGTACATTGGGTGAGGTTTGGGAAGTCATGAGCACTATATTTGTACTAGGGAGTATGTAAAATAGGTTTATGAAAGCTAGAAAGATGGGGAAAAAGAATGTCAAGAGAGAAATAAATGGGGGAAAAGTGCAATGTAAGTTACGATTGGGACTTTTATAGGCATCCATTAGGATATGGGTGAACATTTGCATGATGTGGGTGGTATCCTACATGTCATTGTCGAGCCATCAATATGTCAATGTTATGCCTCACTACCTTGCAAATGATTTTTTTTTTAAATAAAAAGGGTAAAAATATATTAATAA
Organism: Torreya grandis; assembly: GCA_037957365.1. Lineage (NCBI taxonomy): Eukaryota > Viridiplantae > Streptophyta > Pinopsida > Cupressales > Taxaceae > Torreya > Torreya grandis. Next base: position 3,701,515 of record JARHVA010000398.1, on the reverse strand, counting down.
AAGAACAAGAGCATTACAAGAAGAACGAGGGACCGAAATCCCCAAAGGAAAACAACAAGCGCAAAAAAACTGGGATGAACCCACCTATATGTTGATATGAGCCTTCCTATCTTCCTCCAAAATATGTTCTAGATTAAAGCGAAGCTCCGGGGAGAGAGACTCCCAATCCTCAGAATTACCACCATCTAAATGCTCAGACACCCATTTTGCCAAACAATCTACTACTCTATTCCATTCACGGTGAATATGAACAAGCCTAATTGTATCCATGAGCAAGCTAATCCTCAAAATCTGCTGCACAATCCTAGCCAATTGCCAATTGACATCCAGCACTTTCCTCTTAACAAGTAGGTTGATCACGACTTGAGAATATGATTCACAAATGATCCTACGCCAACCCAACACCTGAGCCTTCTCAAGAGCATAGAGAATAGCCTGACCTTCCATCATGTTGTTGGTTTGCATCCCCTCATGGACCATAAAGAGAAAAAACACCGTACCTTAAGAGTCTCTGCCTATCCCACTAGTACCCGCAAGGCCGGGATTGCCCCTAGAAGAGACATCTATATTGATCTTGAGAAACCCATTGGGAGGGTACTGCCACTAATCGTCCCTATGAATCTTTTCTTTACCCTATCGACCTCTCCTAACACAAGCCAAATTACCTGCAAATCATTGGATTCCTAGGTGCACCACCACCTCAGCATCCTGTTTGGATAAAGGGAGACAAACCTCACTCTTGGCCTGCACAGTCTCCTAAATCATCCCTATAACTTTTTTCCATACTTTTTGCACCATAATCCTCTCATTCTAGAATACCCACCTATTTCTCTCCAACCAGAGCTGTCACAGCAAAAAGATGGGCCCCCTTATCCAAACATTTTGCAGAAAAGCCGTCCTTGAGGGGGGTTCTCCCACGCCACTCCAAAAATTGACCAAGGATGAAACATGGAGACAGGGGCGCTACCATACATCCCACCAATAATGCCAGAGTTGCAAAGCAAAGGAGTAACAAAAAAATAGGTGAGCAGAATCCTCCTCAGACGCTCTGCACATAACACAAACGGACATGCCTTTGAAGCCTCTTTTATGGAGATTGTCCCAATTCAAGCACCTATTCCAAGCCAACAACCAAAAAAAGCAATTGCATTTTATCCATGAGAATTTATTCCAGACCTATCTCCACCATTGCACTTCTCCCCTGCCCAATCTCTGAGATAATAAAGCCTGATATCCAGAAGTAACAGTGTAATTTCCTTTAGGATTGGGAAACCAAGCAAGCTCATCTTCCTCCTGGAGGGAGCTACATCAGCATTTGGAAAGGAGGTTCAGTAGTTCATCATGCTCCTCTTGCATTCCAATAACTAGCCAAACCTCAGGCACTTTCCATTTTGCCACCTCCAGCTATCTGCAAGAAATGTATGATTTAAAGTCACTCACCTGAGACCAACCAGCATCAAGGAATCTTTGGCAAAGGTTTGATAGATTAGGGAACTAAAAAATAATGGGAGGGTTACCATCCCAAGAATCAATCCAAAAGAGAGCTTTGGATCCTTGCTTACAAATCCAAAATAAGCCTTCCTTAATAAGAGCAGCCCCTTTTTTGAGAGTCCTCCATATCACTGAGCCTTTCCAAATGAGTGGATAATGAGGAATATCACTCTGAGTGGCCCCCAAATATTAATTTTAAGAGAGAATTCTAGCCCAAGCCTTGTCTTGTTCATTGCACCAGCGCCAATAAAGCTTAGCCACCAAAGTAACTCCATTTAAATTTGTTTGCCTTAGGCCAAGCCCCCCATGTTGTTTGGGGCTAAAGACCATCTCTCATCTAACTAAGCTCCATTTTGAGGTCATCAAAGTACTAGCCCATAAAAATTACCTAGTAATCGAGTCAAATTCCTTAACAATTCCCACCGGGGCAACCTGAAGCATACATCTGTAAATGGGCAATGCCTGCACCACAAATTGAATTAATTGAACATGGCCCACAAAAGAAAGCCACCTGTGAGTCCAATGATTCACCTTCACCTGAAATTTATCCAAAATATTCTGCGAGGATTCTTTGCGTATATGGCCAACTGTAATAGGAATACCCAGATAAATCAAGGGGAGAGTCCCAATCTAGAAATGCATAGTCTGAGTAATTCACTATTGTATGGGAGCCGGTGTATTAAAGAAGAAGATGGATGACTTATCTTCATTGACCTTTTTCCCCGAGGCTATTAGATAAACATCCAACACCCTACGCAAATTGATGGCTTCACTCATTGTGGCCACGCCCATCAGAACAGTGTCATCAGCAAATTACAAGAGAGACTGCGCCAACAATTCACCCCCCCCATCGCTAGCCTTGAATATGCCCATCCTCTTTATTCCTTTTGATCATCCTTCCCAACCCTTTAGCAAGAAGAAGAAAGAGATACTGAGACAAGGGATCTCCTTGTCGCAGCCCCATAGAGGCATCAAATAACTCTGTATGTTCCCCATTGATAAGCACCGAAAAGGAAACTGAGGAAATGTAGCTCATGACCCATTGGGTCCATTCATCTGCAAATCCAAAAGCTTTGAGAACCTTCCATAGGAATGACCATCTGACCCTATCAAAAGCCTTGGCCATATCTAGCTTAATAAACATTGGCTTATCCTTGGAGATGGCCATGGAGTGAATGGACTCAACCGCTATGACAATACCATCAAGAATTTGCTTGTCTTCCACAAAACCACTCTATTCTTCAGAAATCACATCTCTGAGCCCAATTTTTAACCTTTCTGCAATGATTTTAAATATGATTTTATAAACAACATTACAAAGAGATATAGGGCGAAACTGACTTAGCCTATCAGCTCCTTCGCATTTCGGTATGAGGGCAAGATAAATCACATTTAAAGCCTTAAGCATTTGCTTATTCTGCTGAGATTCTTGAATAATAGCTAAAAGATCCAATTTGATAATATCCTAGAATTCTTGATAGAATTCAGCTGGGAAGCCGTCAGGACCAGCTGCTTTCCCCTTTTTCATCTGGGAAATAGTCACCTCAAACTCCCCAAGTGTGATATCCTTCATTAAATTCTCATTCATTTCATGCGTCACCAGGGGTAGAATGTAGTAGAAAACCTATGCTTCTTCTAATAATTCCTCATTCGCATCTTCCCAAAAAAGAGTAGAGAAATACTGCACCACCTCCTCCGACATTGCAGGAAAGGAATTATGCCGCTCACCTCTTTCATTGACCAGGACCGAGATAGAGTTGTCGTGCCTCCTGGCTTTGGATGATTGAAAGAAAAAAGAATTTTTTTTGTCACCTTCTTGGAGCCATTCTATCTGATCTTTCTACTTCCAAAACACTTCCTCTCATAGCTCGCATTCCTTCAGGTCTTTCACAGCCTGAGCTTCATCTTGAAGTAAGATTTCAGTCAATCCTTCCTCCCTAATTATTCTCATGATATCATCAAGCTTATCCTATGCATCAGCCTTAGCATGAAAAATATTCCCAAAGCTTTGATGATTCCACTATTTAAGCTTATACTTCACAAACTGCAGTAATTTAGCAAAAATATACATCACCGTACCATGGGCAGGCATGCCCCACCTCCACCAGTTGGCCACACATTCGAATAATGATTGATCTCGTAGCCACATGAGTTGGAATCTGAAGGAAGGAGAGTGAGGTTGGTACTTTGAAACACTATTTAGCTTAATAGGCCAATGATCCGATCCTCTCCAATCCAAAATTTTAGACCCTGTAGACCACATACCCCCGACCCAGTAGCCACAAACCAAAACATGATCCAGTCTCTCAGCAATCAAATGTTGGCCAGTCCTCCGATTGTTCCAAGTAAACTATCCGTTGTTGGGCCGAATGTCTACTAGATTCAAAACTTCAATGTAATTTTGTATAAGCAAAGTAGAGGGGTCAAGCTTTGTCATACCACCACATTTTTTAGTCAAATCCAAAATAGCATTAAAATCTCCAGCCATAATCCAAGGTTGGAGGGGAGCCAAGCTGTGGACAAAACTAATGTGGCCCCATAGGGATTGTTTACCCCGCCAATCAATAGGGGCATAGACATTGGATAGAAGAATGACTTCCCCCGTCTCAAATCTGGAAGCCATCATAGTCAAGGAAAACTTAGAGGACAACCATCCTATGAGGCTGATCTTGCGAGGGTTCCAAAGGCAAGCTAATCCCCCCAATGCATTGATAGTCCCCTTATCTCCACAACTTAGGTGTTAATCTGGACATAGCATCTACTGAAAGCTTAGTCTCCTACAAAAATACGACATCAGGTCTTTGACTTCTAATCAAGTTGTGAACATCATTTTGTCTAGGGCTGCTATTCAAACCCCTTACATTCTAGGATAGTACAATCATTTTAAAGGATTTAGAAAGTGAGCATCCAGAGTCTTCATTGACCCCAACTCCACCAAAGTCTATCCCATTAGTTTCATCTTTTCTAGGTCTTTTTTCTTGCCAAGCTTGACCGATATCTCCCCCCCACCCTTCTTAAGGTCTTTTTGAAAAAGTCTCAAGTGAGGAGAAGATTTACTACTCCTTGTTGCTCCTAATTCTCTAGAATTCCCTATTAAAGATAAACTCCCATCTTCTTTAGAGGGAATAGCTGAGGAAGTCAAAACATCTGATATCAACATCTGTTGGTCCATATCCATGTGCCCATCCCCAACATCTTGTGATTCAGTTAAATCAATTGAAACATTATTCTCCTAGGCTAGGCCCTCAATCTGCTAATCCAAAATCATCAACCCTGGGTTCACCTCCTGTTGGTTAAGGTCATCTAGAATTTCAAATCTGTTAAGCGAGTCATATGCCTATCTTTCCTTCAAAGACCGCTTGTGACCCCTACTTCTATATCGCCCTTTAACTAGGATAAAACCATCAATTCCTGGTGCCTCACTTGGAATCGAGCCCTTCCCTTTGTTAGTTCCAGGTGAATTACGAGCAGGTTGAGCAGGCTGAGATTCAAAGGTTTTAGATTTGGGATACCATCGTTGTAAGTGACCATAAGCATGGAAAATATGACAACAAAACGGAAGAGTTTCATAATCCAACTGTTGTACCTAGGAAAAGGGTCCCATACTCATTTCAACAGCATCAGGTATTGGCTTACTAAGATAAATTTCAACACAAATACGAGCATAAGTCATTACCTTTTTCCCAAGGATTGACATTGATGAATCAACTGGCCTTCCCAGGAGGGACGCAAGCAATTGCAAGGTATCTTCACGACAGCATTCCACCAAAAAGCGAGGTAGCTGCACCCACACCAGAACATGGTTTGGCAATTCCTCTGAAGGTATAAAACCAGCATGCCATGGCTTGATAAATAGCCCCACCTGATTGTGAAAGTATGGACCTCCAGCAAAGACTCTGCTACAGTCAATCAAGCAGGTAAAAGTGACCATAAAATAACTGTTGGCTAACATTGTGATATCCATTTCTCCTTCCAGAGCCCATGTCCTCTGAGCCCATGCTTCCAAAAATTGGAACGAAGTCCTGAGCCCCAAAAACTTGTAATACAGAGAATGATTTGTATAATATTTGATATCCTCAGCAATCATGTCTATATGTATGACCAATCTGGGCCTCTCCTTGCGTCTTTCTAGGCATCCATTGACCTTGGGAAGTCTCATGCTAGTTGGCTCTTCAGCATCACATGGACCTAGAAATAGTGGGGGGAAAACCATTCCAGCACTCCTCAGGTTCTAGGCCGATTGCTGCACTCCCTGTGCTGACTGTTGCACTCCCTAAGTCGACTGCTGCACTCCCAATGCCACCCTATAGCTGTGACCTGCACTCTCCCCCTTTGCACCCTCCTTCCCCCGTGCGCCTTCTCTCTTTCTACCATTTTCATTACAGTTCAAGATAACATAGATCAGAGCAACGAGGTCACCAACCCCTTGGATTTACTCTTGTTGTTGTGTCACTACCTTGCAAATGATTACCTGCATAGCAAAAATGACCATCTACATGATGTGGACAAGAGTCTACACAATGTAGATGTGCATATTCACTATGTATATGACCATATACATATTTTAGATGACACTCAACATGATATAAATGCATGCTTATAGGTTTTTTCCATGCATCTACATCATGTAGATGGTCATTTGTAGGTTGTGGGTATCCATTTGTACCATGAATATGATTTTATGTATGATGGAGACATATGATGATGCCCTATTGGCATACATCTACATCATGTAGACAGTCATCTGCAACATGTAGGAAATCATCTATGCGATGTAAATGAGTATCTGCATGGTACAGATGCATGTCAACATGACACATGTTGTTTTTGTGCATCTACATCATGTAGATGGTCATTTGTAGCATGTAGATGGTCATCTACATGTTGCATACACTTGTAGGCATGCTATCATCATGCTTATGTACCATGCAGATGACCATCTACATAATAGTGTAGATGATTGTCTTTATAGTGTAGACACATGCCTTCACTATACAAACAGTTATCTGCATTATGTAGAAATGTGTTTTCATTATGTAGACACTTGTCTAAAATAGGATCATTTCCATCTTGGCTGTGAATTCTCTTGATGGTCAAAAAATAATTGGGTGATGCTTGTACGATTTGCCACGTGGTATTACATGATTCACTTAAAAAACTATACACCTTCTAGACTGATTTTCCACCATTGCTAATCCAATTCACTTGGGAACCTCCAAGGATTTTTAAATATAGCCCACTAAAAGTTACCTTGAAATGAAGAGGTATTGAGTTTAATTAGATTGGTAATTTTTTCACATTGATGGTTTTGTCATTTCTTCTAGTACTTGGTAAAAACTTAAATCTATGTATAATTTTTTGAATGAATCTAGAAGAAATCAAGTTCCATATCAACTTCTAGATTTTAAGTATACTGTTTTTTTTAAAATTGATGTTTTTTTTAAAGTTCATTTCTTAAAGTTGAAAATGAATGGTTTAGGTGTGACAAATTATGATTTTAATTTAATTCATATTATTATGATACCTAGACATTTTCAACAATTTATGATAAATTTTCACTCTCAACTAGTTATTCCTACTTTAGAAATGTAGTTGAATTTTTTATCTCTTAATTGTAATTTGTTATGTCAAGAATAATAAAGTATTTTAAATTTGTACAAAGATAATATAAGGTTGAATAATCACTATAAACATTGTATCTTTCAATTCTAAGTCTTTTTAGTATACCAATCGAGCTTTGAACTTATGATATAAACATGTATCTTTTGAAATCCTAAACCATTTCCTCGATTACAATTTTTCCTAAAGAATTTGGTCTTGGTTATTTAATAAAATAAACAAAATTTTAGTAGCAACAAGTTCTATTCAGGAACTTTTGATTAACTAGACATAAGAGGGTGGGGACCAAGTTAGAAATATTTTGGCCATGGCCCCGTTTCTAATCATATAAAGCTTATGGAAAGAAAATATAATTTTCAAGAACTTGTCTATCTCTGATGAAAACCTTGCTCTTAAAATTGAGGCACTCCTTTAAGAGGTTATGACTTTTAAAGTTCCACCTCTAAAAGATAAAATCAAAGGAGAGAATCACCATATTCTCTTTAAATGGAATATTTTTAAAACTAAATTCAACTCCCTCCTCAAAGTAACAAAAGGTTAATGGCCTCTTGGAGGTCCACAAATAATAAATATGTCAAACTAAATTTTGATAGGGCATCCAAAGGTAAACTAGGTATTTCTAAAGGGGGAGGCATCTTAAAAAATAATTTGGGACAAGTGCTATCTGGTTATGCCTTCAACATTCCATGGTCTTCAAACAATTCAGCTCAAGCTCTTGCTCTTCTTAGAGGTTTGAGATCCAAAATTAAATCTAATTTCAGGAATTAATTGTGGAAGGTAATTCTCTCTTGACTATCAATGAATTTAAATTTAGACAATCTGATCAATGACAACTCAATTCAATCATTCAATATATTCTTCATGCCATTCATTTTTTTAGGATGTTTATTTCTGCTACAATTATCATGAGACAATCTCTCCAATCGATTTTTTGGATAAAATTATGGCTCATAACCTTCCTTCTGATGAATATTGTTACTGTGAAGCTTCCCCTCATTAGGTAGTGTGCAGATAATTAATCAGAAAACACTTGAGCTACTCACATTTTAATATTGGATTAAGTTGTGGTTATAAGAATTGGTAATCTAGTAGCTGGAGAGTTTGGTATAGTCTCATGTTTTCCTCCCTATTTTGGCTTCTTTGATCATTTGTGTTTGAGGTGTTTGGAGAAGCCATGGTTTCTATCTTTGGTTCACTCATCATTGAAGTTTTTAGGGTAGTGGAATTGGATTAGTGCTTGAAAGACTTTTGGAAATTAGTGGCCAAAGCTTCCAATGGTTGAGTTTTCTGGGATTTCATGAGCTATTATTTGGGGGTGCTTCTTTCTTGCATTCCTGGACTACTCTGGAATGTGCATTCTACTATTGGTTTGTGGTCTTCATTATGAAGCTTTTGGGATTCAATTATTTGGTCTTCTTTATTGTATCTGGGTAGTTGGTTTTGTTGTTGCTTGGGTTTTTGGCTTTTCGTATGTCTCCTTTTGCTCTCCTAGAGACATCTTTTATATTTCTTGCTTTGATCTATTAACTAGATTCTTTTCTACCTTGGGGAAGGGCCCCTTTTACCTCATTATTCTCTATCAGAAACATCAAGGAGTCATTATTAGGCTTCAAATTGTTTCCTAGCAATACTTTTTTCTTGGTTGAGTGTTTTTAAATGTTAAAGTGTGTTAAGTGGAATTGAGAAAATTGTAATGAGCTTGTATTTATTTTTGGAATCGTTTTTTATAATAAAGAGTGTCAATTAAATTGTTGAGGAGCTAGAATGCTGCTAATGACAAAAAGAGTTAGAAGCAAGAAGAGGATATCATTCACTCCATTGATGTTTTCCTTCATTAGGTTTCTCTAAGGTAAACCTTGTCATGTGTATTTTTGTTTCTTATTGTTTGCATTAATTTTCTGATCTATTTTTAATGTAGTGTTCCTTTCAATTTGTAGGACTTACAATTCATTTCTATGAATATTATTATATATTTATGAAAATACATAAATTAATAATAAGTTAGTTGATCAAATGTTGTTTGGAACAATTAAAATTCATATTAATGAATTAAGTAATAAAATATTCATTTTGATTTCAAGTCAAAAGGCACTAAAATCATATTAAAATTTTATAAATAAAATTTACAAACAAATAAATACAATGTAATGATTTTAATCATATAACTTATAAGATATTGAATTTATAAAAGTGGTCTCACAACATTTAAACCTCTAATTATTCCTAATAACTAATCTAAATACTAAAACACATCGAAAAGATTATAATTTGACTAATGATGATTTAATATACCATCCACTAAGTTAAAATTCCCTCTAAATATTTGACATAAAAATTATCTGACAAATAAACTTCTAAATATATATATATATATAAATATTACCAAACTCAAATTTTCCTTCATAAAATTGTCCGAGAGATAAACTTCTATAAAAGATAAGTAGATATTACCAAGCTCAATTTTTTCTTACATACAATCGCCAATCTATAATTCATTATAGTGAATATTACCAAACTCAAATTTTCCTTACAATAGCCAATCTAAGATCTTCCCCTGTATATAGAAAGTTCATCACAATCAACTATGCACAAACATGTCTATCCTATCAATGACAATTGACATATGCAGAAAAGACCAATATTTTACATTCTAAGATCTAAATACATAACATCATCTCAATTTGATTCATCATCATTATGTACGTGCTCATCCACAAGCACCTTAAGAGACCTCTCAATTTGTTTTGTATCAGCCTCTATTTTGCCTTCCAGCATTAGAACAACTTCTGCCATGCCCGGTCTTGCATTTTCATCGTATTGGATGCACAAAATGCTTACCACAACTGCTCTTCTCACCTCTTCAACATCTGCGTTATTTCGAATCCTTTCGTCCACAAGGCCCATCATGTTTCCCTTTTCAATTTGAGTTGCAGCCCATGTAGGAAAGTAGCATTTAGATTCTTGCACGCTCTGGTCCATGTTTCTTCGGCCTGATATTAATTCCAGCAAAGTCATGCCGAAACTGTATACGTCCACCTTTGGAGTGATAGGAAGGCCGGAGATCCACTCTGGAGCCAAATAACCTCTCGTTCCTCTTGCAGTTGTCAACACCCTGCTGAAATTTCTACCAACAAGCTTTGCCAGCCCAAAATCAGCCAATTTTGGAGAGAAATCACCATCCAGAAGAATGTTTTCTGGCTTGATATCACAGTGGATAATGCGATCTCTGCATTCTTCGTGGAGATAAACTAAACCTCTTGCAGAGCCTAAAGCAATATCAAATCTGGTCTTCCAGTCCAACACCATCCTTACTCCTTCAGACTTGCTGGATAGGAAGGAATTAAGGGAACCGTTGGGCATGTACTCATAAACAAGTAATCTTTGAGATCCCTCTGCACAAAATCCCCTGAGCCCGACTAAATTCACATGCTGTATGTTTCCAATAGTGCTTATTTCTGCACGAAATTGTTTCTCTCCTCCTATAGTGCTATCTATTTTTTTGGCGGCCACAAGTGTACTGTTTGAGAGAGATCCTTTGAATACAGAGCCGAATGATCCGCTCCCTAGCTTGTGGGTGAAATTGTTGGTCGCAGTTTTCAGCTCTTTGTAAGTGAATGTTCTGAGCGACTTTGGCATGTCATCTACTTTCTTTTTCTGAAGCAATCTTCCACGCCTACGCTGAAGGAACGACCCAAACAGGAAAGCCAAAACAACAATACCCATAGTAATGGAAATGGAAAGGGCAAGTACCCTACCTCTTCTTCCGGTGGATGACGACTGTAACAAATCGGATGCAGCCAATCGAATGAAGAAGGGTTGGCCGTCAGAAGTACCGCGCATGTTTAACAAATCGCCAAACCACAATCTACAAATCGGAGGATTAGAATTCGTGATAGTAAAAGCAGTGCAGGAACAATTGTTGAGACAAGCAGTTCTGCATCCTTGTAGAGTTGACCCTTGGCTATATTCCACAGCTTTTTCAGCTGACAAGGAGTTGTTGCTGACTTGCAGGAAACCATCGGTGGTGCCATTTGAAACAGAGCAGTTTAATGGGCTACGCCGAACACAACCGCTTGACCACCACTCGTCTGAATTCGACGCACGATCGTCTTGGGGACGGAAGCCTTGAAGACAGCTACAGAATTGAAAGTTGTCGTTGGTGTTGCACACTCCATAAGCCCCGCATTCACCATAGATGGTGCACTCATATTGGATTCTGGACGCAACTATGCTCCACCTGCTATTATCAATGAAGAAGTACACTAACAGGTCACCATTCTTGCTCAAAACTTGCCGCGCCAATGTCATCTGTGTGTTTGGTATTACCGAAAATACGATATACATTCTTGATTGAGAAACCTGGACATAATCACGCACAATTATAGGTGATGACCCTGGCATATTGGTGAAATAGTTACCAGCCCCAACCCACTCTCCAGTTGTCCAATAAGAAACACCGTTTTTATGGCGCAAGTGAAAGTCTGTCGTTCCTGGAGATGGATCCTTTTCGAAAACGAAGGGTCCAGATGCTGGATCCTTCGAACTTTTCCACGAAATTAGGTTCATGTCTTGCCACAATTTCATCCCAGGCAACATTGTATCTCCTGGATGTCTGAAACTCTCCCAAACAATCTCAGAAGTGTTTTGAGCGCCCAAGACAACAAAATTACCCGAGTCCAATATCAAAGCCCTGGAGGCTTTAGATTGCTGGCTCTTATTACTCAACCAAACCGCTTGTCCTTCTAAACTAGACACTGTGAGATAACCATCAGTGGACAGCTTTAAAATGCCAGGCATGTTTCGGATGGGAGTCTCTCTGTTAGCCACCCAAACGATGGTCTTGTCAGAGATTTGGGCGTACCAGATGCCAAGATACCAGTTATTGGTTCCATTGGGACTGAAAAACCCCAATTCAAAGGTTCCATTCTGTGAAATTATAGTCTGATTTCCGGTGATTGAGGCTCCCAGAGGAAGCACATCTCCACCAGCAACTCCTGACGAAACACAATTCTGCAGTAAAACCAGCATAGTAAGAGCTAAAAGAAAATATCGTAAACACTTGAATGCTAATAAAGCGTTCTTGGCCATTTCCGTAATGTTCCGTGTGTTATTTCTCCAAAACACGCAAATCAGGTGAAGAAATATCTCCTATTAATGGCTTGGAAGGACGATTAAATAGGAATCTCCATTTCCATAATGTTCTGGCTGTTACCATCAGCTGGACAGGGACGCAATTGACTTTAAGGCAGGGGTCTCATGGTGGGGTTGGTTGGTGGGGGTGGTTGTTCCTATTTTTAATGAATTGGTGGTCTGATGAAAAAGGAAAGATTTGGCAAAAGGAAATTTTAGAATCTTTTCTTAAAAGTGATGAGTTGGCTATTTTTTAGGGGGAAAGTTTGAGGAGGTGAAAAAAAGGGGGTTGGAGTTTCTCATATATACTTCTATTTTATATGAAGATATTCTAATAATTGTAAATATATGAGTGGACAAAATTTATGTAAAGTTTAATTATAAATAAAAATATAATAATTTTAAATATTATCTCTTATATCCACATACATTTGAATTTTTATTCCATAAAACCACTTTTGCTATATATGCTCTTAAATTTACTATGCACTACCTCTTATTAAAATTTAGGAGGCCCCTCGCATGAGACCACTTCCTAAATCTCGACTCCTCCCTATTCAATCGTTAATTTATTAAATTACGAAACAATTAAACCATAAACAAGATTGACACAGAAAAACCTTAACCTAAAGGTAATTGATTTGAAATATTAACTCTAAAGAAATTTTATGCATTTAAATTTAAACTTAAATTTTTATGATAAAAACGATTTTAAATCTTGGCTCCTCCCAATCATTATTGATGTGTATAAAACCTTAAGTATAATTAATTTAAAATATTAATTTTTGGAAGTTTTATGCTTTTACAATATATCAAACTTAAATCTTAAAGTTCTTATGATGGGAACGATGAAAATTGACTAATAACAACGGATCATAATTAAATAATAAGGAATAATTATTTTAATCAAATTTTAAAGATGTTATATTATTTGAATACAAATATTAAAAATATATCTTATGAATTTTTATTGAATTATTTATTTGGAATGTCAATTTACATTTTAGTAATGATTAATTTGAATGTAAAGTATAATAAATTAATGAAGAATATTAAAATATAATATAACTAATAGAATTTAATTTTTAAGTTTATATTATTTTTATTTTTGTTCTCTTTTATCAACAATAATCATGTGATCAATATTATACATGAGATTATATATTTTACTCTCATTAATTATTCAATTAACACAAAATAAATATAAACTCCAAAAATATAAATTAATTTAAGAAAATCTTCAATCCTATTATTACATTGTAGGTGTTTACGTGGTGAGGCTTTTACTTTAGATTCGTCTCACAAAATGAATATTCCTTAAATACACCTTGTTTTGTTCAAAATTTTCCTTCGATTCTCATACTTGACGTAGTGACAAATACTTATACCTTTAATGCCCACTTATACTCCAACTTCCAACTCCCGACCCAAGTGTGTACATAAAATGCCATCAACTTCAAACAAGGACATTAGGTTCGGTATTATAAGATAGTAACTGGGTTCTAATTTAGACTATACGTGAAACAACCAATCAAAAATTTCAAACAAAAAATTTATTACTATTGTAACTTACAACACAAGGCAACATATGTGCACTATTTTTTCATTGCATACAACGATCAATCATGATATTGCTTATTTAATATTTAGAAAAGAAAAATACTAATACTTATTTTGGTTTATGGGTGGGCATAAATTTCACTAACAAGTGTCATTGACGAGCATGGGTGATTTATTAGACAACCTTCAAATCATGAACACTTTTAGCAGGTAGCAGGGTCCTCCTTAGGTTCCACCACATCCTTTAAAACCCTGAATTATAAATAAAATGAACCAACATGCTCTTCAATTAATGCATAAAGGGTATTTAAGGTAGGCATAAATCAAGTGGATCAGAGGCTTTATTCCCCCTCTGCCCAAGTTAGTTTCTTTAAACTAAATTCTAATGGGGCTTCAACAGGAAACTTTGTTGGCTCGAGTGATGGTTGAATTATTCAAGATTGCTTTGGCTCCCTAATTAGGGTTCCTTCATGTAAATTTTAGATGGAACCAATAATGAAGCAATTTCCTAAGTTGTGGTCCTTGGACTTTAATTTGTGATCAAGTGTGGGATTGAACATGTGATAATTGAAGGTAATTCTATGATTATTACACAAGCACTTCAGTCAAGGAATTCCACTGCATGGAACATGAGATACATCCTTAGTAGAACCTGGATAATCTTGTCATCCCTTACTTCTTGGTCAACAAACCATTGTTTTCATGAGGCAAATTCCAACGCGGGCTTCCTAACAAAATATGGAATTTATTAAGCTGAAGATCCTTGCTTTGATAATTTTTCTAACTCCTTTAATGGTTTAGGTGAGGTAAATTAACTAGGTTAACCAACTTCTTCACTCATGTTTTGTCTCTTTTACTTTCTGGGTGATAATTATTTGATCTTTACCTAGAGGTGTGTGTGAGTTGCTAATGATTTTTTGGCAATGTTCAATCACTTCATCCCAATGGAATGGTGTATTTATTTTAAGTTTTGAGGATTTATTTTCATTACTAGTTTGGTTGTTTGAGTTTAGTATCATGCATGGGAATGACCTTGATATTCTTGTTTTCTTTGATTTAGCTTGGGAGAGCAACCATTTGATTTTTGGTCCTACCAGTTGATTTAGAAACTCTTTGCAATGTGATTATGGAGGAGGATGTGGTATTGGAAAAGATAGAACCTTTGCCCCTACTCTCTATGGAGAAAAGGGAAATGGCCTTTCAAGGAAAAATATCAACTACAAGGCTTAAAAATGTCTTTTAGGTCCCCTTTGGTCAGAACTTGGAGGCTATTCATGAGGCTTTGGGTGAGGATTTATTGTGTTTTGAGGTGCATTGTCAAGTGAATTCAGAACTGGTTGCATTTTACATTGGGAATATGTTGAGAATTCTATAAGATAAAGCTCTAGTTAGAAATGTGGTGGAATTTTTCTTCATCCACCATTCAAAGGTGGCCAAGAGCTTGCTTTGGACTGCATGGCCCCTTTATCTGTTCTATCCCTAGCTTTTGAAATTAATATTTGTAATACAAGTAGAATGTTGCAACATTAATTGAAAGACACATATTCTACTACTTCTTGCTTTCACTTGGACTGATTGCTTTTGATTTTTGATTAATGATTAAAAAAAAAACATATAATTGCCTCAATAAATAGAGATTTTATTTAGTAATTTTAGTATCCCACTAACTATGACTCACTAAGAAAAAAATAAGTACTAAATAGACTACAATTAAATGATGCCTTACAAGCATGACAATTATTTAATGATGGATGGAATAAATAACAAATTCTAACCCTCCTCCTTAATTTAAAACACTAGCTATTACAATATCTATTACTCCTAGATTTTTCATTAAACATTCAAAGTTATCCTTCACTAGTGCCTTAATGAAGATATCTACTAGCTAATCTTCAGATCTACAAAATGCTAATTTTATTTCACCATCTTCAACCACCTCTCACACACACACACACACACACAGATATATATATATATGTTTGCTTTATCCATGAAACATTGGATTCTTTGTCAAGGCTATTGATGACATATTATCACAAAATATGATTGTGCCATCTGTTGCTTCCTTTTTCAAATCAGCTAGGACTCTCCTTAGCCAACTAGCTTGACATGTTGTTGTGTTTGTTATAATGTATTCAACTTATATTGTGGAAAGAGAAACTATGGGTTACATCTTGGGTTCCCAATAAATGGGTCTTGAACCCATGTGAAACACATAACCTAATGTGCTTTTCCTATTATCTACACTACCTTCCCAATCGATATTTATATTTATTTAGGCTCTTTCTTTGAGTCCTTTTGATAGTTTACTTTTTTATTTCCATCTTTTTGGTGTGGTGCTTCATTATGTTATTCTACATGGTTGGACATTTCTTAGTTTTATGCTCACTGGTGACATAATTGGAGATTGGCCTTTTGTATCTTTCTCAACATATTAACTCTTAAGCATACTATTTTATAAATTTGCCCAAGGTTTTGGCTATGGTTATTGGTTAGTCGATTATTTTAATCAAAGCATCTTTTTTTCAATTCATTGACGGAGCCTTTACTGAATTTAGCTACTATGTTCTCCTAATGGCATCTTTACCTTATAAACTATAATTTTCATCTGTGACAATTATTTTTTGATATTTATTCAATGTTATATTCAAACATATTAGAATTGCATTCATTTAATACTACATTAATTTGGAACCAATTGTTTACAACACAATCCAACCTATCTGCAATACAAATGTCATGTACTAAAACCGCTCTACGATACTTGTTCCTTATTAGGACTACATATAATGGTGGTTCACAATTTCAATTGAAGCTTTACATTGCTTCATTATAAACTTTAGCGCACATATATCTCCCCATAGACTGTGATTATAGCCTTATCAGAATCAATTCTTGGAGTTGTTCACAAGCAGTACAATGGACTTGGGAGTTGAAAATTGAATAAATTGTTTTCACGTGAATATGATCAAATTGTTATTATCTTTTGGTGAACTGATAGTAGAGGAAATGTGTGCCTTGTTTGTTTTCACGTGATCAATCATGATCTTGTTTATTTAATATTTCAAAAGAAAAAGACGATAAGACTTATTTTGATTTATGGGCGGACACAAATTGCGTTAATCGAGTGGATCACAATCCTTGCTCAGGAAGAAATATCTCTCTGTTATTAATGGCTTGGGAGGACGAACAAGTAGGAATTGCATAGCACCATCAGTTGGAGAGGGACATAATTAATTGACTTTAAATATTGGCTCCTACCCATCACTGAGTTAATTTATTAAATTGTGGACCATGTAAACCGTAGATTGACGTGGAAAGGACCTTGACTTAAACCTAACTGATTTGAAATCTTAACTCTTTAGATATTTTATACTTTTGCAGTCTATCAAACTTAGATCTTAAAGTTTTTATGATGGGAATGACTAAGATTCACTAGCGACAACGGGCCATATTTTAACCAATACATTTTGAACAATAATTAACAATTGTTTTTAAAACATAAAGAATTCAGTTTTAAGATGTTATATTATTTAAACATATATATTAAAATTATATCTAATGATTTTTAATTGAATTATTTGTTTGAAATGTTAATTTAAAATTTAGTAATGATGAATTTTAATATAAAACATAATTAATTAATTTTTTAATGAACAATATTAATGTAAAATACAACTAACCAATTTTAGTATATAATTAGATTTAATTTTTAAGTTTTTATTATCTTGATTTTTCTTATTGCTTTTATCAACAATGATTATGTGATCAATATTATACATCAGATTTCATATTTAAATATGACTAATTATTCAATCATCATATAACAAATATAATCTACAAAAGCATAATTAATTTTATAAAATATTCAATCCTATTATTACGTTGTAGGTGTTTCCATGGTTAGGCCAAGATCTTAGATTTGTTTAACAAAATAAAAATTTCTCAGATACATCTTGTTTTCTTGAAATTTGCCTCAAATGTTCAAATTTATCCTTCGCTAGTGCCTTCATGAAGATATCTGCTAGTTGATCTCTAGATCTGTAAAATCTTAATTTTATGTCACCATCTTCAACCACTTCACGTATGAAATGATAACGAATCTATACATGTTTGATTTGTCCATGAAACATTGGATTCCTCGTCAAGGCTATTGATGACATATTATCATAAAATATGATTGTGTCATCTATTTCTTCCTTCTTCAAATCAGCTAGGACTCTCTTTAGCCAAATACCTTGACATGCTGTTGCATTTGTTATAATGTATTCAGGATCTGTAGTGGAAAGAGAAACTATGGGTTGCTTCTTGGATGCCTAAGAAATGGATCCTGAACCCATGTGAAACACATAACCTAATTGATTTTTCCTGTCATCTACACTACCTGCCCAATCAATTTTCATATAGCAGACTAAATTAAAATCACTCAATGGAGTATAAAGGATGCCATAGTTCTTGGTTTCATTGACATATCTTAGAATTATTTTACCTGTTTGCCAATGTGTATCCTTAGGTGTTTTCATAAATCTAGAAGTTAAACTTATTGCATACATGATATCAAGCCCAAATGTTGTCAAACACATGAGGTTACATACCATGCTTCTATATAAAGTTGAATTTAACTCATTTCTGCGATCTTCTTCACTTAATTTGTGAAACATATTTAGAGTGAGAGATGAATATGCCATGATCCATCTATTGTAATTATATAACAAGAAAATACCTTAACAAACCCACATTTGTCATTTCAAATTCCTTTTTCATTGCTTCTTTGAACTCAATAATAAAAATGCCATCATTTCTTGTGAAGATTAAATCATCTACATATAAACATCAATGAACATCTTACCACAGCTCTTCTTGATGTAAAGTGTGGGCTCATTACTATGTTTTTTGAAACCATTAGTATTAAAGTATTAATCAATTCTACTGTACTAAGTCCTTGGTGCTTGCTTAACCTCATAGAGTTCTTTCTTCAGCCTATACACTTTGTTTTCATTTCCTTGTACTTCATATCTAGGTGTTTGATCAATATAGACTTCTTCTTTGAGTACTACATTAAGGAAGGTGAATTTCAAATTCATTTGATATACCTTCCACTTGCATTGGGAAACTATTGCTAAGACAACCTGTATGGTTATCATTATTATAATAGGAACATAAGTATCATCATAGTATCTATCAGGTTATTGTTTGTATCCTTTAACAACTAATATTGTTTTGTACATGTCAACTTTTCTTTCTGTTGTGATCTTGGCCTTATAGACCCACTTGACTCCAATCTCTTGTTTACCCTTGGGTAAATAAACTAACTCCTTTGTTTCTTTTCTTTCTATTTCATCTATTTCCTCATCCATGGGCTTACACCATTTCTCTTCTTTCATTGTTTCTTCAAAACATATAGGTTCATCTTGAGAAAATAAAGAAATTTTAAATTTTCATTAAGATCATCATACCTTGAGTGATCATAGGTCTCCCTCAAGCTCCTTATCTTTCTATTCATAAGATAAACAAGAGTTGGATCTGAACTACTATTAGAGTTGCTTGATTGAGGAATATGTTGTGAAGGTGATGGAAGTGTTATTAATGGTTCACCTTGCTGATCTATGACTGGTTCAATTTGAGCATCCTCATTTCCATTATTTTTTAGTATCATTTATGAGATACCTAAGGCTGTGTCAATAGTGCTATACCATGATTTATTCTCAATGAATTTGACATCTTTGTTAATCAAAACCTTCTTTATAACAAGGTTGAACAACCTATATTCTTTAGTGTCTTCACAATATCCAATGAAGATACACTTTTCTCATTTATCATCAAATTTTTGCCTCTTTTCCTTTAGCACATGTGAATATGCCACACACATGAATATTCTTAGGTAATCAATACTATACTTTTTGTTTGTCCATGCTTCTTACGGATTCATGTTTCAAACAACCTTTGTGGGAAACATATTCAAAAAAAAAAAATTGTTGTTGCTATATCTTCAACCCAATATTCTTTTAAAAGACCCTTGGATTTAAACATGCTTGTAGCCATCTGTTGGATGGTACTATTATTCCTTTATGCCACTCTATTTTGTTGTGGAGTGCATCTAGCTATGAACATCTTTTCAAATCAATCACTCTTGCAAAAAAGTAAAAATTTCATAGAGACATATTGTCCCCCTCTATCTAATCTTAGGATTTTTATTGAGTAACCACTCTATTTCTCAACCAATGCCTTTAACCTCTTGATTTTTTCAAATGTCTTAGACTTATTCTTTAATAAATAAATCCATGTCTTCTTGTTATAATCATCTATCAAGGTTAAGAAATATGCATTCTTAGGGTGGGTGAGAGTTTTCATTGGGACACACAAATCTAAGTGCACCAACTCCAAAGGTGATTTTTCCCTTCTAGACATCTCTTATTCAAAGTGTTGCCTATGTTATTTTCTTAAAAGGCATGCCTCAGATTTTATTTTAGGTTCTACTATTCCTGATAGACCTATAACCATATTATTATTAAATAAAAGATCTAATCTACAAAAACTTAAATGCCCATACCTCAAATGACAAAGTCTAGATGTATCTTTGATGACTATCTTGAAGGATGCTTGATGTAGTACCACTATACTCTTGAGAGGAAATGTGTAGTTCCTTGTCATTTGAACTATAGCTATATCATAAATAGTCAGTCACAACATGGTGAGAGTAAGTACAAATATGTCCATACCACAAAAATTTAAGATGTTATATTATTTGTATACAAATTTATAAAATATATCACATTTTTGATAAAATAAATTTTATATGTCACATATATCAATTCACCTAAGCCAAAAGATTCTATGTTTTTTCACATCAACATTAAATGGATGCCATCACACATATAATGCAACTAAAGAGAGATTTTTTAAATTCTATGACAAAATCATTTGTTAGTACCTGATGGGTACACTTGTTTTCACCTTTAGCAATTATATTAACCTTATTGTTGGCAGTAGAAAATAGGATTACATGATTGAAACCATGCTAAAAAGTTTTACCATATGTATTAATATTTTATTCATTTCTTAGTTACTGCTAAAGTGGGAATAGTCTCCCTGATATGCAACCAATCAAGTAGTTTGATTTCATTTTTATTCCTTCATATGTTTTTGCTAAAAACATGGATGTGGGTGTTGTTTACTACATGTAGTTGAAGGATGTGTAATATAATGTGAAGCCTCATAAAAATTTCTTAATACCTAAATGCCACATCTTGAACATCTGTTCAGCTGCTCGAACAACACCTATCAATACATCCAGGCATCAATAAAAAGGGATCAAGGTGTAGGTAGGCCTTTTATTCTTCATCTTTATGTTTTGGGGATATTTCCCTCTCTTCTCAAGTACACTCACTTTCCCTCAAAAGAGATCCATTATGACAAAAGAGCATAGATCTGATATGTATCATTTGAGCAGTTACTTCTTATCCTGCACATTGGGTGATTATCTAATGTACCTCATCCTCACTTTTGTTTTCATGGTGATTGTCTATTTCATGACTCACTTGAGGATGTCCATTGTGACTTTCTTCTTAGCATTTCTCATCAATTTCTTGAATGTGGTCACTTCTTAGGTATATTGATGATAAATTATTCATCATTGCAAATGTTCTACCTTCATCGAACATAACCCCCTAGACATGTTTGAATTATTATTATTAATGAAAAAAATGTAAACTTAGATTTAAATTTTAATGGATTTAATTTTTTTTAGTTAGGCTAAATATTTTTAGGAATTTGTATCATCACTCTTCAATTAATATTTTCTTTAACCAGGGTCTTGGTCTAGCAATTGGAGCAGTCATTATGGACATAAAGAAAGCAACTACAATGGCTTCTATTTTGGTTATGGCTTTCATGATATCTAGTGGCTATTTTGTATAGGTATATTTGAATATAAGAGTAAATTACTATTTACTTTATTGAAAGACACTAGAAAGACATTTGTATGTTATATAATGGCTCCCTCCAATAGTTGAAGTGTCATTGATTTGAATATCAATAAGCAATCTAGTAATCCATAGGTGGCCAAATCAATGCAATAAAATAAAATGAACCACTTGGTTTTCTTATCATGTTCTCTGGATTAACAACCACATGAGATTATTCAACATGAATTCAGGACCAATTGACCATAGTGAGAATTCTTATGAGTCAGTTTTATAGTTGTGGAAAGATTAAAATAATGTGTGTCTCGCCAGCCCTCTGACTCAACCCTTCCCTCCTCCCCAAAAGAGATTAAACCTATTCAATGGTTTGTTTTATTCATTTTTTCCTTCAATTTTTTTTAAAAATATGTAGATCATACTGACTATTAAGAGTTATACCTCTTTAGGGATTTATTTTTGGGCTTGCCAGGCTCATGGCTTAAATGAAACCATGAATCTTACACTTGTCTAGGTTATTACTCTGGTCACTAGAGACAGACACTGAGATACTATAACAATTCCCAATCTTTAGTGGGTGGATATGCATCAGTCGACTGGGAAGCAATCCAAATAACTTGAGAAACACTTTCAAATCACAAGAAGAATAACTTTAGCCAAAATTATAGATAGGGCCCAATAGTCTGGCATATGCATACCCAAAAATGTTTGCCCTACTTTAATGGCCATTATTTCCACTAATAATGAAGGCCCAATAGGATCACCTATGTGTATCAATTTTTTTTCCCTACTTTAATGGTCATTATCTCTCCTGGGTAGGGGTCTAATAAAGAAACACTATCATATTCTCTATCTATTAAGCAGATTGGTTGAAATTGAACATTAGATAACTAATTAGGTGCTTGTACATCAGAACTCCATCAACTTCTAAAATGAATTGCATATAGCTTAAGAAAATGTTGAGAACAAGGTGGCACTAATATTTGCAGCACTTTTAAATCATTTATGAAAGACTCCAAAACTTTTTAGGATGACCTGAAAAGCTTGAAAGATTCTTTGTATTTTCATTAATAATATAGACTCCAAAACCTTTTAGGTTGATTTGAAAAGTTTGGAAGATTTTCTATTATTTTGTTAATAATATAGAATCAAAAACCTTTTGGGTTGACCTAAAAATCCTAGAAGATTATTTATTATTTTATTAATAATACTTGATTTTATGTAGCATATTCTAAGATTTGTTAAATGGCTCAAGTATTGCTCATTTCAGTACTACAGGTTCAAAATCTTGATGAAAGTTCAATATAATGACAATCAAGTTTATGACTATGGTATCTCCCATGGATACAAAACCTTTTCATCTTCTCCATCTTTCTTTGTATTAAGTCTTAGAGGAGGAGGTGAGGAAATATGGGAAAAGCTGATCATGATAGTGAGCTATAGTGTTCTTGTTTATATTGTTCTAAGAAGAATGAAACTAAACTAGCAGTTTGAAGCATACAAACCCTCACTCGGTGTAACTAAGGGACATGGATATTTTAGAGGAGAAAATATCAACTAGCAAAACCCAACATTGTAGAATAATTTCTAAGTTCTAGTTTTCTTCATGAAAACATATCACTACCATGGCAGACCTATTACTACTACCTATCTGTCCAATACTAGAAATCAGATTGATAAAGAATTGTGGTCAGTTTGAGGCAACATACATCCCAGAAAACCTATAAATGCATGTGTTTTTTATATTTTTTACTAAATGGCCAATAATCTATAGACAATGTAGATTTCATAATATGCCACTATTGTTGTATTTTAGTGTTATGTGAATTTACCCAAACTAGTTGACTTTCCACTTCAAGACTCCCTTAAATGAAGATTTAAACTTTAGATAAGTTGATTTAATATAATAGTTCTATGACATGTACTCTTGTTTTCACATTCGGAAAATCTATTAACCTGCTTCCTGGTAGTAGCTAATGGGATGACACGATTGAAACCATGCTACAAAGTTTTATTGTAGGAATTAATATTTCATTCATTTCCTAGTTACTATTAAAGTGGGAATAGTCTCATTACTATGCAACCAATCAAGTAGTTTTATTTCATTTTTATTCCTTCGGATGCCTTTGCCAACATCATGGATGTTGGAGGACATGTAATCCAGTTTGAAAACTCATATAAATAGCATAATACCTAAATGCAATGCCTTAATCATCTGTTTAGCTACTCCAATAGCACCTGTCAATACCTCTAAGCATCATTGGAACTAGGAACGGTCGAGGATATGGACATTGGGAGCAGTTTGACAAGATAATTCATGGATTCAACACAATTTTTAGGGTAAATTTGGCTGAGAAACAAAGCACTAAAATGTGGAAAGGGTGTAGCTAGCAATAGTGATGGTGGTGGTGTTAGTGGAGCAAATGGTGGTTCACCAGATGGAGGGTTTTGCAACCACATATCCAAGGAAACCACTTATCCTAATAACAAAAAACTAACAAATTATATCAGATGTATTATGGATTAAACATTGAGAGGAGGGCACCAAAAGTTTTCATTATGCTGTTGGTGATATAAAATATTTTGAAATAAAAAATCTACTGCCCTGTCTTCTTCCATATACAGTCATTTGCAATGAAATCTGTAAATGGAAATATTCTCTCCATGGAATGCTAAACTTGATAATATTTGGGCAATAGTGTCCCTCCCCCTATAATAGCCATCTCTTAGCCATTCACATCACCCAAAACTTGGAGAGCAAAGTAAAAAACAAGCTCTCTCCCTCTTTCTCTCTCTGTTTTGTTCTGTTGGGTGATATTCACAGCCTAAGATTTTTCATTTTAAAAAAAATTGTATTGTGTTTATTTTGGAAGCTTCTAGTAATGGTGACACCAGATATGAGGTACCTAATTACTATTTTCTTCATTTATTTTTTAAAATTTTTTTGAATCATATTACTAGATTCTATTTTCATAATGCTTTAATATCTTATCCCTTTCTAATCCAAGGTCTTAACATTTTTTTAATGTAGGTCTAAAGTTTTTTTCAATACGGGTCTAACCATTTGTTTTAGCTTTCTTGGTCAACTTGTCTCATTTCCATTAACGCTTTCAAAACTAGTAGTTTAGTGGTTTTATTTATTTATTACCAATTGTTTATGTCTATGCATAATGAATTTTTATCTATTTATTAGTATTTTGACCATTGTATTTAGGCTCTTTCTTTGAGTCCTTTTGATAGTTTACTTTTTTATTTACATCTTTTTGGTGTGGTGCTTCATTATGTTATTCTACATGGTTGGACATTTCTTAGTTTTATGCTAGCTGGTGACATAATTGGAGATTGGCCTTTTGTATCTTTCTCAACATATTAACTCTTAAGCATGCTATTTTATAAATTTGCCCAAGGTTTTGGCTATGGTTATTGGTTAGTCGATTATTTTAATCAAAGCATCTTTTTTCAATTCATTGACGGAGCCTTTAGTGAATTTAGCTACTCTGTTCTCCTAATGGCATCTTTACCTTATAAACTATAATTTTTTTATGTGACAATTATTTTTTGATATTTATTCAATGTTATATTCAAACATATTAGAATTGCATTCATTTAATACTACATTAATTTGGAACCAATTGTTTACAACACAATCCAACCTATCTGCAATACAAATGTCATGTACTAAAACCGCTCTACGATACTTGTTCCTTATTAGGACTCCATATAATGGTGGTTCACAATTTCAATTGAAGCTTTACATTGCTTCATTATAAACTTTAGCGCGCATATATCTCCCCATAGACTGTGATTATAGCCTTATAAAAATCAATTCTTGGAGTTGTTCACAAGCAGTACAATGGACTTGGGAGTTGAAAATTGAATAAATTGTTTTCACGTGAATATGATCAAATTGTTATTATCTTTTGGTGAACTGATAGTAGAGGAAATGTGTGCCTTGTTTGTTTTCACGTGATCAATCATGATCTTGTTTATTTAATATTTCAAAAGAAAAAGACGATAAGACTTATTTTGATTTATGGGCGGACACAAATTGCGTTAATCGAGTGGATCACAATCCTTGCTCAGGAAGAAATATCTCTCTGTTATTAATGGCTTGGGAGGACGAACAAGTAGGAATTGCATAGCACCATCAGTTGGAGAGGGACATAATTAATTGACTTTAAATATTGGCTCCTACCCATCACTGAGTTAATTTATTAAATTGTGGACCATGTAAACCGTAGATTGACGTGGAAAGGACCTTGACTTAAACCTAACTGATTTGAAATCTTAACTCTTTAGATATTTTATACTTTTGCAGTCTATCAAACTTAGATCTTAAAGTTTTTATGATGGGAATGACTAAGATTCACTAGCGACAACGGGCCATATTTTAACCAATACATTTTGAACAATAATTAACAATTGTTTTTAAAACATAAAGAATTCAGTTTTAAGATGTTATATTATTTAAACATATATATTAAAATTATATCTAATGATTTTTAATTGAATTATTTGTTTGAAATGTTAATTTAAAATTTAGTAATGATGAATTTTAATATAAAACATAATTAATTAATTTTTTAATGAACAATATTAATGTAAAATACAACTAACTAATTTAAGTATATAATTAGATTTAATTTTTAAGTTTATATTATCTTGATTTTTCTTAATTTTATTTAATTGGGAGAATAAGGGATTTGGTAGAGCTTAATTAGCACGCACTAAATCCTATCGCATTTTGGTCATCATAGATCATCAGGGGGCTAATATTCATCGATCTTTGGTGGGTTAGGACTAACCATAGATAATTTTGATGCTAACATCCACCTTTGTTCTGACTGTCGAACAAGTATCCCCGTCATGGTCACCGCCACCTTCACAACCAATTGACAATCACCATCATACTAACCACAAACTGTGACTTCATAGGTGTCACTCAACTTGCCATGTGGCATGGACCTAGCATGGTATATCCATAATTTGATGGTAATCCCAGATTATCATGCCCTAACACCCTAATAATCATGTCCTCTTAACATTGCCTTAATATCCTATGACCGTACTATTAACCAAGTAATGCGTAAACTAAAGTCCAAATAGATGTCCTTCACCATTCCCTTGTTATTGGATATAAGGTGGAGGGAGATAGCTCAAGAGAAGATGATCAAAACAAGGGTGAAGGGGTCAGTGTTTAATCCTAGGTTTTGCACTAGTCAAATGTCGAGTTAAATTCTAGGGCAAAGGTTTTATCATTTTAACAGATTTATTCATCGCATATTTTTAGGTTGTTTATATTTAGGGATGCATAAAACATGCATATGACCCTACATAAAATGGCATAGACACAAAAGAGAAGTATGAAGATAACTACACCGAATAAAATGATTATGGATCCTACCATCAGAACTGTGCACAACTATAAAGAACTATTATATTTTAAGTCATTCAAATGGCTTATCAACCACTTTAATAATTGTCCAAGGTTTGCATAGGCTTATCCTTCTATTTAATTTTGTTGGAGGGTTCTGTATGCCCCTGTTTAAGGTTACCCTTGCTTCTCTATAGACTGTGTCTTAACACACAGTAGTTTGCATGATTGTAAATTGTGTTTATGAACTCTATATAACTTCAAACACTTAAATCTTTGCAAACACCTTAGAAAATGGGAAATATGTTTATAACCAGTATTCTTGAGTTTCCACTTAGTTTAAAAGTTGTTCTCCTCATAAGAAACACTTATTGAATCCTCCTTTTCATAAGAAACAGAGTTGTATTGTTCAAACACAGAATATCCTTTAACAAACAGTCATTTTAAAGGATAAAATAAAGCAAATATCAATGTTACCTTATTAAAATGTGCATATGACCCTGCATAAAGCTAAATCCCTAACTTATTTATGATAGATTCATTCATATTTATGATCACAGAAGGGAAAGTGAACATTGAATACACTGAATAAGGAAAGAAATCCCAGAGTTTTTTATAAATGTGAAAAAATCAAATCCATAACTTATTAACATAGACAAAATCCAAAAACATACGAAGCAAGAATAGGTATGGAGAAAAAAGGAAAACGCTTCAGATAAGCACATTCATAGTGTGTTCATAAGCCTCCTTTTCATAAATTATTTAGATGAAAATGCAAAGAAAAGCAGTGAAGATTGTAATAAATCCTTTAAAAGGACATATGCCCTCAATTTACTTATACCTATTGTTTCTCAAGCCCTATTTTTCCTTGTCAGAGGCTCACTATACATAAGGTTAAGCTCGCCCAGGATTTTGTCTTTGTTAATAAGTTATATGTATACATAAGGATAAGCTCTTATATGTAGGGTCATATGCACTATGAATTTATAATAAGAGAGTTGTTCAATATGGTAGAACGGGGTGTATAAGAGCCTCTCTAGTATTTTCCAAGCTTTAATATCTTGAGCTCTGTTTTTAATTCATGTGTTTTTATTCACCATTTCATGTGTATTTATGCTTTCAAGTGCCTAATTGTACTCTATTCTTTGTGATAGAGTCATCATGTATGTGTGCTTTTAAGTAAAGTGTTACTCTTGTCATATTTCATGTGTTTGTGCAGACTTCCACAAAGTAAGAGTGTGTGAATCCATGTTTTTTATACTCCCATTATACTATGTAATGTATAATTATTATTTTTAACTTCATTCATAATGTTCAGTGAGCTTATTAAATATTTACATCAACATCTTTCATAGAAGCTACAATTAAAATTAATTTTTTTGTATACAATCTCCATGGACTTGATATTCCAGGCTTCAAAAATATTATTGTTAACCTTTGAAATTTACAAAGGCATGTTTTGGTTTTTCAAAGTTTTCAAAATGTAATGTATCCATTACATTTTCTCTATCTCATCTACTATACACAAAGGTTAATTTATCTTGTCCTTGAATCACCACATGAAACATTGCCATATTATATAGATTGTTTCCAAATGAATTGGTATGTTAAGTTTCTATAATGGGAAAAGACAATCTCTGCTTTGGAACATTACACTATCTAAAGAAAATGTATTGCCTTCTCATATGTACATTTCCTTGTTGGAGGCTTGTAATATATACTTTCTGTATAGGGTGTCAATTTCATGAACACTAGTTGCCCTAATTATTATGTGATTATTATGTTACATTGTCAACTACTCAGATTACCTTGGCCACCAGTACACCATTATACTCTCATGGCGACCTTTACAGTGATTTCTATAAGCATTTCATTGGTAAGGGTTAGTGTTTTAAATCATATTCTTAACTTTTTTGAATGCAAGTTGTTGTTTGTTGTCAACTAATACTATGAATGTTAACTATTGTAGATTTAAGATGGATAAGTGGGAATTAGATGATTGCCTCAAAGAACTTTATGCTAAGACTAAACAAATGGTATGCATTTTTAGCTACTGTACTCGAATGTGAAATTGAGTTGTATTATTTTTTTGTTAATGTTAATCTATTGTGGCATGCATTATGTTAGGAAAAAGAGGTCGATTAGAAGTCATCATTGCATGCAAGTGCTTAGTTTAGACATTCACCTCACCCCCTCAAAGATCAAACAAGTAAGCTATATGGAGCATCAATAATTGGGGATGGTATTCCCACTGTTATGAGATAGCCATCCCCTACCCACAGACAACTAGGGATGTAATCCTAGTGCGAGATGGAATCTTTACCGAAAAAAGAAGCAAACAAGGGGATAAAATAGGTAATTTTATTAACGTCCATGTATTTTCAATGCTTGATTTAATATTCTTTTTGTATATGTAAAATCCTCAATATTTACGAACCATGCATCCCTATTTTTATTTATTACATTGCCCTTTTTTAATATTGTAGGAGGAAGGGGTGAATCAAACCAAAGGTGAAGAGGGTGTCCCCAAAGTGCCCAATGATTATTTCTCAAGAGATGTATGGGAACCTATGGTTGCATGTAATATTTTATTGCTCCTAATGTTAAATAATGTTTGTTTCTTCCCTCTTAAAACAATCAAAATTAAAATACTTTTGACTAACACACCATGTGTTTTTCTATGTTGTTTTAGTTGGAAGGGGTAGAGCAGAGCCACGGGGACATAGTTGATAGTCACCTTCATAATTACTTCATCCCTACAAATATGCATATTTTTTTTACTCTCTCTTTCATTTTCCATGCTCAATAATTATGAACCATGAATCCCTATTTTTATATGTTATATCTTTTTTAATACTACAGGAGGAGGGGGTGGAGCAGACCAAAGGTGAAAAGGGTGCCCCTGAGGCATTCAATGACTATTTCTAAAGAGATGTATGAGAACCTTTGGCTGCCTTTAATGTTTGATTACTCCTCATGTTAAATAATGTTTCTTTCTTCCCTATTACAACAATCAAGATTAGAATACTTGACACAACATGCATATGTTTATGTTGTTTTTGTTGTGTTTCAGTTGGAAGGGGTGGAATAGGGCCATGTGGATGTGGTTGAAATTCAATTGCATAATGACTTCATACCTAAAAATGTGCATAATTATTATACTCTATCTTTCATTTGACATGATCATAGCCTCATGTTTGTTGTTCCATATATTATTGGAGTTGGACTCACATATATATGTCCACCTATGTAGCAGGAGGAGGTGGAGTCATATGATCTCGATGGAAATGACAATAAGGATGTTGATGATGGTGATGATGATGGTGATTGGCTTCTAAATACTTCACAATCTAAAATGGAGGAGGAACCGAATGTTGTAAGAACATTTAATTGTATTTTATGGCATTATATTATGTTTATTATTTTATGCTTTTAACATTTTATTATGTTTTATGACATTATATTTTGTTTATTGATTTATTCTTATAACCTCACATCTCTTCCTTGTTGAATGACAATAAGCAGGTGATTACAAAATTGATCATTAGGGTATTGCAAGGAATAATGTGCACCTTTGGTTGTTGAAGCCATGCGAAAAATTTAGAGCTGATGGTGGCCATTTATTTTGATCATGAGACAGACTTAAAACTCATCATCTTAAGATTCATGGTTGGCATCCCATTCCAAAGAGACCCCTTGGGCATGATGAAAGTGGGAAATGTAAGCCTAAGGGAAGATAAATCAATAAAAGGCAAATAAAAAGGAGGCCAATAGATTGACTCTTGAAAAATTAGAGCATCAATAAGAGAGATAGGTTGGAAAGATCATAGCTGGCTAGGGATGATGTGTCTGAGTTATGTTATCTCAGTGAGATAGCCTTGAAGTCTATCAATGATGATATTGGTGCATATGATTCAAGTGAAAAGTTGGCATGGAGAAGGGAAGCCTACATTCAAAGAAGAGAATATCATCGATGAATGGAGGAGAAAGAGAATGGGTGGAGAAACACCAAGATTCGTGCAATAATAGACCTTAGGTTAAATGCATTATATTCATTGGTTTTCATGAAGTTAATGTTAAGTTCAATTCAGATTACTCAATATTAACATTGATATTTTTGCAACAATCACCATTCTGATTATAGAGGGATGACCCTCAAGCCCATTCTAGTGATGTGATCACATTCTTTTGAGACAAATGCATTTGTAGAATGGTAGATATGTTCATGGGAGGGCGTAAAAAATGAAAGTGTGCATGATAGGTTGCATCACATATTGATATTATATTTCCTATGATGCCTACATATTATATTCATTCTTATTTATTCCTTGTACCTTTCTCTCAACCCTACCATTACATATTTTTATAGTGTTATATATTTTTATTGCATATGGACTTTTGGTGGAAACGAGTTGACATAGTCATAGGCATGGATGGACCATGTTTAGGAGGTATGATAGTTACTTATTATTTACCAAAACCAAAAATTTTATTCTTCATGTTGGTGTCTTATTCTTGCATTTTATCAAGATTTATAAACTACACATTTTCAAATGTAGGTGTCTAGGGTGACATGCATATACGTGCATTCATGTGGTTAATCGCTTCCACTTGTTAATCCATTTATATATGCCTAATGGCCACAACATGAACATTTATATTGCCTTGCAGATACTACCTTGGACACTATTATTTATATACATACATTTTGGCATAATATGTATGACATGTTTTGATGTGTTTTCAAACATATTATTTCGACAAGAGATTTGAATACAATTGTTTCATTTCTATTTTGTGTTGGATATGTACTTTTTTGTTTATGTAAGATTTAAGAAATGGTTTGGTGGTTAATTTGCATTTACTGATGTATTACACAATCATGCATGGTTCAATGATGCAATGTTTTTCCCATGTACTCGTCATATATTTTTTACGTGTATGGTATGTGATGCTTTCGATTGGTGATCTATCATCTTCACATGTATACCATATTTTAATTTAATTCTTTCACATGTTGGTGACAAAGTGCACATGTTTGCATGTCTCTATGTCTATATTAAAGTAATCATGGTGGGAAGGAGTGCAATATAAGATCTATATACATGGCTTGTCTCTCTAACATTCCTTTGTCTCATATCATATGTTTGTTTGTTCAGGAAATCGACATAATAACTGTTGATGTCTATGGCCCATGGTTTGAGGCAAGGGAAGAGGGGCAAGGAGGAATGGGGAAATACTCCAATACATCAAAATGACCATGCCACAAGTAAAGATTTCATACTCCAATATAATTATTTCATTATTTTCATTTTAATTTAGAAAACTCTTTGTGCATAAGGAAATTATTCATAATATAAAAAAATTACATGTTCTTAGATTTTGAATATTCTCATAGACCCTCATTTATGTCAATCTTTTTTTAGATTTTCAATGCTGAAAATATTGAATGCTATCATTGACTTTCATGTGTATCATATTTTTTATAGACGAAGTCCCAAATCTAGAAGAGAATGTGGCTTCCCAATTGCCTAAGGACATGGAAAATTTTCTCATAAGGATGAGATCCCAAAATGAAATAGGTGAAAAAAACATCTTGGTTTACAACTATAACTAGCAACTATAAAAAACAATCACTCGAGAGGGAAAACTAATTTTTTACTGAGCTTCTTGATGGTACAAGGGTAAAGGTTATCAATTTATAAACTACATTGGTTGAAAAGAATAGAGAGGTCAAGAAGTTGCACCATGCACTTCTCACACTGAGCGATGAGAAGATGGATGTTGAAATAAAGTTTATCGATCTAAAAGTTACCCATGCCTACACAAAAGCACTTTTTGATACAAGGGCGAAGACTATGTGGGTCATGCAATCAAAACACAAAGGAATAGTTGTCATATATGAGTACTTGTTGTAGATTTTGAAGGCATATTTTGATATCTTGTTTGCACAATCCAATGGGATATCTCCCAATAGATGTGGTATTCCATACATGAACAATGATAATTAGTTAGGTGTAATGACTTATGTGTCTGGTATTACATGATTTATGCTTATGACTTTGAATGGAAATCAATTGAAACACATGCTTATTCACATTTTAATCTACAAAATTGATGTTTATTTACCACTAGTTGCTTACTTCATCTTGTGTATTTAAATTTTTTATGAATGAATGAATGACTCTGTTCAGAATTTGTTTAAAAAAAAAAATACAAATTGACTTCTTATGAAAATATGCTATAAATATACATACTAAAAATAGCTAACATATCCCTCAAAAATAGAAACTTCTCCCTAAGTAGAGAACACATTGTGCAGAACATGATTTTACAATAAGCATTACTCCAAGATCAAAACACTATGGATTAGAAAGTTAAGAATTATAATTTTAAAGGCCATAATGGTTTCCACGTATACAAATTTGGTGGCTCAATATGTGTAGTTGTCTAGGTGAGTAAGATCATATCTTCATAGGGGTTCAAGTAATAGAAACTAGATTAAATATTGATAGGGTACCTAGGTAACTCGGATGGATGGGAGATTTATCTCCACATGATATGGAGGTGATGTCAACCTAGATGATTTTAGATCTAAAAACTTGTACCATTTCCCATTTGGGGAGTGAAGATCAAAGATTATAGACTGGTATAGTATTGGAATCTAAATTGATCCAAATTTTTGCTAGACATGTTTGAACTTTTTCATATTAATGGTTGTGTTATGAATATATAAGTCAACATGTTAATGGTCAATAAACCTATCTCAAATTCTATGGGGTATGGTATATAATAAAGTTAAGGTGTGGTCTGAACATATAAATAGACAAAGTAAGATGTAAATATTTTCAATCGTATTGATAAGCATTTCTAGAGCTCATGCAACACTTAACTATTTTTTCAAGCTCGATCTAAATTTTACCATTGACAATGCACAAGCTCTATACATGTCATCCAAATATTTTCAATCTTATTGATAAGCATATGGGCTATGTCATCATGGATTTTAAAGTCCCTCAAGTGGCTTCTTGACCTATTTTTGTAGCTTCTTCTAATCATGTGGATTATTATATTTTTAAATATAAATTGAGCAAAAATGAGTGGTAATTACATAGTTTATAGGCATTTTTGGAACCATGACATTTTTCTATTAATTACAAACTTTCTTGATCATGTAACATATAGGTTGGATTATTTATTAATGTTCATAAAAGATGGTATGTATGTCCTCAATGCATAAAGATGGTGTGTATGTTTTGAATGCATGTAGGCTTGGTTCCCCTAAGACCTAATTATCTGGTTCTACAAAATGTTGGATGTTTGGAAAATTTTTTGAAGCAACTGAGTGCTTTGTTAAAATAAAGGGTAACATTTTAGGATTTTTTAAACCTATAGTGAAATAAACTACAAATGTATAGTTAAGTTGTTTGGTACTTCTATATATTGCTTATTTCATCCATTATCTTCTTTATAAATTGCATTAATATTCAAAGTGCCCAGTGTGTCTTAAATAGGTATCCGTGTATATCATTTGAAAGATGAAAATCTTGGGCCTTTTAATCCCACATAGAGAACTCTTACCAGCTATTTGAGTTTAGGAAAAACTAAACAGTTTGGAAGCAATGAAAATTATTCATATGTTGAAGGAAATGTTTATGACTCTAGAGAAGTAGATATGATTTAGAGGTAAGGGAATAATTATTCATAAACATCATTATTTTTTTCTCAATCTAATTGGTTACACTCACTTGATGGTTTACTCTTGAAAAAATTCACATTCAATGCTTCCTTTACTCTTCAAGGTTCCATCTCCTTCCATCATTCCTCTAGGTTCCTAGTATTAGTAGCCTTATTTTACTTATAATTTTCCTTGGTAAATTTTATATACACTTCTTGGATTCATTACACATCTATCATGTCACTAACATTCACCCTTGGCTCAGTTCATGACACTGATCTCACTTTTCATGTAATTATCTCACTAGGTCTTACGTCTAAGGACCAATCTTGATTTAGGTTCCCATAGCTCAATCCTTAGTCATAGATATTTATATTATCTCTCATCACACCTTAATGAACCAATTTCAATTATAAACTCACCCTTAATTACTTCTTTCCACATAGTTCGATCTCCATGGTTTCTCTAGGCTAGTAGCCCTGCTTTGGATGTTTCTCCTTTGTGTATGTATTAAACAATATTTATTATATGTTTAGGGTTTAATATGATATCCCTCCATTTTAATACAAATTATTATGAAGTTTCAAGATCTGGTTTACTCCTCACCATTTTCTTAGCCCTTTTCTCTACATAACTAGCCCTTCTAGGCCTAATTTTGCTTAGTTACAACTCAGTTGACCAAATACATATGAAATGAGTCTATACAAGACTAAAACTTGTGAAATAATTTTTTTAATATTATTTCATTTCAAACCACAAAGTTTCACATTTTTATAATAGTGGAAACTCTCCAAAATTAACTAAACCCTAGTCTAGGGTTTCCTATCTTGTATATAGACTCGAGAGCAATATAATTGTCTTGAAAACATTTAAAAGACTTTCATACCACTTTTAATGGTTATTAGGCTCTATCTTACCATAATTTAACTCCTATAACCTTTTAAAACCAAAATCCAATCCTCTATTCACATGTTCTAACTCAATTTCCCTTGGACTGTGCAAATTAAAAGGGTTTCCTACAAGACTATGTCCCTATTAAAGAACCAACAATAATGTTCCAAAATAAGAGAGATTATAAACCACTTAAAACCTCCATATTGAAATTACCAATACTTTTTATAATCCAAGATATTGTTTATCATATGGGTTCTCTCAAAGATCAGTCCTTGTAGTCATGAAATAATAATGTAAGTATAGAAACAGGGCACGTATATTATCAACGTCTATTATGGAATCTATTTCTTTCAATAATTATAATTAATATATTGTGTCTTGTTTATTCACATCAATAACTTGTTATAATAATTATATTACCTCTCTCCCAATGTATATCCATTCCAACATCTACCAAAATAGGGGTCATGGACTATGTAACAGAGTTGATCCTTTTATGAACTATGAATAGAATCTCACTACCTCTATTGTATTTAAATAAAAAATATTCCCCTATACAATAACCACACATTCATATCTCAATAATCATCTCATCATGTAGTTTATTTATGTCTTAAATCCTAAATATTACCTCATTCTATGATTGAGACAATAGTCTACAAGGCCTTAAGGATTCAATGGTCCATTTTAATCTCAGTCTCACCTTGTTAATTATATTATCAAAACTCTTTAAATGTTTTTACTTTATGAACCTATAAAACTATGTTTACCACACTAAACTCCAACTCTGATATATAACCAAAAATTCCAATATCTTCCTTTTATGACTGTAACCTATAGCCCTTATTGGTTGTCTCCACCAATCATTCAACAAATTTAAACTCCACATAAAGATGAACAAATACATGGCCTCAAGGGACTTCAAGGGAATATAAATGATTAAAAAAAACTAAATACATTTCAATAACATCAACTTACATGGATAAATTCCTTATTTATTCATTGTGTTCAATAAAAACATATAATTTTGATACATCTGGACTTTGTTATCATTCTTGAGGAGTATTGTACAATTTATTCATGCTCATTCTCTCATCCACCTTCTTGGAGATATCTCCATTATCTCTCACATATCCTCCTCTATAGACTCATGTACAACTTTCTCCTTTCAACAAAATTCAAGGTTGGTTAAGGTGGTTACAAGACACAACCTCTTTGCATTACCACTTCAACGTGAGGTTTATGATGTGAAGACTAGAATATGACCTCTAATGTGATGTTTTAGACTTATGTACCTTCGAAAACCTTTTAAATTAACTCATTAGATTTATTAATCCCATTTTAATCATCTATTCACTCCTTACATGTACTTGTCCCTTCTAGACTCATCTTAAATATTTGAATTTTCAAATTCTTGGTTTTGGAGGGAAAACTTCAAACACCCTCAAACTTACTCCTATGAATCCTAGGGACTCCATATGACCTAAAACACATTAAATGGGCATTTAAATGTCCCTTGATTCACATTACATCCAAAATTGACCCACTTTTGACCACTATTGACCAAAACATAAAATTGACTTATTTTAGCTAGATGTTCCTACATCAAGATACCAGCTATTCTAGTGGAGGAGCCATTATTGAGAATGAAATCCATGGCCCTAATGATATGGATATTCACATAGCTAATAGTATTTTCAATTATTATCAACCATAAGATCATTTAGATGATTTGGCCGATCGACCTACTATAGTAAAGCAAGACATGTTTTGTGAAGAGTATGTGATCTCAAAACGCTTAGATAATGAAACTAAGGTATGCCATTTGGATTAACTACAGATTAGATGTTGGTTTAGATGAATTTTATATTCAATAATGAATAGATGAAAGTTATAAAACTACTCACTTTACTTAGTAGGATTCATCCAAAATGGAAAACTATTCTACGAAATTGGTTTCAATCCCAAATTTCATTTGAGGTGCTTATGATTTGGAGATACATCATAATAAATATGAAGCTATTCAAGGGGGTTGAATCCATTTTGAGTGTCAGATGAACATTCTAATGAATAATCCAATACTATTTAAGGACATGAAAACACATAATCATTTATTTCTTCATTCATTTGATCATCAAAGCATTACATGATCAAAACATCAAACATTATTACAAAAAAACAAATATGTACTTTATTTATCAATAAATATGTAATATAGAAATAAATATGTACTTTATTTATCAATAAATTAAACATGTTGAAATAGAACTGATTACAAGACTAAACATTGTTTAAATATGTAATACATTATTTATCAATATTAAAACATATGTTTATAAAATTATTCTATTCACTTTCAAAACCATCACTTTCATCTGATGGATTTTAGTCACCATCACTTTCATCCTCTACAACATGTGTGCAAAAAAATAGTGGTTTTGTTCTTGAAATACTTCGGCCTGGTTGGATGAGAGGAAAACATGTTGTGTGGGAGGTTTTGTATCTCTTCCAAAATGCTACATATGGTTACATCAGATAAATATTAGAGGCCTAAAAGAGGCTATTCCAAACACTATGTAGTTTAAAATTCACTTGAAATAATAGTTTGGCACCAATGAATATATTCCATACTTGATCCAGATGCACATATACATCTGGATCATTAGACACCTTCATTGGCAAGAAATTATCCAAGAAGGGCCTCAGATAGACTAGAATAGTACCAGGAGTACCCCACACATCAGGAAAAATGGCATCATCATATGGCCATTCATATGAGCACTATATGTAGAAATCATGATCAAACTTGTCTATGGATGTTGTGTACTCATAGCTCTCCATCAAATATGGTAAGATGGATATTCCATTTTGTAATGTAGGAGAAATTCACCCACCTAATCCATAAAGATGCATGAAATTTATTGTGCTTTTAAGGCCACTATAATTGATAGAATTGGCCACCACACATGAAATTTCATGCAATGTTTGTCATTCCACATTTAGCTCCTTTAGTACATTTGATTTTTTCCATATGAATTTATGAAATTACTCTCATGTTTTGGTAACACTCCCCGTGTAGTTTTAATTCCACCTACCACATAATTACAAAAATTAATTATCTATAATTTCCAAAAATAATTCACAAACTGTAGTTAATCAACATAGTAAGA
Organism: Torreya grandis; assembly: GCA_037957365.1. Lineage (NCBI taxonomy): Eukaryota > Viridiplantae > Streptophyta > Pinopsida > Cupressales > Taxaceae > Torreya > Torreya grandis. The sequence continues at coordinate 3,662,680 of JARHVA010000398.1, read as the reverse complement.
TGTTTTGTGGAGTTTGGTAAAAACTAATGTAATTTCAAATGCATAAGAGAATTTAAATGAAATGTGGTATTCAAATGCATAAGAGAATGTAAATGAAATGCAATTTCATGAATTAATCATTTTATAACTACATACATACATCTAACTAACAAGTAAATAGAAGAGAACAAGCTACCATGGCAAGTGATGTAGGAACATCAAACTAGAAAACATTATTTTTGAGTTTTGGCAATAGGAGGTAAAAATTTGGTTAAAGTTGAGTGTCAATGTGTGTGAGGGAGTTTCTTAATTTTGACCCAAACATCAATTTTTTATTGACATGTAAAGTGTTAAAGCCCAATATTGGTTTGCCTGATCTTCTGTTGTTAAGCCATTATTTCTTGAACAGAACTGCTTCTATTGATTATTGACTACTACAAGGCAAAGATTTGATTGTTAACATTTTTTCAATAGGTAAGTTGAAAATTGACTCTATTTTAATTTTGTACTTGATTTGACTGAGAAATTAATATTATTTGACTACTATACTTGATCTAACGAAGGACTAATTTTACTTTGATTTATGTAAAAAGCTATTGTAGTAAGGCTGGCTAGAATAATGTCAATCATTGTGTTAAATTCTAAATTACAATAAACACTATTGTCCTAGTTTGATCAAACATTCACTAATGGTATGGTTATTTTATTAGTTATGTAGTCCTCACCCATACATTGGGTTATCAATAAAAGAGGATTTTTCTTTGTAACTACCAAGCAACCAATGTTGAAATTGGTTGCATAAGCAGTTATACGTTAGTTTTTGGGTAGAGGAGAGAGAGGAAGAGGTATCCGAGGAGAGGGAGGTGACCAAGTCCATTGATGAATTATGTTGTAATGAAATGTTGAATCAATGAATATAGATAAGTCAAGCATCATGTTGTGTCTTTTACAAGCTTTATGGATTACTGTTTATATGTATTCACATTATTTCAAGTGATCCTTGAAGTCCATATATACATAGACTCTATATGTGTATGTCTACAGGTTTGGATATGATTTTAAGTACATTCAAGAAGGAAAGTGATGCAAAGGATGATCAACACTTCACTAAACTCCTCTAACCAATGTTCTCTCTCTACGCTTGGTTTATATGGTCCTTCTTAGGTTCATCAATGTTATGTTTGTCTTGTATTTATTTTTATCCTTATTTTTATCCTTATGGTATATTTAGACCTTCCTTACTATCAAAAATACCCTTATTAATTTATTCCCTATCATTTATATACTTCTTCCTTTAACCAGTCTCCTCTTAGTAGCCTTTTTCTACACAAATTTTGTATGTACAATATGGTATAGATTCAAAACACAAAAATAATTTCATTTAAATATACCCTTTCTTTTCCTCTTACTCTTGACCAAGTTTCAAGATTTGATTCACTCACTCTATCATTATTCAAGAAACATTTTCCTCTTTATTAAGGCATATTAGGCCTCTCTAGGTCTACCACAACCTTGTTTACACATAGTACTCTATATAACTATGGATAAGTATAGGAGTGAATTTTAAACCTTAAAATAAATTATCATAGGTATTAGCTAAGATATATATCAAATTTCAAATACTTTTGATGGTTATAACTAGTTCTAGCACCCAAACCCTAGTTCTAGGGTTATATGCACACAGTCAAGCCTGAGACCATTCAATTTGATCTTACTTATTCAATAGAGATTTTCAAAAGAAATTTAAGGTTTCCTAAGGTCTGTCTCATCATTATTAATCATCATAAATCATTAAAATTCCCTTCTTAAACCTATATTCTAGTCTTCTTATAGGTTTTTTGTCTCACTAAATGAACACAATCACAGGTTTAAGGTCTGTGGAGCCTATTTTAATGGTTCAGACTGTCCATGTTGTTTTAAAAATTATAAAAAAGACTAATAAAGTTTTTAAAAAAAATTATTCACATTCTCCCATCAATATTTATGCATAAAATATTTCCATTCAATCTATCACCATGTTCTAGGTTTAAAATGAACACCCAATCTTACATGCAGGGTTCTGCTACCTAGTTATTGATACTAAACCCTCCAAGAAATGGTTTTAAATTATTTAAAATGGTTGGTATACCTATCAAATCCTCATAAATCTTATCAAGTCAATCAATACACATACCAACATATTTGTAGCATCTTTTCCTGTGTTCTGTGGACACAGTGGTAATGTACAGGTCTACAAGTATTTCTTTGATGTCTTATTTTGGTCTCAAAATTTATAAACCCTATATATTATTGAAAAAGGATTATCATAACTCCATTAAACTCAAAAAATAATAATTAATCATGAGGATTCTCCCAATATATTCTTCACCAGACTATGCTTGTTTAATATTTGGTTTCTCTAACTAATTACAAGACTGTAGTTATTTGGGGAGCAAGTTGAGATCTTAAACCTATACCAAGTGTTCCAAAATAGAGTAAAGGACTTGTTAAATTTTGTATTTCCTATGCCTTGGGTAGGACCCTTTACCAGTCTACTTGATAACTCTGTCATGCTAATTTTGAATACCCTATACCAACAGTATTATGCCCACAAAGAGTCAACAGGGTTATAGAGATTGTTGTGAAAACTAGTGTGAATCAACACAAATGGAATGAACCCACATATTTATCAAATATAATATGAACTCACCAATCAATGAAATAGTATCAAAACATAGTATTAATAACCTTCCCTCTTTGATCTTACAAAACTCATTCATCCACCATTATATTATTCAAACAACAGGGTTCTTCACCAAATTTCAAGATTCAAGAAATAAGAAACACTCATTGTGAAATGATGTTAAGATCATATAGACTCTTAGATAGTTGATCAAAATTTTCAAAGTGAGAAAATCCTTGAGGATCCAATTCCCTTTTGAATACCCTGTTCATAGTTTGTGACAAACCAAGGTATGATCCTATAATATTGCTTGAGAGTTTAGTGAAGAGAAAATCCTTGTGTGGTAAGTTGATATTTTATGGATGAGATAAATTTAGATTAAATAATGGACTTATTGATCTGAAGGTAAATATTTGGATAATTATACAATACACAATTCTAGAATAACAAGATCCATGTTTTACAGTCATAAGACATTTTTCACAATCAAATATGAAGAGGGGAATATGTGTTTGGGGCCAAATAATGAGGGAGGAGTATTAGATAATTGATAGGAGAATGAGTACAGTTTGGATAGTGTTATTTGAATTTAGAACCCTATAGAAAATAAATATAACCCTTAAAATATGTCATAAGCTTGTGTAATTCAAGACCCAATTTTCATAGTCATTATGAGTGATTAGAAAATGGAGTAGATGAAGTTACTTTGTGAATATATCTACAGAGAAAAATAGATGCGTAATGGGGTTAAAATTATTATGTAAGGTTATTTAAAGAGATAGACCACCTTTAAATGGCACTGGTTGGCTAGAACCCTATTTTAGCCATATCAAAGAACCTAGAACTATGTAAGAACTTAGATTAGAAGATTAGCAAGGATTAAAAAATGAGAATGGACCATTATTAAGGTAAAAGGGTATATAGAAAGACCCAAGGTTGAAATTAAACTATGATAAGAACTTGAAATGCATGAAAGATAAACAAGGATTACTAGGACTATTAGATGGTGGTTCAAAGACTCAAAATTTTGTGTATAGTAGGATATAAGCTTATGGGGGTTGGATGATAACAAATAGATATTTGGATATTTTATTATCATTGATATAGACCTTGATAAGGTCCCATAATGGATTGAAATAATGTCCAATAAAATATATTGTATTTTTATACTCTTTGGCCTGAGTACAGACCATATGTAGGGTTTCTTGGAAAAATATAGGTTTAGGTACTTAGTGAAGGAGTTGAAACCTAAAATTTTGTAGGAACTTGGAATTACCATTTCATAGGTGAATCATGTGGTTATTAGGAGTTTTTTCATGTGTGGAGACCAGGATAAGGGAAACTTAGGGTTGCAAGGTTGAAGACTTAATTGGGGAATGTTTGAATTAGAAAGCACATTATCATGGGTTGTCAGGTTTTGAGATTAAGAACAAAGTTAAATAAGGATAAATAATGATATCATATGAAATTATTTTTCCAAAGTGAGATATGGAGTGTCCCAATAAAGGAGGTTTATCCAAAAAAAGACTACAAGCCTTGTGTAATCTTTGTGAATTTATGGCATAAAATGGAATTATGAGTTAGGATGGAACACCTAAAAGGATTAAAGATAGGTTAAATAGGGTAATATGAGATCATTTATGACAATAGGATACATTCCTAAGATTTACCTCAAATATTGATGTTTGAAACCTATGAGATACATCAAATGGAGAGCTAGCAGAGAGAATTAAATGGTAAGGAGGGACCAATGTTAAGAAGTGAGTCAGGAGTGGATGTTAATGACATGATAGATTCCTAATGAGTCCAAGAAGTGTATCTAAAATGTATAATGGATAGGTATATCAATAAGAAGGCCACTAGCCCAAGAACCAAGGAAAGATTATGAGAAGATGGAACCTTTAAGGACAAACATAGCATTGAATGAGTTATCAAACAAAAGCAAAGGCAATTAAGGGAATATTTGGTGATTTATCCACTTTACCTATAAATAAATAGTGGGAACATGACTGGTTGGTTCCCTGTCAAGGTAACTCATGGTGTAATTGGTTAAATTATAATTTAGGTGACTCATGAGAACATGATTGATTTGATCTTGGTAAAGGTACCTATTGACATGGTGGATTGCACCCTCTTAAGGGAGGCTCAGATCTATTCATCCACATGACATAATGGAGACATCCCTCTTGATATGGGTGGTAAATATGAGGGATGAATCTCTAGATTAGGGGCTATCACCCCTTGATGCACCTTGAGGCCCTAGATCTCCTACTACTAATAATGGGGGCAATGAAAAGGGAGTGAAAATACTAAAAATGGGACCTAAGCTAAGAGGTGATACACCAAAACAATTTTTCTACTTAGCTTTGGCATAAAATTTGAACCATGGATAACAAGCATACACTTCATTCAGGTGAGAAAAACTCCCTTGCATTAGTATTTTAGTAGGGGGTCCTATGAAGATACAGGGAGGAAGAAACCTCAAGAGGTGTTCTAAGACACACTATTGTGTAGCCTATTCACTTGCCTATACCTCTTCAAACACTTCCTATGACCTGCAAGAGAATAAAATCACTATGCAATAGATATGCTAGAATAAACTTATGAAAGTATGAAAAAAAAATGACTTAACACAAGATAAAACCATAGACATATACAAAAGTGCAAGCTCAAATGGAGGTAAAATGCTCTTTTAAATTCAAGGTAAATTCATGCAAGGATTCACCATACAAGTTGAGAGATATTTTCTCAAATAATAAGTTACAAATATAAAGATAACTAGAAACAAAGTAGCTAACAAATTAAAGAATGAAAACCCATGCTGAGTTAAACACTTCTACAGAGACTAGAAGACCATGCTACTACCATATTCTTCAAACTGCATATGGGAGGGCCATGTTGTAGATGTCCAAGTCACCACCCTTGATGTCTTGGGCTTGCAAAAGCATGGGATACTCCTAGAAACTGATAAAGCCATTCCCAAGTTGTTGTGGCTAGACCATGCTCTCTTCAATTCTAGGTGCAACTAGCTATGCATTAATGGTGAAGCATGAAAACATGGGTTGCTCTCCTCTATAGTTTAAAAACCAATCTATTTTATTGGTTTTTGATAGATATATTTCACTAAATGTTTTAATTCTCCTTGATGAGTTGTCTATGCCACTTGTCTTGGTCTGAGTGGTCATTGATTTTGCCTTTTGACCTTGTCAGTTGCTGGAACTATTTTATGCTTTGTCTTTTTCTGCTATTTACTTTGCCCATGTTTTACCCCTTCTTTTCCTTCTCCTTTGCCTTAGCTTCTTCTTGGCTTGTCTTTGACTTATCAGGCCTTCTTTATTTTGGGATTTTTGCCATGCTTTCCTTCAGATAAAATGTATGAAGGAATTCCTTCATAAATTTTGTTTGAAGGAATTATTTATTTTGATTGTTTCTTTTCCTAAAGGGCACATGCCCCTCGGGCCTTTTGTCTCCATTCTTCACTTTCTCAAGGTGCCCTCAATAAGGGTACTTTGTGCCTCAAAATTCCCCTTCAAAACTTTTGATTTGGTCTTGCCACCGACCAAGATGCCCTCCGTAAGGGCACATACCCTTCAGTAAATTTGCAATGACCCTTCAAAAAAGTGAAGAAGTCCTCTTTCTTTTCCCAAGTTCCCTTTGAAAAGACACTTACCCTTTAGACTTTTTGAAAATGTCCTTCAAGCCATCAAAATGCCCTCCAAAGGAAATCTATTGCTTTTTGTGAACTACTTAGACCATTTTGGGTTCTTCAATAGCTTCTACTTATAAAAGTAGATAAGTAATGCACCTGGAAAAACCTAATTTACACTAGATAGACCATTTTGAACTTCCCAAGAGCTTCTACTTTGGGTTTTACATCAACTTCAGTTGATAAGGAAAATAAGTAAAGACATTTGGAAAATTGAATTTGGTCTATCAAGACCAAATTAGGTTTTGCAAGTGACTTTACTTATTATCTTTGTAAGTAAAGACATTTGCAATGTCTGAATTACACCACCAAGACCAAATCGAGTTTATCAAGTGACTTGACTTATGAAAATTTCAAAAGTCATTTGGGAAACCTGAAATGTACTACTATAGGTGAATTAATTGCTCTTGACAAACCCAAAATATACTTGGCAAAGCATAATGAAGGAAACACCTAGCTTTTTTATGAGAAAGGTTTGGTAGAGAACATTTTGCACAAGGCAACAGAGGGATGATCTAGCCAAAACATGGATTGGATGACTTTTCCAAAGAAAAAGGAGGGGGTGCCCAATTTTGACTTGCAGGACCAAAAATTGGTCAACACAATTGGTGACTCACAAGGGAAGCATGTCTGCTATGTTTGGGAAGATTGGTAGCCACAAATTCCATTGGGCATGGATTCAAGATGCATCTTAGAGAAGTCAAAAATATATTTTTAAGGACCTATGAACCAACAAATATTTTACCCCAAAAAATAAGGAAAAAAACACACACAAAGGCCAAAAACACTACACACATGCATAACAGCACTTAGGGAAAACAAGGAAAACTTGTACATGACAAAAGAAACCTAATAACAATGCTTAAGGTATATCCCATTGACTAAGATATGTATCTATTCACCATCCAACTTGGAGAGTTGGAAATCATTGTGTTGTTTGCATTGGGTGATGACATATGGGCCACTCCATAAAGCATCAAACTTTGTGTGCCTTCTAGGCTTGGCTCAGTCCTCATCCCACCTCAATACAATGTCACCTTCTGATAAGCTTCTTGGCTTAGACCTTTTTTCAAAATGCTTCTTTGTTTGTTATTGGTGGCTGGTCATGGCATCCATGGCATGGTCTCTTGCTTCTTGAAGCTCCATTAGCTCACAATTCCTAACTTCTAGGCTGTCACTCTCCATCAATTGTAGCTGATGGGAAAGATTTGAGGCTAGTAAATCAAGTGAGATAGGAAGTATAACTTCCCTTCCATACACAAGTGTGTATGGTGAATTCCCGATTTCCCTCTTTGTATTAATCCTATCTACCCAAAGAGTTGTCTTTAACTTGGCATGCCAAGTCATTTGATTTTACTCCATTGTCCTCTTTATGATCCTAATCAAATTCTTATTTGTAGACTCAACTAACCCATTTCCTTATGGATAGTAGTTGGAATAAGTGTTGAGATATATGCCATACTTCAATGCCCACTCACTTGTCTGTGTTCCTAAGAAAGCCAATGCATTATCTGAAATGATTGTGGTTGGGAACCCAAATCTTATCACTATGCCTTCATAGAAGTCTAGGACTATACTCTCAATGGCTTCTTTCAAAGATATGGCCTCTATCCACCTTATGAAATAATATATGGCAGTCAAAACCCACTTGTGGTCAATAATAGGAGGATTGATCAACCCTATGAAGTCTAACCCCCATTGCATGAATGGTTATTCCACCTAAATAAGATGAAGAGGCATGGTAGCTAGTTGTTGCTTCCCATCAAAGAAGTCACTTTTTGACATTTCCTCACCCAAGCATGAGTGTCTTTAAACAAACTAGGCCAAAATTAACCAGCTCTCATAATCCTTACAGTTGTCACCTTGGGAGCAAAATGGCCACCAGCTGGTCCATCATGGAACTTGGATAGTACCTTGTTGACTTAGTCTAAATCAATGCATCTCAAGAGCACCCCTAAAAATTCTTTTTTTAATAGTACTCCATTAACTAGGACATAAGGAAGCGATTGGAGTCTAAAATACCTCCTCTTGGTCCTATCAAGACCTTGTGGACACTCACTAGTTTAAAGGAAATGAACCATGTCTTGTGCCCACCTCTTCATGACTATAGGTACAACTGATGTAGGTTCATCATGGAGTAACAAAATTTCCTCCTTTGGCTCTTTTAAGTCTGTAGCAAGGTGTCCACACATCCCTCTTTCTCTTACCAGCTTGGTGATCTTGATCTCTATGTCATACTCCATTACTTTGGTGATCCAACCTACCCTTTTCTCATTCAAGTCTTAGTCAACAAGAAGTCTTTTACACTAGGATGTGGCACCATGATGTGAATTTTGTTACTAGATAACATATGTCTAAACTTCTCTAGATTTCTTATGACTGTAAGCACCTGCTTCTCAACATATGTGTATCTAACCTCATAGCCTTTTAAACCTTGGTTGAAAAAAGCAAGAGGTTGTTCTAAATTCTCACCATTTGCTTGAGTGAGCATATCAAAGATTACCTCTTCATTCCCAAAGGTGTATAGATTGAAGTCCTTAGATAATTTTGGACTAATTAGAGTAGGAGCTTGGGTGATAGCTTGTTTGATTCCTTCAAAGCTTTCTCTTCTTCTTATTATCCATGTGAACGTCTCATCCTTCCTTAGCATGGAAGTTATTGACTTGACAAGCTCAACAAAGTTAGGAATGAATCTCCTAATGAATTTTATCTTACCAAATAAATTTTTTAGGCCCTTCTTGAGCTTAGGCAAGGACAATGCTAAGATGGCATACACCCTCTTTGGATTAATGGACGAGCCTTCCTTCGAAACAATGTGTCCTAAGAGCTTGCCTTCATGGATGGAAAACACGTATTTCTTTAGGTTGAGAGAGATGCAAAACTCTCTACACCTTTCAAATATTTTCCTTAGGTGTTTCAAGTGTTCACTTGTCTCCTTGGAGAAGGCTGTCACATCATCAAGATAAACCTGCACAATGTCGTTGATAAACCCTTTATAAGCCATGTCCATAGCATGTTGGAAGGTATCTCTAGCATTTGAAAATTCAAATGGCATCTTCCTACAGGAGTATGTTCCCCACTTGGTGGTGAAGGATGTCTTGTATTGGTTACATTCTTGTACCAAGATTTGATTGTACCTAAAGTAGCTATCCAAGAGAGAGAACCTTTCACTGCCTGTCACCATCTAAAAAATTTACTCCATACTTAGAAGGGGATAATGATCTCTCAGTGAGACTCTATTCAATTCTCTAAAATCCACATACAATCTGAATTCTCCCTTCTTCTTCCTTATAGAGACCAAATTTTCCAGCCAAGAAGAGTGTTTGATAGGTAAAATGATCTTGGACTCGATCAGTTTGGTGAGCTCCCGCCTCATGAGAGGCTCAATCTTTGGATTGATTGGCCTTTTCTTTTGCTTGATGGGTTTGGCACCTTCCTCCAGCTCAATGGTGTGTTGGGCCAAGCTTGGATCAAATCCCTTCAAATCACCATACTTCCAAGTGAAGACATCAGCAAACTCTTGACATAACATAATAAAAGCATATTTTTCCTCATTGGTACACACCTTCCAAAGTGCAAGTAGCTTATCCTTGTAGATCTCTACCCTTTCATAATTTTCCTTCTTGGTTGGCATGCTTCCTTTGTCTCTCTTGAGTTGGTCATCTTCATTTAAAATTCTCTCAAGAGTTACCAAACCTTTGGGAGCTTTTTGGTCTTTAGTTGAACAATCTTCCCATCATACTATTATTTTAGCTTGGACTAATTTTTGGAAGCAAACTCAGCTTCTTCCTGCAAGGAAAGTGTTATTTTTTGGTCACTTTCAAATACCTACCAATTGGTGACATTGTTTGGTATGGAAGGCCTCACAATCACCTTTAAACGATGTTGATTCTTGCTTTATCTCATCCCCTTTGGGACGTGAAACTAAGCACCAACTAGTACTAGTCTATCCACATGCTTGTTCTCCTCTTGGAATGGAAGTGATGTTGAAAGCAATGAATTTATCTTCAAGGTCCCACACTCTATGCTTTTAAGACTTGAATAAGGAGTTCTTGGTCAATCTTTGACCTCTAACTTGGTTCATAATCAACTCACTCTCTCCAAGAACCTACAATTCTTTGATTTCTCTCTTCCTTGCCCATTCTAGGCCATGAACAAGGACCTCATACTCTACTATGTTGTAGGTGTAGGAGAAGTGAAACCTAAAAGTTGAGAAGTATTTATCCTTTGAAGGTGAAACCAGCATTTCCCCACCACCACCTCTAACCTTGCTTCTAGATCCATCAAAGAATAGCTACCACAAACCAAAATCCTCTTGGTCTGTCTTCATCAATTTTAGCATGAAATCATCTTTCTCATGCATGAAGTAGACTCCAAGAATAGATTATTCAATGAACTTGTAAGGATCATGCTCAAATTTGTCATTTACCCATTCATATAGGAGTAGGGTAGCAACTCCTACAAGGGAAGATGATAGAGATTGATCCACCTAAAGCTCTTCTTCATCAATGATTGTGTAGTTTAGATTTGCCTCTTTGGGTGAGTATGGATCTAGGTGATCTTTTTGGATGAGCTCTAACTCAATATTCACTTTAGTTCCATACTTTATCCTAAAAACCATGTAATACCAATTGGTTTCCAAGTATCCACCTATTTTAGATGTGAAATCCCCTGAAAATCAAAGAGCAAAGTAAGGAGGAACATCTACCACTACCACATCATGGGGAATTGAGAAGGTTGGACAAGCATGGAGAGTCAGATTCAATCCTCTTGCCACTCCCAAGGTTTTATCTGGTGATCCATCCAACTGTAAAACTCCTTTGGTCATTTGCTCATACTTGAGGCCTAGCTTATCAGCTATGCATTTGGGCATAACTAAGGTGCTTACTCCACTATAAATGATGCAATTGTGGACCAATAACTCACCAATAATCAGGGACAAATATAATGTAGGGACCTTATCATCTTTATTTTCTTGACCACTCATGGGAGGAGCCCTATTTACTACCAACACATTATCATTTCTTGCTAGGATAGCTTGCTCACCCAGCGTGTACAATTCCTTTTGGAGTATATATTTTTGTCCTGGTAGTGCTAAAGAATCCCACAATGAGATTTTCATGTGTAGATTTTTCATTTGGTCCATTATATTGATTAAAGGATTTCCCCCTTTAGAGTTATCCTTGGGAACATTTGTAGCTTATGGTGCAACTTGAGGAGCTAAAGCTGCAACCATTGGCCTATAATTGGGAAACTTTTAATTTGATTATGGTCTTAGGGATACTTCATGTACACTTTCTACTTGATTGGGTGAAAGAGACATTATAGGTGCTTGAGTGGCTACTTGAGCTTCATCAATGGCTCTCCTTTTGGATTTGTTGTTGGATGCAACACCAAAATTTTGATTACTTATGTTCCCCACATAGTTGACTATGTAGAACTCTCCTTCCAAGTGATTCATAAGAGTGGAATCAGATTGTGCCTACCTGTTGTCTATCTCAAGTTGTGTTAACATCTCAAAATTTGAGAATTGGGCTGCATGATCACCTTGTGCAGTCACGCTTTGATTTGGTAGCTCACTACCATAAACAACCTATTATTGGCCATGCTCTAAGGGTGGATAGTTGTGATACTCCTGCACCAAATTATTTTGAGTGGGGATAAGAGCCTTTGAAGATGAAGGGGAATTTGGATTATATCTTTGATAAGGATTGACATGTGTAATTTGACCTTGCCCTTGATTATAATTCTAGAGGGGAGACCTATTTACTTGCCTAAACTACTGGTAGCCTTGATTTGGCCTATAACTATGAGCTTATTATCTCTTAAGGGAAACTAACTCATTGGTAACACTCTGCAATAAGGTCTTAAATTCATGGATCTTATTTGTAGGGGTAGCAACTAGCTTCTCTTGATTAGGTAGAGGAGCTAGAGTGGGTAAAGCAGGATGGACTGAGGGCTATAAATTAGGAAATAGTGGCATAGGAGGTCTAGGAGCTATCTTTCCTACTTAAACAAGTCAATTTTCAATAGCTATGATTATCTCATAAGCATTGGGTAGAGTGTTTCCACCCATGGACTGTATCATGATAGTAATGTCACTATTCAGGGCCTTCAATTAGTAAAGGAAAGCATATCTTGTGTTTGGCCTCACAAGAATTAGGATCTTGTCCCAAGTCTTTTAGAAACTAGTGTTAAAATATTTCATAAACACATGTGGGGCTCTCTTCATGGTGGTTAACTACTCAGCTAGAGACAAATGGTCACTTTTTTCCCTAAACCTATTGGTCAAGAGGGTCCCTAACTCATTTCATGAGCCAACTGAGTTCATAGGCAAGGTCCCATACCATTCAAGAAATTTTCCTTTGAAGGACAAGGCTAGAAATATAATGGCTACATTTTCTTTAGTGAAATTATGGATGTTGCAGAGGTTTTATATGTTTTTAATATGCTTGACAATAGTGATTGGGCCCTCTCCACTAAAGGGAGGAACACTTTTGAGAGTGGTCCCTGGAATTGGGTCATATTACCAAAGGTTCAAAATACTTTGACCATTGAAGGCCACAAAAGGGAAAGCCCTAAGGGCTGCCATGGTTGTGAAAGGATGCAGCAGGGGTCTCCTTAAGTAGGTATATTTTATGGATGGTTTAGGAAAATGGCTAGCTACATAAGGGTGGGTATTTTCAAATCTCATCCTTTTTGTTGAGTTCAAAGGTAACTCAATAAATTCAAAAGTGACACCCCTAGAAGAAGATCTTGTAGTGACCTTTGGCATGGGATGCTAGGTTGGTCATTAACTAGAGACTTGGTTCCTGAATGGAGTCTCCAAGTGTTAAATATAGCTCCTTATTTTGAATTTTTTTAACAATATCAAGACCAACACCAATCCTAAAACTTGTAGGACACATAAATTATCCCATCGAGCATGCCAAAAACTATTGACATAATAGATTGCACCCTCTGAAGGGAGGCTCGACTCTCTTCATCCATGCAACACAATGGAGACATCCCTCTTACTATGGGTGGAAAACATGATGGATGAATCTCTAGATTAGAAGCTAGCTCCCCTTGATGCACCCTAAGGCTCTGGATCTCCTACTACTAATAAATGGGGGGATTAAAAGGGAGAGAAAATATTGAAAATGGGACCTAAGCTAAGAGGTGATGCACTATAATAATTGGTCTACTCATCTTTGGCATACACTTTGAACCATGGATAGCAATCATACACTTCATTTAGGTGAGAAAAATTTCCTTGTATAGTATTTCAATAGGGGGTCCTATGAAGATATAAGGAGGAAGAAACTAGCACAAGAGGTGTTCTGAGACACACTAATGCGTATCCTATTCACTTGCCTATACTTCTTCATACACTTCCTATGACCTATAAGAGACGAAAATCACTATGCATGAGATAGGCTAGAATACACTTATGAAATCATGAAAAGAAAATGACTTAACACAAGATAAAACCATAGACATATATAAAAGTGCAAGATCAAATAGAGGTAAAATGCTCTTTCTAATTCAAGGTAAATTCTTACAGGGCTTCACCATACAAGTTGAGAGATATTTTCTCAAATGAGAAGTTACAAATATATAGAGAACTAGAAACAAGGTAGCTGAAAAATCAAGGAATATAAACCCATGTTGAGTTAAACACTTCTACAGAGACTAGAAGACCATGTTACTACCATATTCTTCAAGCTGTATATGGGAGAGCCATGCTATAGATGTTCAAGTCACTACCCTTGCTATCCTAGGCCTACAAAAGCATGGGATACTCCTAGAAACTGATAAAGCCATTCCCAATTTATTGTGGTTAGACCATGCTCTCTTCAATGTTGGGTACAACTGGTTGTGCATTAATGGTGAAGCATGAAAACATGGGTTGTTCTCCTCTATAGTTTGAAAATTAATCTATTTTATTGGTTTTTGGTACATATATCTCACCAAATGTATTAATTATCCTTGTTGAGTTGTCTATGTCACTTGTCTTGGTCTGAGTGGTCATTGATTCTACCTTTTGACCTTGTCAACTGATGGAACTATTATGTGCTTTATCTTTTTTTGCTCTTTACTTTACCCATATTTTATCCCTTCCTTGCCTTCTCCTTTGCCTTGGATTTTTATTGGCTTGTCTTTGACTTATTAGGCCTTCTTTGTTTCAATCTTTTTTCCATGCTTTCCTTCGAATAAAATGTCTGAAGGAATTCTTTCTTTTGATTGCTTCTTTTCCTAAAGGTCACGTGCCCCTCGAGCCTTTTATCTTTGTTCTTCACATTCTCAAGGAATCCTCTACAAGGGCACTTTGTGCCTCAAAATGCCCCTTCAGAACTTTCGATTTTGTCCTACCACCGACCACGGTGCCCTCCATAAGGGCACATACCCTTCAATAATTATGTAACTACCCTCTGAAAAAGTGAAGAAGTCCTCTTTCTTTTCCCAAGTGCCGTCTAGAAAGACACTTACCATTCAAAAAAATTAGAATGTCCTTCAAGCCATCAAAATTCCCTCCAAAAAAAATCCATTAACTTTTGTGAATTTATTAGACCATTTTGGGTTCTTCAATCGCTTCTACTTATAAAATTAGACTAGTAATGCACCTACACAAACCTGATTTGCACTATATAGACCATTTCAGACTTCCCAGGAGCTTCTACTTCAGGTTTTACATCAACTTCAGTTGATAAGGCAAATAAGTAAAGACATTTGGAAAACCCAATTTGGTCTGTCAAGACCAAATTGGGTTTTGAAAGTGACTTTACTTATCATCTTTGTAAGTAAAGACATTTGCAAAGTATGAATTACACCACCAAGACAAAATCAAGTTTATCAAATGACTTGACTTATGAAAATTTCGCAAGTAAATTCATTTTGGAAACTTGAAATGTACTACTTTAGGTGAAATAATTTCTCTTGACAAACCCAAAATACACTTGGCAAAGCAGAATGAGGGAAACACCTGGCTTTTCAATGAGAAAGGTCTAGTAGAGAACATTTTTCACAAGGCATCAGAGGGATGATCTAGCCAAAACATGGATTGGATGAATTTTACAAAGAAAAAGGAGGGGGTGCCTAATTTTAGCTTGCAAGACCAAAAATTGGTCAATAGTATCTTCATGGGAGAAATGATTGATTGGATCCCATTCTAAGTAACTCAATGGAAAATGTATGGATTGTAAACTTTCTATGGAATAATGTGTGATATGGCTTAGATATATGTTATATTTCATATGCTATACTCAAAGTATTGGTTTCTTACAACACTAAATGTCAATAGCTTGGTGCTTTTCTTCCTTTTCCTTACACCTATTAGGTTTTGATTGCCATGCTACGTGTTTTATGTGGAAGTACAAGTGAGCACAAAATTGTTGTCTTGTATTTTGTCATCTTGAGTATCTATCCTGGTGGAACAATCCATAATAAAAGAGAATTTTCATGATGAAGGATTCACTGAATAAATCTTCCAAATCCCTTCAAAATGACCAACACAATGCCAAAATTCTATCGAAATAAATTTTCAATGAAGAATAATGTGTTAAGAGCAAAGGTGATTTGCCTCTTTATAATCAATGAGTGGTTTATTTTTTATTTTTTTATTTTTCACTTTTTTCTTAAATATTTGTAGGATACAATTCAAATTTTTTAATATCTATATCCAATAAATTTTCCCACCTTACCTAGGCCATATCCAAAAATTATTACATATCTAAGGTGCATTTGGGTTATATCCAACATGGGAAAATGTGATCAAGAGAGTAGGAGAGTATCTATTAACATAATTTACATGGCCTAGAGGAATTTCCTTAACTCAATCATCGACTCTACTATATGGGCACGAGGTTAAATTGGTGATCTTGAATTACATTTTTGTTTGATTATTGTAGGTGATTTATGATTTTTAGATACTAGTATGAGACACTTATTTTATTCTATTTGTATGGGCACTCTCATAATGGTAACGGTTATGTTATCATAAGAGTGGTTGGCGATGATGTACATTATATTATTGTTTTTGGGCATTGCATAAATTCTTTCTTGCATTTGATTATCTTAGTCCATCCTAGTCCCCTAAAGGGTACTTTCTTTTCATTTATGTGGTGACACGAGGGAATCACAGAGAGCTTGGGTAAAAGAATATTCCAACTAAGGGATAAAGGATGACCACCATCGCAAAAGTAATATAATTGAATATGACCACCATCACAAAAGTAGTTGTCAAAAGGTAGTTGATGTAAAAAGTAGTTGTAAAAAGAGGACTAAAGAGACTCTTTTAAGCAGGAACAAGGTACTAAATCTACTAACCACTCAAATGAACCTCAAAATTATTGCATTCTTTGTTTATATAATATCAATAACATTATTTGTTTATATAATATTTATAAATTTGATTTTTGTTTAAAATAATGGCTAGCTTTACCGTATTCCTCAAGGTAGGGTTTAAATATCATTCAAAAAATATTTAAGAGATAGTACATTTATGCAATATGTTATAACATGTGGTCAATCTAAGAGAACTATTCACCTTCAAAAATAGTTATTTATTTTTTGTTACATGTATTTATTATTGTTACATGCATTTATTATTATTGTGATGTCACTAAAAGCTATAAAGGGTTACAATCAGGATGTATTATCTTTATTATGTCCACCCCTATCTTGTTTCATTGCCATGTTAAGCTCATCACCCCAGACTTATCATTTTGGATTTTTATGAGGTGGGTTTGGAAAAAGTGTGGTCCCATATGGCATGCTCTGATAGCTACATCTATTCATATTTTCTATGAAGTTTCTCTATCTATGTGTGGAAGTTCCATGCCCATCCTACACTTTTTAGAATGGATGAGGCATTGGGTGTTGTACATTTGATATCACACTACTTTGTAACTTGTTGTAAACCTATGTCATATAATTTTTGAATAATTTCATATTTTCTACGCTTCTATCCACTACACAACATCTGTCAAATATCTCTTGTGCTTTGCATATTAGGGCCTCAACATCATTGACTCTGGCAATACATAAGATCTATTCATAAAGTGAAAAGCATCTAATTCAAAATGCTAAAAAAAAAACATATGATTGCAAGTAGTTACTAGACTTACAATATCAGCCCCCTCAATTGGACTTCAGTGTCATCCACCATATTTGTTGTAAGACCTAATTCACGGCCTAATCCTTGCATATCCATATCTGATACATCATGCATTTTAGTGTGCAAACCTCTGGCATCCATGCCTTCCCCCTCATTTTCAATTCAAATTTTTTTGTCTTTGACTTGGGTAATGCAAATGTATTACACAAACTACAATCACCTTGAAGTTGTCAATGCATACAGTATGGGGGGGAAACAAAACTTACATAGTACTCAACATCGATGTTGTTAATGTTTTCTTTAACACCATATATTATGGATACATACTCTATAACTACCTGAGTTATCATCTTTCTCATCAGGGTCCACCTTGAGCACATGCTTGCAAGTATATCCTTGGATTGAAAACAAGAAATTGCACATTAACATAGATGGTGTTACATTGAAAACATGATAACCCATCATCTCATATTTTGTACTTTGTACCGATGTCATATGAGGGTCACTATTTTCAAAGGTAACATGAGAATTTGGGATTTTTAAATATTATACCCATGAAATATTTTCATGTCTTTCTATTTTGAAGTTCCTATGGAAGTCGGTGTCCTTGCATAGACATAACCACCAATAATGTATGTAAACTAATGTTGTTAATTAGTGAACCAACCAATCCACCCTGTGATGTGAAAAATTACTTATTGTGCTTAGGAAACAAGATTTAAAATGGGAATGGTAAGATTTTTTAGATGCATTGGTGTCTTTCCCAACATGTAAAAGTGTGCAACAACATTATGACCACATTCTAACCTTGTATGCCCAATGTTATTCCCAGTATTTGAAAAAAGTGGGTAGAGAGGAGTGATATCTTTCAACAAACTGTTTAGACTCCCTTGTATCCATTTCCTCATTAGTACAACTATGCATTATTAACCCCAAATCTTGAAACATCACATGTCTTACATCATCATCTTTAACCTTTACTATCAAATTATTCAACCACATGTGATGAACATGCCAAATGCATAAGCATACCTCATAGTCAAATGTCTCCCTGAATAACACAATATTTTTTCATGAGTTAATGGGATAAGGTGGGGATGGTGTCTATGAATATAAAAATATGAAGTCCATGATGCATATAGGAATAGTGGCAATGCTCCTAATAAATTTTATATCTGCACCGGCATCATCGACCATGAAGGCACTGATTGTCCATTCAATATCTTTCAAATGCACTCTTTGAATAAGAATTTACATCTATTGTCTTATGTCAATAGTACATGACTAAGACATAACGACCCATATAATTATCACACCTTCATGTTTGGAATCAAATGCTAATAGTGTGTATATTTGGAATTGTACAAGAAAAAAATAAAAACATTAGAACAACTACTATTATTACAAACATCAGAACAACTAATATTATCAACTACTCTTACAAAAATTGGCATAATACCTTCATTAAATTCATCCCAAACATTGCATCCATCACCAATAAGTTATGCTTTCAAAATACCAACAACCATTCTAGCTATTGTGGGAGTTGGATGCC
This sequence comes from Torreya grandis, assembly GCA_037957365.1. Taxonomy (NCBI): domain Eukaryota; kingdom Viridiplantae; phylum Streptophyta; class Pinopsida; order Cupressales; family Taxaceae; genus Torreya; species Torreya grandis. Next base: position 3,643,680 of record JARHVA010000398.1, on the reverse strand, counting down.
CAAGATGAAAGAGATTTCCTCATTCCCATCAAGCTTTCCCCCATTGTATCCCTGATAGAAAAACAACTTGTCTAGATTCATCAGTGCCCACTCAACATTATACATATATTTTACCTCCTTGATCAATCACTCTCTGTTGTATATGTCATCCTTCCTCAATAAATCATCCTACTCTATTTCACCATTAAACAATACAAGTTTGTCATGCATCATCTCCTAGTGTTTAAGGTGGATAACATCAGTAGACATTCCAAACAATAGAAGCCTATGAACCCATTCATAAAGTTGGGGGCTGATGTGAGGAGAAAGAGAACATTTTTTGCCCTTGAAATATTCATATTGTTGGTCATGGCAATAATTTTACTCATTTCTCTATGTTTTACTTGATTGTATGTGATCATCACATGATCAGGTTTATAGACCATACATTATGTGCTAAAATGATAAAAAAAATCACACATTATATGCCTTCAACCTGAATGGCTACCCTTTCCAAACTTGGGCATTAAAGACTTATCTTTTTCCATGGCATCAATTTCCCAAAAGTCATCAGGGCCATATGAACACCAGTAACTTCATGATTGTGGTGAAAAATAAATAGTCATGAAAAAAGAAAAATAAATGTATATGAATAGAACATAATAACATCTAAATAGACATTAGCTTACAATCTATAGGGTGAGGTGACTCACATGACATATTTAGAGGTTATGGTGATCTTATTATCCTTTCCAGTAAAATTTGAATTCCTCTTGCAATGTGAAACATGAAAATTTGTAGCTAACAATGCCCTTCTTGATTCTCCTTTGATGAAGTCACCAACCCTATCCTTCTTAACCTAGGAAACCCACAAGTCTTCCTCATTGATGTCAAGAAAATTGGCCCACTTGATACAACTGCAATTAAATGGACCCTCATCTAGCTTCTACAATTCAAGGAACATTATTTCTTCCCACCTTTTTGCCATCTATTGCAACTTACAAGGAGAACATTTCATTGAATGAAGTATAAATAATGAACATAAGTTTCCATGTATTGCAGAGGAATTTTTTTTGAGTGAATGTTATCTGTGATATATTACAATGTACAAAGGACAATGATTGAATAATGCAGATAGAAATTAAAATATGAGAATTCAAACCACAAAATATGACAGAAAATATGAACAAAAAGTTATAAGAATATACAAAAACTCATTGAAATCAATATAAAACCCTTCATAAAACATATCAAAATAAATGCATCAAAATGTATAAATGGACAAAATAGTTCATGCATGAGGTAGTTGAATTTATATATGATCTTAAATGGCATGTACTAACTACATGCATGTGGATGGGGTGTAGGAATGTGATTTTTCTACAAATCTCATAGCTTCAAGAAAGGTTTAAACAATGTAAAATTACTAGGAAGCCCATAAAATGAAGATAGGGTTTTTTAAATATCAAATTTGCTATAAAGCCCATAGAATCAAGAGAGGGTCAAAAAAAAGTGAAATTGCTAAGAATCCTAAAAAATATTCTTTTTATCCATCAACTAATCATTCGATGTATTGAATTAGAGGCATAGACATTCTGATATTTATGGACAGTGCATGAAAGGAAATGCTAGTAGGTGACACAAGAAAAAATTATATGACATGTGTGCATTACAAATTATATGAGTGCATATGGGATGTAATTTATCCCATTCAATTGTAATGTTAGGTTGTCTTATCACCCACAGTAAGGTCAAGGCATAAACCATATTGAGTTATTAGAGATTTAGTGTAGAAAAATAGGTTTCCAATTTTTTTTAAATGATTTCCTCATAGACCACCATGACCATACTTCTCACCTATCGAACCTCAATTTTTGGACCCTAAATTTAGGGAGGCCCATGAGATGACAGAACATAATTATGAAATTAAATGAAAGATTATTCTTCATTACATGTATAAGATTATACAAAAAGCTATCATCTTCATCCTGCATAATATACGAAATATGCACAAGGCTCCGGATAATAAGTCAGCATTCCACTTACAAAATTTGATTGCCACTAACTACAATAAATGCCATTATCTAAAATTTTACAAATGGAATAGACTAAATGGTAGTTAGATTTATTAAAGTAGTTGTATATAATTTTCTAATGTCAGTTCTTTACAACTAATTTTAATAGTTCCCATCATGATCACGGGCATTTCTATCATCCTTAGATTATTCTGATGGTGTTGTAAAATGAATTATTCACCACATTGCTTCTTGGTATGTAATCTCATCCAACATGTGTTGAGGATCTAATTTAGGATTTGAATCTAGATAATTCCACACTTATACACAATTATCATGAAGACCATCCCATGTTAAAAGCTAAAATCTAATCATAAGGTGATATGTATGAAATAATTTTTCTACAAAGAATGATGCATAACTAGTTCTATCAAAGTATTTGTCAAACCAAATTTTCATGGGATTCAAAGATATTCCATGCTATGGAATAATTAATTTTGATAAGAGATTAGACTTAAAAATTATATCCAGCATTTCCATGTATTGACGTGACCAATTTCCTTTTAACAGCTCCAAAGTAAAAGCATTATTAGTATTCCACCAAATCCTGACAATGTGATTTTTATGAGTAGCCCAAGAAGGTGGTGGCCAACTAAAAATTTCATTTAATTCAATTGAAATTTGATCTAAGTCTCTTCTTGTTACATCTTTGAGTTGGATTAGGTAATTCCATAGGTGATTGGAATGCCAACTGGAGATGGGTTCTAAATATAGCAACATACTACAAACAAACTCATAAACTGTAGAAAACAAATTATATACAGGACCTACTACATCTTATGCAACAAATTCATCAATAGAGTGATTATCAATCACCCAATAAATTTAAAATATAGATTGTCAAAAGATTCAATCATTTTCATTCTAAAAAATTAACTTTAGAAATGTACTTATAAGAATGTAGTTATGAAATATGTATCAATTATTTTTATAAAGGTGGAGTAAGACCACCATAAAAACTACATACGTAAGAGGATATTCTTCAATGTAGAAACACCTATAGCATAAGCATCATACTCTAAAGTGGTTTTATACAAATATAAGAAACCAATATGACAAATATCATATTAACATTCAAAATTAGTACTTTACAAGTATTTTATGGGCCTCCATAATGAGATGCATCTATAATGTGCATGTGAGTGAAATCTAAAACCATGAGATAAAGGGCTTCACCTCATATCCTAGATAATTCAATGCAAATACATGCTCTTAATATAACCTTAATTTGATACAAGCACTTGGCACTAGATATATGAGGGAAAAATTAAATCAATGTATAACTCTTTAGATTAAATTTCAAGACCTCTTGATAATACTTGATAAAATAAGCATAAGAGACTCTTCTTATAATAGGGTTGGATGAGAATATAAATGATAAAATGACCAAGCATTGTGTGTATGTGTGCATGTGCATGTGCACACACACTCTTCAAGGGCATATATACACATGGGTTGACCTTAAAAGATAGTAAAAGGTGAAAATCAAGGCACAAAGGACCCATAAATTAAGGAGATAGTCATATGGGCTAACTAAGGAAATGACACTAAGAGAATACTTTAGACATTTTGAGAGCATTCAGAGTTGTACAAAGAAAAATGAATAGTTTATATTAGGTTTTCATACAATTTTCATCTGATCGATATATTATTATATGAAAAAAGTGTTCAAAAAAATTCAAGCTATGAGGAAGACCTAAGTTAGGGGATGATGACATAAGGCCCAAAAAAAATAAAGTCTATAAAAAATATCTAAATGTATGCACATAGACCATATGTGATAAAACATGAAACATACCTAATGTGAAAGGGTCTTGTACTAGAATTATGTGTCTACAATAACACTCAAATATAAAAGGAGATATGGGTCATCAATTGTAAATCATATCATTTATAAATTATATAAACTAACTAATAGAATTTATATGATCATAGATGTTGATTTTGTTTTATCATCACCATATTGTTGTTGTTATGTGTTAAGAATATGAATATATAATATTGTATATTAGAAACCATAATGTAGGTCAATATGAATTCATTCAAAATTACATTTCAAATAAGAGATTTCAATAGAAAAAGGGGATATTTAACATAATACACAAGAGTTACTTTTTTAAGATCTTTCCCCTAATAACTTATGATTGTTAAGTAGAATAATGGGTATGTTTGTGGCTCTAAAATTGAGATTGGAGAAAAGAGTCTAAATTTTAACAATGAAATAAAGAGTTTTGTTGATGAATCTTAAGGAGGCCAACTCTATCTTGGGTTATATCTCTAATGAATAGAGCTACACATCTTTGACCGTCATAATGAATAAGATCTCATATAGAGAAATGATTTCCTCTAAAGAGGAAGTAAACCCTTCCATGAATGTCATAATAAATTGGAAACATATATACATAATTTTCCTTTGATTTAGGTTATTTATTACAAATTTTACAAATACTTTTATGTGTGGAACAAAGTGATTTGACTTCATGAAATGCTGATGAGAGCATACTAGTGATTGCCCCAAAATAAATATCAATCCAAAATGAAGAATGGTGTATTTAAGATTTTTAATAAGTCCATCTTCTATTTTAAGATAATGAAAGAATTAGTGATGCATTTTTTATAATAGTTTTAATGGTTTTGTCCAAGTTGATTTATATAAGATTTGTATATATCATCTCTTATGCATTTATGAATATCAACATGTATGGTTCCTTGATGGAAAATGTATTAGGAGGCACATGATTGATATCAATACCAATTCCCTACAAAAACAATAAGTACATTGGGCATACCAATTTTTATTGATCCCTTGTTGACATAATTTTATATATGATTGATGACCCTTGAAAGAATATATATTATGCTCAATTCTTGTATCTTCCATACATCTTAACATGTCAACCAACAAATCACTACATGTAAAATCATTGAAATATGACGGAAATGGATGCCAAAATCAACCAAAAATAACTACATGTGGAGTTCAATTTTACCCACAACGTTTTTGATAACATAGAAGTAATAATTTTATTAACATGATCCCAATTGAGAATAATAAGTATAGGTCCCTAAATCTAAAAACCATGCAATATTGTTAGTGACACTAAAGATTAGAAGATAAATAATTTTTCTTTGGCATCCTAAAACTAGTGTGAGATATACCATCTCTCAAGTGTAATAAGTGTAGTATAACCCTTACATAATCTCTCTTCTCAAACATGGATCATATTGAATGGATGTCCTTTTAAAGGCATGCCAAGTTATGTATAGGAAAAATCCACTTCAACCAAACATCCTTTGTAAATAAGATTAGTTTCCTATAATTTTTTATTAGTTGTGTTGAAAATCATGATCTTTGTAATTCACTTTTAAATTATAAGTATAAAAAAATAAGATTTGAATGTCAAGATGTCTTTTTTAGGCCTAAAATGGTATGTGATATGACATTAATGTAATAATAAAATATTAAATATTTAGTGATAATTATATCATACAGAATACAACCATCACATGTCTTACTTGAATTTGAAATGATGTCCTCTGATTTATCTATGTAAAGACCAAAAATGTAGGATAAAGTGGGCAACCCTATTTAACACTATTGGTACTATGAATATTTTATACAAAACCAATAGGATTTAAGAACTACTCAACCACCTTTTTATAAGGAGTTATCACAAGAACAATGAGAAATGTGGAAGGATTCAGCTGGGGGATGAATGCACCAATGCAAGTTTCTAATGATGCATGTTGCCACTGATTCAAATCCAAGTGTTGAGGGTGAAAATAGTGCAAGACTAAAGTTGATGCAATAAAATATTTGTACAGTGCCATGTTCTAGATTATCATTGATATAGGCACGTTCATTTTTGTGAGGGTAGAGACACATCTACCCAAATTTGGGTAGTGATTTCAAGGTGGTCAAGGCCCATAGAAGAGATCATACTGGCAATAATTTGATGTAAGGAACTCTCTTCCATGGCATAAAATAGTGCCAAATCAAACTTGATGCAACACAAAAACTAATTTCAAGTTTAGAAAATCTAGATGAAACCCCAATGAGTACCAATATTGTTGACAATGTAGGACCATAATACAAAAACAACCCAATGCAGGTTGATCAAATCCATCAATAGAACAAACAAGATAAATATCCTTAATCCATGGCTGATTTAGGGTACTTTAAATATGGTCAAATGTACACACATATCAAGCAATACATGTTTTCAACCAAATAAATTTGATGTCAATTGTAGTGTAGAGGGTTCTCAAGCCAAGCTGTAGTTTGATGCAGAGATTGAATTTGAGGAATTGATAAGAGAGTTATAATTGAAATCTTGATGTAGGATGAATCGAGTAGGAAGATTTCATTAACATAAACATATACTAAATTGAATCCTTGACTCAATAATTAGTAGAATATGAAGGATTTATAAAAATGAGTGCATTACTCATGATGAGTAGAATATGAAGTATTTGATCAAATTAACCTATATCGACCAGCTCTGCCCTATTCTCTTTAATCACCAGCACATGTTATTGCCAATATCAAACCAATAAATCTTGAACCAGCCCCACCCTATTCTCTTCGATTACTAGCATGCACTATCACCATCTCCCAGAATAAATGGGGGAAAAGATCAACAATATTTGGGTCTAATTCAAATATGGTCAACATGTGCTATCCCTACCCTTTTTTTCCTACCTAGGCTTAATCACTTGCTTGACTATGGGTCATTCTTAACTTTGGGTAATCATGACCATTATGGTTAATTTTAACTATAGAGGTAACCTTGAATAGGGAGGATGTAGGTTTAAATTTCATTGGGTTTAATGTTGATGAATTTTCATCAATGAACAACACATGTTAAGAGTTGGTGCATGCTAGTTAAACTCATCGAAGGGATCTCACTTCCACCAATCCCCATTACACCCAACTAAATAATTCCCTAGAGACCTTATTAGGTCAAACTGACTCTAACACGTCAAATTAAGAGATGGACTTCATATAGGGATACTTGTGGGGCATATTATCTTGACAAATTTTCAACACTTTAAGTCAAGAATAAATAAATATCAAAAGCCTCCCTTTACACCCTATTCATTTACCTAACCACCAATGCCCCATTTCCCATAGCTGCTAATTTTTTTCTAATTCATTACTGTGTACATAATTTAATCACTGCCAATTTTTGGGATTGATGGTGGATGGTGTTTGCCTATCCATCATGTAATAAACATGAGGTCCCATTATATTTTTTGAGTAAAATATAATATGAGTTTGTCCTTAATGAGATTCTGAACTATTTTGATTTTAGTGAGTTTCAAGGCCAAGGGAAAAGCTTTGTGCAAGATCAACCAGGTGCATGTCATGCACCTAATCAACCTGCATGGATCTGTATCCAAAATATAATTGAGCTCAAAATCCCCTCTATATTTCAATAGTTCATGAAGATCGACACTCTAAATGCTTTTAGTTCATTCACTGATACACTTGTTCATCATACGAGTAGGCTTGCATAGAGTAATGCTAGAGATACACCACCTAGTGTGCATACCTGACCCCACCCTTGCAGTTTTTATGGAGCTATGTTCTCTGGACCTTCTGATGATGATGGCACTAGTGGTTCATAGGGATTGGATAATATTCTTATGTTGGCATGCACATTTGGTGTGCATACATCATCCACTACATAGATGTAGGTATATTTTATATAAATCTTATGTTAAATTTGCAAATTTAATTAAATTAATAATTAATTTACATATAAATTGAATAATATATATGTCATTTTTTATATTTCAAGAGGTGACGGTGCCTTCATCATCATAGTCAACATTTATAGTATTTGATTTATCGTGGCCATTATTTACATCTTTGGATCCATCTATTGGCCCATCCACTACTGCATGTATCTTTGTTAGGATGACACCATTTACTTATATAGAGGTAAAATTTTGAGTTAATATTATGCTCTATGTATATTTAGTCTATTTATATTTTCCTTTTAAGTTTAAGTTAAATTTATCTTTCTTTGTTTTCATACTCTATTTTTTTATTCTCTCTCTTTATCTTTACTCTGTTCTTTACAATCTTCTTATGTGTTTTCATAGGTCTGCATGATACTTTGATTTTTTCCTTCCACAACGCTTATAAGAGCATCTACCTACTCAATTACATCTCATTTCATGCATCCAACCATTCCACACAACCCCCAAGCTTCAGATTTTCACTTAACTTGTCCTTTTTCTTTGAGACCTTCCTTCTACTAGCCCTTTTTTAAGGCAAACCTCCTTGTTCTGAGTAAACTACAAAGCTTCCAACCAAACCAAACCCACATTTAGATACCCTGTTACATCACATAGTTCATGTAGGGACTTTCATAATTTAACTCTCTTTATAGAACACCTAACTCAAAACCCTTGGGACTAATTAGGTCTCCTAAGCCTAATTAAAGGATACTAACTATGAAATCATACCATACAAACTCAAATCAACTTTAAACCTTCAAAATCCTCTTCCTCCTATATAAATACATCTGTCCACAAATTTTGGAAATGGGTTGATCATCTTGGGGGTACTATGAACCTTTGGAAGTTGTTATGAGGTATCACAAACCATTAAATAAGAACCACAATAATTATAAGCTATGAAAATGGGCTCAAGATTATTTATATAACTACTTTTAGAAAATCCCACAAAGTTCCCATGAATAATATCATTCAATATTAGATAAGGTTAGTTCACATGCCAAGAGGATTGTTATAAAATTAAGAACACATATCTAGGGGTCTTTTGAGGTAACACTATCTTAAAAATGAAGTTGTTAAGCTCAATATAGTCATATTCTACTTTTGACTTATGTCACCATTACCATTATACATAAATCCACATGTTACCCTTGAAAATGAGTGATAATATAAAGGGAAATTAAGGTAAAATAGAAGAAATGTGCATCATTAACAATCATACTTAGTGGATCATTAACTTGACAATCCAACTCTAAGAGTATTCTTAGACATAAAGGACCATGACTCAAGCCCCAACATTAAATCGACTTATTTAAATAAATTTAATGAAATTTAGTTATCCCAATGAATTTATATTTCATTAAGTGACTTCACTTAATACATCTAGTGATAGTAGGACTTAAATCTTGCTTCATTTTTTTACAAGATCTTAAATACATGTTTATAATATTTGATGACCAATTTAAGAGGTGTGGTTTATAGGAAGGGGCCGAGTTAGGGAAAGGGGGACTAAAATTTTTGGTTTTAGCCTTACCTTCTCATGTTTGAGCCACAAACTTGTAATATACATGATAATTCAATTGTAATATCTCATTAGACCTTTTTTTTTGCTATGATAAAGGTCTAGATATCAATTGTAATGCCTCATTACATCTCTTGATTTGGCTATGACAAAGGTATAAAGGGTAGACAATCTCTCTACTCAACATTCCTCATACCAAAAAATATTACATTGGGTCTCAACAACTTGTAGCCCCATTAAAAATTTTGGTGGGAGAGCCACCATTTTTGTTGGTACTAAAATATGTGCCAACCTCAACAATTACACCTTGCAGTTTCTTCCAATTCAACATCCAAACTATTTTCCAATTTTTGTTCTCTTGAGACAAAACAAGACAATATATTTAGATGGATAAAAATTGATATATTGGACAAGGACCTCCCTTCCTCAACCTATTGGTATAATTTTATTTACACACACCTTTGTCAAGAGGTGGACTCATCATGGCTAACTCCTTTCTATTGGTTGGTTGCTTTCCCAAAAATCACTTGTCATCCATTTATTATATATTTAATTTGATATCGATCCATGTATTATATATAGAGATACAAATGATTTATATCACACATATTGTATAAGGATGATGGCCATATATGTGTAGCTCAACCTTTCCCCAGTAAATATATAATGGTATTTTACTTTATCTAAAGAATTTTTACAAGGATAGAGTTCTTCATATGTCTCCTATTCCTTTTTTCTCCCTAACTTTGCCTTGTTGAAGTGTTACTATTCTTTCCACCTCCTACTCTTTCAATCACACTTCCTACATGTATTACAATTTTTATATTACAATGACTATTTTAGATAATTTAGACTTATCTACAGTCCAACTGAAAAACAAATATAAATAATATGGCTACATTGTTCAAAATTTTATAATTTTAAATTCTCTCCAATCTAATAAATGGGGAATAGATCTAAATTATTACCATACTCTCCACTTGCAACTTGCACAAAACCCAAAAACTATTCATTTTCAAATATTATCTCCCATCTAATTTAGGGACATAAGTCCATATTATCTAAAATAATCCTTTTACCTCCAACATGCAAACTACTTGTTATTCTTGGCCATTGCATGTTGTATGGCAGTTACACTTCCATGATTTTTGGTTTACATTTTATTTTCATGATATGCACATTGTATGGAAATTACACTTTCATGATTCTTGGTTTACATTGTCTTTTCATGATATGCACATTGTATGGTAGTTACACTTCCATGATTCTTGGTTTACATTATCTTTTCATGATATGCATGTTGTATGGTAGTTACACTTCCATGATTCTTGGATTACATTGTCTTTTCATGATATGCATGGTTTCCATATATAAGATTTAATACTTTATATAAAAGTGAGACATCGTTTACATGAATAGTTGATGGCTCAAGTAGACACTCCTCCCTCTCTACGAGTTAAGACAGACATAGGCATTGTTGTTTTAATGTCATCTGCACATCCATTGACAGAGGTATATATTTACTTGTAATTTTGAATTGTAAAAATAAACTTATTTTAATAATCTTACAACATAATTGGAGAAAATATAACTTATGTAAATGTATTGTGTATGCAGGTTTGTCCTATGACATCTGATACTCCCAGTCAGATGGTTAGTAAGATAACTTCTCATGTTTCTCCCATATTTGAGATGCCTATTCAAATAGTTAAGCTTGTCATTGACTTGTTTGAGCATGAAAAATAGATTGAGTAGGATCACGAGCTTGAAGTAAGTGCATGCTTAAATGATTTTTTATTTTAGTTTAAAATTATTTTCTTAACAATTGATTGAATGTATTTTATGTTAATTTTGTAATAATTCTTGTATTTTAATAGGTTCAGCTGCAAGAAAGATATAAGTGTAGGACATATAGTCAGACCTTGGAGTAATCCAAGGCATTAGGTGGTTTCCATACACTAGTATGGCATCCTAAGGAGAGTCTTCTTTGAGGAAGGCAAAGAGAGAGAAGCTATTTTATGAATAGGATGTCTTACATGAGATGTACCTTTTTGTATGCCTGTATGGTAATTTACACATGTTTTGCATTGTATATGTGTATATGACTTTCACCCAACATTATATACTATGTTGGTAGATATAATTTTTTGTATGCCTATCATGGCAATCTATGTATTATTGACATTTTACACATGTGCCTATATGGTATGCCTATCATGGCAATCTATCTAATTTATATTCAATTTTTATTTCATTGTGTGTTATTGTATAGTTTTATTTTGATATTCAAAACTATTATCTATCAGAACTCATATTTAATTTTGTACACAAATGAGGATTAAAAACATATTCTTTTCAATTCTATAAATCTCAGATATGCCATATTTTTTTAAATTAAAGTTTTTATTTCATTGTGTGTAGTGGAAATGACTAATGACACTCTTATCACCTAAGTGTAATGGCATTTTTATCTATGCACATACTTCTTTTACACTTTGGAGACACTTATTAGTGTCATTATACCTCTTACAAACCTCTCAAATTCATTCCATTCACAAAATTCCTCTCACTCTTTCATTATCTTCTCACTAGGCAATCCTCTTAGGTTTCAAGTACCAAATCTTGATATAGGTTTCATGAGTACGATATATTATCATGTCTAATCTTGTATGATTATATCATACTTATTTTAATATCCTTAAAACCTTGAATCACACTTCAATACTCATTTTCACATACAAAGCTACTACTGACCCCACTAGGCGTGTAGCCTTTTTTTAACTTTTTCACTTTGTTTAAAAAATATTTCAACTCCCCTAAAGATAAAAAATAATTTTAGGCCACCCTCTATCTTGATACAACCCTCCCTAAAGTTTCATTCTTCAATCCTCTCTATAAGTAGCTTTTCCTTTATAAGCTCTTGTCTAACTAGGCCTTTTTAGCCTTCCATTCATGACACAGTCATAAAAACCATATAAATTTGTAATATACAAAGTACAAACCACTTTAATCCTTCTTGAGGAATCAAAATATGTTGTAATACCCAATTTAAATAATTTTACATGGTTGAAATGGGAGTTATAGGGTTTTTAGGTTTGAAACCCTAGTTGCCTATCTACAGAGGTCGAGAGGCTTCATAATTCACTTTATTTAGTTATAAGTCCTTCCAAAGGAACCTAAGACCTTCCTCAGGTTTGTGTTATTAGTCTCCACATTCCCCAATAGGTAAGATCCTTTGATCAACCTTCACTCACTTCAACCAACTCAAAACATATAAATCTATCACTCTTTAGTGGACTGTCTACACTTTAAAGGTTACTAAACCCCAAATAAATTATTATCACATTGAATTTTCCTCCTAAATGTGCTCATAATTTGATCAAGTTCACAACCATACACTTTCTCAACTATACGCATCCTTTCACTGGAACACTAATCAAATAGACACAAGGTAACTGAGTGAAATAGGGGTCTATTGTGTTAGGTTTGTTTGTGTTCAACATTTCCAAAATCATAAAATATATTTATAGTGATTTTTACACTCCTTAATTACACCAAATTATACCAAATCCATGTATGTTTTCCTTCTTTATGCACACATCAACCTTTCTTAGCATTTGAGTGAATAACAAGGTATTAACTATCTAACAAATAGAGTGATAACTATGTAAATAGGGCAACCTTTCAAATAATAGGGTAATGAACATTTTTTACTTATTTTTAATCCAACCAATAAATTTGAATACTCACCTATAGTCTCATGTTTAAACCTGCAAATACACAGAAAAGTGACTTGATCATGGTCTCTAGGGCCTTTTAAAGACAATATACAAATTGATGACAATTCAATACTATTCTATGAAATATAGATACAAAAAATCATTCCATATTTATTCACTTATAAAAATATTAATTACAAAACATAGCCCATGAAAAGGATTGGATCATCATCTTTTGAGAGGTATGTTATCTTCTCTGTATTGCCCCCTTTTTTCTATAGTCTTAGAGCACTCTCTCACCTCTCTCTCTCTTTTCTCTATCCTTTTTATGCCACAAAACACCTAAAACTTCCAATCCATCCCAATTAAACATTATTTTGGGTGGTTACATAACTTATTCTCTTACATTTAATATGAGGATAGTGTTTACATGACTAAACATGATTCTTAAGGGTCGTCACCTTTATAAATTTGACATGATATGTCTTCAACCCCCTTTTACATGACTTATGGGACATTTTAATATAAATTATCTCACATAAACATTTCAAAATATTTTCTTACATCACCTTCTATCATCCCTTAATTCTAACTAATAGGTCAATATGTTTATTACTCATTAAGTTTCTAGGTCTCTAGTTTAAGTTGTCAAAGTTGTCAAAGTTCAAGTTATGGTTGTAGAACTCTATTTATGATGATTCCTAATTAAAAAATAACACTTCAAACATATTTTGTGGGGGATATAATGTCTATGAATAGGTTTTTGGCCTCTCATCGAGCCTAATCGACAAACCCACCACCCATTTCGGCCTCAAGAATACCCTTCCCAATACAAGGAAAATGCAATGTTTTAGCCTAAGTTCAAACATGGATAAAATGAAAACTATAAGTCATTTATGTGAACCATCAGATCCCTCACATGAATATTTAATCCCTCTAAATTCACATTAAATAACTTAGTTTTAAGCTTTGATATCAATCTGTTAGACAAGTTATAGTGAGGGGTCCAAAAATGTAACTTTTTGGCAGTGAACAAGCAACTTCTTAAACTCCAATTGGCATTTATACCTTCATGACATCCACCTATGAATATATCACTTTTATAACATATATATAATTAAATTACATGTTATAAAACTACCATAATTTTCAAATCCACCTATAAGTGCATTTTCACTACCATTCTAGAGTACAAAAACACTGACAACAAATGTTGTTAAAGTTTAAGTTATGATTGTATAACTATAGTTTTGATGATTCCTGACTAAAATTTGACACTTCCAACATGTTTGGTGGGGAAGATAATTTCTAGGACCAGTTTCTTTTCCTTCCATTAGGATATATTGATAAACCCATCACCCATTTTGGCCTCAAAAACACCCTTTCCAATACAAAACAAATGTAATTTTTTAGCCTAAGTTCAAACACACATAAAACAAAAATTGTAAGTCATTTCCATGAACCATTAGACCCCTCCCATACCTATTTAATCCCTATAATCATACCCTATATCACTCAAGTGGAAGCTTCGAGAGAAATTCATTCGATAAGTTACAGTGAGGGGTCTAAAAATGCAACTTTTTGGCATTAAACAAGCAACTTCTTGAGCTCTAACTGGAATTTCTACTTCAAGAACCTCCAACTTGAAATATATCACTAAACTAACATTAAAATAGTAAAATTTCATTTTATCACACTAAAAATATGTTAAAATCTACTCAAAAGTGCATTTTCACTACCGTTCTAGAGCGTGAAAACACTAACAACAAATGCTATCAAAGTTTAAGTTGTGGTTATAGAACTCTATTACTGATGTTTTATGACTAAACACTGACACTAACAACATTTCCAATAGAGAGGATAACATCTAGGACCATGATCTTGACCTCCCATCAGGCTTGATCGACAAACCCACCACCTATTTTGGCTTCAAGAACACCCTTCCCAATACAAGAAAAATGTAATTTTTTAGACTAAGTTCAAACATGAGTAAAACAAAAATTGTAAATTATTTTTTTGAATTGTCAAATCCTTCTCCTACCTATTTAAGACCTCTAAATTTTCCTCAAATCACTCACATTAAATCTTTGAGATAAATCTATTAGACAAATTATAGTGAGGGGTCCAAAAATGCAACTTTTTGGCATTAAACAAGTAACTTCTTGAGCTCCAACTAGCATTTATACCTATAGGACCTCCACATAAAAATATATCACTAAAATCACATCCAAATAGTCAAATTACATGTTATCACACCACCATGACTTTTAAATCTAATCGAAAGTGCATTTTCACTACCATTTTGAAGCATGGAAACACTAACAACAAATGTTGTCAAAGTTTAAGTTGTGGTGATAAAACTCTAGTTCTAATTCTTTTAGGCTAAAAATTAGCAATGTAAACATGTCCAAATAGGTGAATAACATTTAATACTAAGTTTTTATCCTCCCATCAGACTTTATTGATAAACCCACCACCAATTCTGGCCTTACAAACACCCTTCCCAATACAAGAAATATGTTTTTTTAGCCTAAGTTCAAACACCCATAAAATGAAACTTGTAAGTCATTTCCTTAGCTTTAATCACGTCCAACTTGATCTTCTCTTAACTCCAAAATATAGAAATATTTACTGACAATGCCAACTACATGAAGGTAGAAGCTTATCTGGTACCACTAACCTACAAAAAATTGCTAGTAAGTAATTAAAAATGAAATTTATATGTACTACCTAAAACATTAAAAACATTTCATAAAATTGATTACATCTACATTTGAAAATTCAAAATACCTATGTATTTCAATCCAATGAACCACTAAGATCCACTCTAACCTTGATAGTATCAAGAAGGGCTTTGACTCCCAAACTTCCCATAGTTTCATGTTTAATGGCCTCCCACGATGTTTTTGTAATTGAATATTCATTTCAAGAATCAAATTTGAATAATGAAATATCTTTTTGTGCATTTCAAATTATTCAAACAACCATTGATCTAAATATTTTATAAGATATCATCAAAACCAAGTCCCAGTGACTACCATTGACCCTATGGGATAGTCAATGTTTTCTCCATATATAATTGGGGAAGATAATTTTTTCATTCTCTCTACACACCGACACATTCTCTCTACACACCGACACAAGTAGTAATTAGTTCCCTCTTCATTATCCTCATCTGCAATAATTGCAAAAATATGCCTTGTATCACAAAAAACCATTTTTAGTGATAATATGAAGATATATAATGAGAATAAATCATACATAATGAAAAATATTCTACTTGGCTATATTAGATCAGGTACATGGTCAAATTCATTTGATGATGTAATATTTATAAGTTGCAATGTTGTTGGAACCTGATATGTGTTGATTAGAATTAAATGTTTGGGACTCTAATCATCCACCAACTCTTGTGACTCACATTCATTCCAAACATAGTCCATGCATGCAAAATATAAACATGCCAAGTGTCTCATATGAATAGTCCAATAACTTGCATCTGAACTACGAAATGAGTGGAGGTCACTTAAACCCATTAGAGTCATACAATCCTCATATTTTACCAAGTTTTCTTCCTCCATTAACTAGAAATGTCTATGAATAGTATAATTTGGTTTAGTACCATGACACATGTTCTCATTACACCATTCAACCATAGTTTTTGCATTTTTCAAATGAACACCCTCTTCAAATTTCAACTCCTCTCTTGCAATAGCTCTTTTTACACATGCTCCAGCACCATCAGGCTCCCCTTTTTTCATGTCCAGCATTAGTAAAACTCCAAATGTGTTCCATAGTAGTGGTAATATCCATCCTACTCAACCAATAAAACATTCATGCATTTTTTAATTACAATGTGCAATTTTCTAACCAAATGTAATGTTGATTGAAAGTATGTTCCTCTGACTCAACTATTCAATGAACTTCTAAAAACAATCTTGCACATACTTTGAACAATGTGATATATCATCACTAATAAATAAATGGTACTCCTTTAATTATTTTTGTTATTTCTCTATATTATCAGGTACATGCATGAATGCTATATGCACAAGTACGGTAACTTGTGATGAGTTGTAATACTATGATTGAACTTCCATTTAGGGTTTGAATGTGTAATTTTTATCAAAATCAACTACTAAAATAATCAAACCAAGTGGAAATGTATCCTTGCTTATCTTGAAATTTTTATCCAACCATCTAGCCCTATGTATGTGCCTTGCATAATCATAAACAATCTTCTCCCTAAATTGAACCAAAAATTTAGAAACTGAGATCTTTTTTGTAATAAGATCACACATTTTAGATTCTTCACCATATTTTACTTGATAAGTCACTGATTTATATTTGCTTAAACCAACCAATTCCTATCCAATTTCACTTTTAATCTCCTCATGAATACATTTTTTTAATTTAGGCAATCCACCACAAATGCTATAATTTCCATTTAAACATGATTTATTGTAAAGTAATTGTCCATTCGATATTTTTCAAAAGATAGTTGGAATAAATTACCTAGCTAATTTTGGTGGCAATTCAATGCCACACTCCTAAAAAATGTTGTTAGTATGAAAATAACAATGAATATGGTGAAAAACATCATAGTGCATTGAAAATTCAACATTTTGCCTATGACAACAAGTGGTACGTGTGTGATTTATTTTTACATAAAAAGGTTTGGCCATATAAAAATATATCTGATAAATAGAAATTTGTGGATCTTTTTTCAAAAGTTTGGAGTATAATTATGTTTGAGTCATATCCAATAAATGTTTTGGATATGGTTCATGATTACAAAAACCAACTCTTCTTTTCACAACATCTCTTGCACTGGGCAAAAGTCTTGTATTTTATTTCTAAAATTGAGCAAGTAACTCTTTGAGAGTATCTACTATAGCCTTGTCCTTTCATGGAAGTCTACTAGAGAATGCCTAGATCTCATTTGTATTAGGTTCATTAAGTATTTCATGTCTTTTAGTTGCTTTCATTATTGTTTTTTTGTGTATATTAAGTATTCGGCTTATTTTTAAAACCATTCATTTTTTCCTTATTTTATCACTTGCTGCACAAGTTGTAAGTATACTTTGAACAACATCACAATCTTTGGTGCATGATTTTGGGCCTACATTATGATATATATCATGTAGATTTTCAACAATTTCATTGTTTTCATCATCCATGTTAGATGTTCTTAGTCCTAATGTGTACATTATAGGTCTCATCTTAATAAATTTTATCAATAAAATAAATAATTGACATCTTTGACTATCATAATCCAAATTATTAAATAAAGTATCCCAAATTTGTTGAGCCAGTTTTATTGAAGGATGATCATACATTTTGTTATGTATTAGTTCTTAAATATTTTCATCGACTTCAATTAAGTACTTTTCTTTTCTATACACAATTCTTGGAGATGTTGGTAATGGTGGAATTTTTTGAGAGGGTGTTTCAAAATCATTATTACTTTCATTGTTTAGAGGTGGGATGAAATTTTCTTCATTGTTTATTTCTTAAATATATATTTCCATGAAATTTTCTTGATGGTTAATTTCATCATTATTTTTTTCCATCAAATTTTCTTCATTCATGGGGAGTGAAGCATCATACATAAACTCATCATCAACAAAATCAAAAACTTATAACTTTGAATGTAAACTTCCAACATTAACTAATTCATTATTTTTAATTTCATTATTATTCATTTTATTATGGTCAATTTCATCATTATTCAATTCATTATGGTTAATTTCATCATTTTTTAATTTACTATTGTCAATTGGCTCATTATCTATGGCATTTGGTTCATTAGGATTAGGGTTTGTACCTTGTCTACCGTGAAGTTTTTGAATTTGTATCTTGTGTTTCTCTCTCAAATGTTCTAATTCCTCTGGTGTTTTGTTCTTCAACGTCTTCATCTTCCTTAAATGTGACCCATCACCCATCAAGGATAATTGATAACTTTTCAAAGGTGGGGTCAAGTACACAAGTACCACAAATCCCACAAAAGTATGCAGAGAATGTTTATGGGGATAGAATTATCAATTTGGGTTAAAAATAAATGTTGAAAAGTGATCTTAGTCTATAATAGCCATAATGTGATAGTGTTATATAATGTGATCACATTATATTTTATACAAGGTTATGTTTCATCCAACATATTGAGAAATATATATTAATAATAACACAACCAAATTATGTAAAAATGTGATTGTGTTATTCTTAATATACTCTTTTGGGGTTAGCAATCAGCACTAAGAACTTAGTGTTTTCTATATTAAGAATAATGTGATTGCATTATTAAATAACATGATCATGTTATACTTAATATAGATTAGGGATTACGGCATTAGTGCATAGGGTTTAGGGATTAGGGATTAGGGATTAGGGATTAGGGATTATAATTTATGTTTTAAGGTTTAGGGGTTAGGGATTAGGGTATGCAAGGTTTAGGTTTAAGGGTGTATATAAGGTCTAATCACTCTATACCATGTGTGAACCTAATTTTTACTATAAAGGATGTTAATTGGTACTAAATTGATTGGTAAATAAGGAAAGTTTTTGGTTTACAATTTAGGGTATAATGTTTAAGGATTAGGTTTAGGATACATAGGGTCAATCTCAAAGATAATTCTTAGTGTAAATTATGTTAATTTGGGATAAAATTATTGGTTTAGGGTATAAATAGTTTATATTTATGATTTAGAGTTTAAAGATTAGGAAATTTAAGCATTAGGGATTGGGGTATAGGTTTTAGGGTATATAAGGTACAATCATGATGATGATTGGGGAAAATTAGAGCTGATCAACCCACCATCAAATTTTTATAATCATGTAATTAAGTTGAAGGGACTTGAAATATCCCCAATTTACTTCATATTCAAAAATATATTGATACTCCAAAGGTCAAGTTTTGGCCATAGGTTTAAAAAGTGCATTTTATGATATCTCGTGATAAAATTAGTTATATTGTAAGGCATGTATGTTTGTGGCATGTAGTGGGCATTAGGGTATAAGGCTTACAATTTATGTTTTAGGTATTAGGCATTAGGGTATAGGGTTTAGGTTTAAGGACCAATATATAATGTCTAATCACTCTATGCCATATGAACCTAATTCTTACTACAAAGGATGTTAATCAGGACTAAATCGATTGATAAATAGGGAAAGCTTATGGTTTAAAATTTAGGGTATAGTGTTTAGGGTTTATTATTTAGGGCTTAGTTTTTAATGTATATATGGTTTAGGGTACACAAGGTCAATCACAAATATAATTGAGGATAATTTGAATCACTTGGACCCATTTGTGACTATAGAATGTGTTTTTGGGTTGTCATTATACCCTAGATGTTAGTGTGTAGATTAAGTGAATTAATCAAATGGGGTAATCAGTCATGTGATTTAGACCACACTGAGCCTTATGAACTTAATTCTTAGTCTAAATGATGTTAATTTGGGATAAAATGATTGGTTCAATATTTAAAGAGTTTATGTTTATGGTTTATAACTTAGGTATTAAAGAACTTTAAGGATTAGGCGTTAGGGTATAGGTTTTAGGGTAAATAAAGTACAATCATGAAGGAAATTGGGACAAATTTGAGCTCCTTGAACCTATATATGTGAGTAAATAATATGATTTTGAGCTTAATTAGCCCCCACATCATCATAGATTAATTGTGGTTTGATGAGTGATGCATTTTTTTGGATGAAATATAACTATATATAAACTTAACATAAATATACAAATAATTCACAAAAAAATAAGGTGGCATGAGAGCATGCCACGACATACTAGGGAGAGCCTAGGAGCAAAATCAAAAGTATCATAATCTAGTCAAGGCCTAGAAATAAGTCACTAAATCATAAAGTCATAAAAGAGATAACTTTTATGAAGTAAGAGCAAGGCAAGAAGGCATAGGATCCATATCATCAGGAGCCCAGCCTAAGCTTGGAAAATCATTACCATTTAGAATAGGCTCCCAGCCAGTAACTTAGGTAGTGTCTATATCATCATCTACTTATGTCTGAGTGAGTGATATATCTAAAGAGAGCTTGGGTAACTTATCTAGTATATCCACATAGCCTCCAGGTGGTACCCCCAAGTATCTGGGCATATAAGAAGAGGAAGAGTGCCCCAACCCAACAAGGGAAAGAGGTGGTGGCTGCTACCCTCATTATTGTTTAAGAGGGTAAATATGTTGGTATGAGGTATTCCAATGAGAATTATGCCTATAAGGGTTGTGATGATGCCATAGTATAAGGAGATCTCCCCAATGGGAGAGTAGATCCTAAATATACCCAAGATCCATAGCCACTTTATTGGCTTGGACTTGAATCTGCAAAATCTGCAGAAGATTTTTGCAAAGAAAAAACATTACAATCAATAGAAGCATGATTAAACATAGAGTTATTTCTTTCTTACAAAATCTAGAAGAGAATCTCCACTCTTAAATTATGCCAAACTTGTGTGTATTTAAAGAGCATTGCAAGTTTGTCTCCAAGGAGGGTATGCTACCAAAGGAAGAATTTGGGATGGAAAGGCCTAAAAAGATCAAGGATCCAAAGCCAGACCCTTTGAGCTTTAGAATAGTACCAAAGAAATGAGGAAGCATCTCAAGGTGGCCATAGAAGGGGAAAGTAGGTAGGTAGACTCCAAGTTGAACAAGTCTTCTACCAATAGGTAAGTCTTGATGCAATATACACTAAGCAAAATGAGCAATCTTGGGCTCAACACAAGGCCCCCAAATAATGTTAAATCAAAAGCTCCATGTTTTAACAAATGAGGGTATCCCTCAATGGGTGTTAAGCTTGTCAACCATGTGAAAATGGGGGGTGAGCCATGAATAGCCAAGATTTGGAGTGTAATTTTAGAAAGGGGTCTAAACATACCATTTCTAGTCCTTCTACCATGGCCAAGTGGAATGGATTAAGATTTTATAGAACATGAAATCTAGGATGGCATTAACGATCTCTTGGTAGGATTCCTAGTCTACATTGGCTAACCAAAATTTAGCTTTCACCTCCTCATAATATACCCAAGAGTGAGAGCACCTACGAAGATATCTTAGATGGTATGAATTCCTTTGTGGTAAATCTTGAGGGAACTTATCCAAGGGACTTCTACCAGGGGCACTTTATTGTGAGAAAAAATGGGAGACCACCAAATAGAGTGGGAGTTAGCATAGAGCTAGTTACAAAAATTAAAGCCATTCTAGAGCAACTATGGCTTAATCTTTTCCCAAAATGTCCAGATGCTTTTGGCCACAAAGGACCCAATTATCTAGATGGGAGATTGGATGAAGAGTAAATCGGGGAAGTTGATCCCTTTTCAGGATTTCTTACCATTGGGCAAGCTTGAGGAGATACAGTGTCTGAATAACACCTTCTAATATTTTGGGCCCTCAATGGCCCACACAATCCATTTGGCACATAAGGTAATTCCTTGTCGAGCTATGTCGATGAGTCCCATCCCTCTTAATTCATGTGTGAGGTAGACATATTCCTAGGCCACCCTATGGAATCCTTTACCTTATGGGGAGTTGTCTTAAAGGAAATCTCTGAGCATTTTCTCCAACTTCTGGTAAGATTTTTTGAAAGGTACCTAATATGATGAGTAGAGCACATGCGTGGATGCAATAATTTTTTATTATATTTGAAATTTTCCTACCACTGAAAGAGACTTGGTCACCTAATAATCTAGCTTCTTAGCAAATTTGTCAACAACATATTTCCATAGAAAAGGTGGTGAACTATCAAAAGCAAAGGGGATGCTGATAAATTTAAATATTTCATCATGTTAGATCCACTTCCAATCAAATTTAGTAGCCACATTGGTGGAGGGAGGTATGATTGTCTGTAGTAATGATTTTTATACCATTGGATGTTGGAGCTAGAGGCCAAGTAGAGGGTGTCAAGACACTACAAGGCATTATCCACATTGGCTTCATCTTCAATGAGGGTAAGAAAGGATTCATCTACAAAGTGGTCATTAATCAATTACATATCTTCATGTGGATTAGCTGTATCAGGAGGGAGATAAATTCCCTTAAAAAGGCCACTAGTTTGGGCATTTGTAAGAAGATATCCAAAACCCTCAGCTGCAATAACATATAAGGTGGGAGCTAGAGGGTGCCCTAGGTGAATGTAACAGAATAAGCCAAATTGCTCAAAGGTAATTTCATTAATGGAGAGGATAGCCGAGGCATCTAAGAAAAGCATCTAAATGGTTTGAATTAATATGGGCCTGAAGTCCAAAGCTCAAAGCATGGCTAAGATAAAATTCCATTCGATGCGATCATAAGTTATTTCAAAGTCAATTTTGATGAACATAGCTTGTTGTTTAGACCATTTGGCCCAATTCATTCCTTCCCATATGGCAATGATGTTATCCAAGATATAATGGTTACTAATGAATCTCATTTGTTTTAGATGCACAATGAGAGGTAGGATATTGTGTAGCCAGATTTCCAAAGCCTTGTCAATAATTTTATAAGAAATATTTATAAGGATTATGGGTTGTTAATTGTAGATCAACTCAGGATCTCCCTGCTTAGGTATGAATTTGATATTTCCTTTATTTATATTTTTACCTAGTGAATGTGCATGAAACTTCTTGATAAACCTTATGTAAACCGCTACCCACAAGATCCCAAAGAGTTTTATAAAATTCATAGGGGAAGCCATCAATGACAAGGGATTTTTCATTATCCATGTGAGACATTGCTTCATGCAAATCATCAACAATGAGGGTCCTATCACTAATCACCCACTAGGTAGGAGTGAGTTTGCATGGCACCACTAAAAGGCATTGTTGAAGGGAAATTTCATGCTTAGCTAAAGACACTTGATCTTTGAACACTTGATGATAATGGAAGATAAAATATTGCATAATATGCAAAGTCTTTGTGAGTATGTTACCAGCCTCAACAATGACTTGTATTTATTGCTTCGATTTTTTATCTTGCCAAAATTAAAATAACTCCTTAAAAGCTTTATCCCCTATTTTAAGCCAATGAATATTGGATATAACTCGGGCTCCTCAGGAATCGTATTTGTCTAAAATCTAAATGTGTTACCTCAAGGATGTAACTCTCACTTGTAAGATCTCATTAAAGGGATCTTTTTCCAGAGCTAGAGCCACATGGCTCAGTTCTAAGGTAGTAGCAGAGTAAGAGTGTCTTTGAATTATATCAAGTTGGTGGCCATAGATCCGTAGAAAGTGGGATGTCCTTATGATGGTATCATCCCACCAAAGAATCTAACTAGATTTTTAGGAAGGACATGGATCTAAATTTTAAACTCTCCTAATGTGTGCCATCATGGGCTCATGCTTGATCAAGGAGGTGTTAAGAAAGAATTTCATTTTATAGAATTTGGGTTTCATGAACTACCATGTCACATGAAACTGAATGGGGGAGTGATCAAAAAGTCTAAAATCTGGTAGTGCCTGCATCGAAGTGAAAAAACCATTATCAAAAGAGAAGTATAGTTGGGTGGACATCATTGACATATTTAGACTCTTTAAAATTCAAGTGGGGCCTTCCCTAAAATTACTCCAAGTGTACCAAACTCCATCTACAGGTTAGCATGTTAAATTAGAGTCATAAAGTCCCCATTTAGTGCACATGTAAAACCATGCCTCCCTTTCACCAACTGCCCACCTCATAGGCAAGTGGCCCATTTTGTCTTTGGGAGATGCCACCAAATTAAAGTCACCATATAATACCCAATGGTCATCAAGGAGATCATCCACTATCTACCATCATAAATGGGTATGATCTAAGGTGTCATTTGAGGCATAAATATTAATAAATCCAAAAGAGTGGCTTTCCTAAAAAGGGCCCATACTAACTAGTTGGTGGGGTCCACACTAGATTACACTAAGTCTGGCTGCCACCTTAGAGAAATTAAAGTGATCACCCCTTCACATTCTATGGCATAGTTTCTATGAAGAATGGTATTATCATCCCATATGGAATTACTGATAGCCATCAATAAAAAATCCATGACCATGACTTCTTATAGATAGAGAATATCCATCTCAAGAAACTTCCTTCTAAAATCATGCATAAAAAACTTGTGTTTTAGGTCTATGATACCCTGAACATTCCATGAAAATCAATTCATAGATGATGGGTGTCAAGGGACATGTCCTTCGAGTCTATCCCTTCCAAGGTGTCATATTGATTCTACAAAAAGTGCCCACTATTGGCACTCAAGAACTCATATTGTTTCCTCAAATTAGGGTCAGCCATAAACTCTCCTTCCTCCACCTCATCAATCCTCCAAGGAGGGTTGTAGGAGTGTTTGGGCATATCCCACTGAGTAAAAAGTGGAAGAGTAGCTAGTTTTGAGTCTAAATAATTGGGCACAAAGGCCTCAAAACCTTGGGATAAAATTTTAGTAGCCAGAGGAGTGTCGAACACCCTAGGCTTTTCTGCCAATGTTGGAGCTACATCTGGAGAAGGTTATTTAGCAATAAGAGCCTTCTCTTGTGGGCCATTGATCAAAGATATCTTGACTCCTTTAGGAGCAGTAACTGAGTTTGTAGATTTGGTGTGAGTGTTTTTCTTCCCAACCATAGCCCAAACATCCTCAACTAGTGTTTTAATAGCTTCAGGAGAGGACTTGGGGGAGAGGCTGAGTGGTTGGATGCATAATTGTGAGTCAATTGAAGGGGACAATCTCATATATTATGGTATGTGGCTTGGAAACAAAATCAAGTGTTATTCAAGTTGATATACATGACTCATTAAGAGTGCCTTACATCCTTAAATTAGATTTCCACAAACTCCTTGAGGTATTAGGAAAGGTCTACTTTTACACAGACCCTTTTTTATGGTCTAGTAGAGTGGAACCAATTTTTTTAATGAAAAACCACATGGCCTATGGAGGATGCTATTTGGTGAATAAAGTGCCAGCATAGGAGCATGAGACGTAGAAATTCAACCCAAATTGGTAATTCAAGAGTAGTGTGCTCCAATACCACAAAGTCTCATATCCAAGGGGAGAGACCCATAAGTGAGTTCTTGACATAACAAGTGGTAGACTTATGGAGGATTCCTCCAGCATGGGATGGGTCATAAAATTGGAAGAGAAATAAACCCTTAGTCATGTTCATTATGATCTCCAACTTAATTCCATGATATACCTAGTGAGTTTGTACCCAAGACCAGAGCATACTTTCAGAGGGAATTCTCTCGACAAAATATCCTATTAAACAAAACTTCACTAACCACTGACATGCAAAATTAAATTTAGGAATAGGAAATATAACATCAGGTTCCAAAGTATTACCTCATGGTAAACCTTAGGGACAAACTTCCTTGGGTGCTTGTAGGGGGCATTACTTGATGCTCCTCCATTCTTCTCTGTGGCTAAAATAGTTAGGATAGAATAGGGAAAAGACATTATAAAGGTTGGCCTCACCTAAAGGCAAGAAACCTTAAATAGTAATAAATGTTAAGTCCCACATGTGACTAAGGGCACAATATAACACAAGGCTGGTCAAATAGAAAAAGAAGGGATGACTCAATGGCGTGCATAGAGAAAACCCTAGTAGAGTGAAAAAACCAATCTTCTCACCTTACTAGCAAAAAAATTATTCTTGAGTGATGCAATTTTGACCAAGTTCATCCCTATGAACCTAATTCTCACTATATATATATATATATATATAAAGGATGTTAACTAGGGATAAATTTATTGGTTTAGGGTTTAGGGTCATAATTTAAAGGGTTTAGGGTTTAGGTCTTATGGCTTAGAGTTTAATTTAAATGGTATAGGGTTTAGGTTTAAAGTTAAAAGGTACATAGTTTAGGGTTTAAGATATTGGATATTGGGTCTAATCACTGAGGTAATTGAAGAACATTTCAGTTGTTTGTTCACCTATTTATGAAAATTACCTTCATGTTTGCATTTTTTTTAAAAGTAGGGTCAATTATGCCATGTACATGTTTCATACATGTTATACAATCAATTGAGCCATAAATTTGGTTTAGGGGCTCAATTTTGCCCATATCACACCCCTAATTACACATAATGACTAATTGGATAAATTCATGATATAATCGATCTTTTGATTTTGTCCCAAATCATATCTTGCTCTTAAAGGGGTTAAAATTAGCCTCAAATGCCTCATTGATTAAAATAATAAACTAGATTCCTCTTTTGTTAATTAGGTTAAAGGGGCTCGAAATAGCCCTAATTTACTTCAGATACACAACTAGATGGGTACTCCAAAGGCTAAGCTTTGGCCATAGGTTTAAAAAGTGAATTTTATGACATCTCATGATAAAATTAGTTATATCATAAGGCATCTATGTTTGTGGCATGTAGTGGACATTTGGGCATAGGGCTTACAGTTTATGTTTTAGGGATTAGGGATTAGGGATTAGGGCATAGGGTTTAGGTTTAAGGACTTTTATATAATGTCTAATTACTTTATGCAATGTTTAAACCTAATTATTACTACAAAGGATGTTAATTGGGACTAAATAAATTGGTAAATAGGGAAATATTATGGTTTAAAATTTAGGGTATAGTGTTTAGGGTTTAGGTTTTAGGGCTTAGGTTTTAATGTATATATGGTTTTGGGTACATAGGGTCAATCACAAAGATAATTGAGGACAATTTGAATCACTTGGACCCATTTATGACTATAGAATGTGTTTTTGGGTTGTCATTATACCCTCGATGTCATCATGTATATTAATTGAATTAGTCAAATGGGGCAATCAGCCATGTGATTTAGGCCAAAATGAACCCTGTGAAATTAATTCTGTCTAAATGATGTTAATTTAGGATAAAATGATTGGTTCAATATTTAAGGAGTTTATATTTATGGTTTAGAGTTTAGGGATTAGGAAATCTAAGGATTAGGGATTAGGATATACATTTTAGGGTATATAAGGTACAATCATGATGGTGATTAGAGAAATTTGAGCTCCTAAATTTGTGAGTAAAGAATGTGAATTTGGGATCAATTATCCCCCACATCATCACAGATTAAGCCTACAAATTCAATTGTGGTAATGAGTGATGCAATTTTGACCAATTTCATCCATGTGAACCTAATTCTCACTATATATAAAGGATGTTAATTGGGGCTAAATTTATTGGTTTAGGGTCTACAATTTAAAGGGTTTGGGTTTTAAGGCTTATGGCTTAGGTTTTAGGGTTTAAGTTAAATGGTACAAGGTTTAATATATCGGATATAGTGTCTAATCACTAAGGTAATTAAAGAAAATATGAGTTGCTTATTCACCTATTTATGATAATTACCTGAACATGTTTGCATTTTTTATAAAATTAGGGTTAGTTAAAGCATATGTGTTACATACATGAACTATAAAATTGATTAAGCCATAAATTTTGTGTAGGGCATCAATTTTTCCCAAATTACACCCCTAATTACATAATTTGACTAATTGGATCAATTCATGATAGAATCAAATTTTTAATTTTGCCCCAAATCATATCTTACTCTTTAAGGGGTTCAAATTGGCCTCAAATGCCTCCTGGATTAAATGAATCAACTCTTTGTTTAATTATAAATGACATGGCATTAGGGCTAATTTCAATCCAACTCACATCGAATATATAATTTAAAATATGTTCACGTGAATCATCTTGACCCTAATTTCCTCCATAATTAAACTAATCGACATTTACATTCCTTAGATGATGACTTCAAGTTTATTGATCTCATAACCACATTCTATACATGTAGAACTTGCATATAAATAAATTATGTTTCTTTGCTTCAACTGAGCTAATGAAATTGGAGTTATCAACCCCCAAATCACATTTTATAGTCATGTAATTAGGTTGAAGGGGCTTGAAATAGCCCTACTTTACTTCAAATGCATAGTTAGATTGGTACTCCAAAGGGTAAGTAATGGCTATAGGTTTAAAAAATGCATTTTATGACCTTTTGTGATAAAATCAGTTATATCATTAATCATGTATGTTTGCAGCATGTATGTTTGTGACATCTTTGATCTTTACAAAAGATAACTTCTTATATGCAAAATAGGTACTAACGCATTGATATATACCTTGAAATAGATCCTTATATAACTTTAATTACTGACTCAAACAATCTTATCAGAGACTTAGACAATACTAAAAATTTTATAAAAGTTTTTTTCAAGTTCCAAACATCACCAATTATCCATAAAAACTAATGCAGTCATGTTCAACCAAATTCAGCCTCTTTTAGGACTATATACACTCTTGACACAAAATACAATGAACATTGATTTATTCCTTGTTCTAAAACACCATTTGAATTTTTTGAAGACGATAATTTCCTTTTCAAATAAATAATCCTTAAACATTTATAATATCACTGAACTCTTTCAAACCTAATACTCTAGGTTTGTTAGTACTCAATTAGAGGATCCTTGTACTCCAATTGATTTTTGGAAAATATAATTTATTTAATCATGGAAAAAATGAAATCTAAATCAAATCTACCAAATTATGAGTGATTTGGATCAATGGATCACCAAAAAACAACTTTTGACTTCTTGACCATGTCTAAGATGAATTTGGACTGACTACAATTTAAGGAATATTAGACTCATGTCAAATAAATAATAATTTGATTGATAGGTTGATACATCTCCAATTATCATTCAATGCTATCAAATCTTGACAAGAACATTATTCCCAAACAATAATCTTAATCAACCAAACTTTGATCTTAAGACTACTGGGCCTAATGGCTTCTTTAGTAGGATAAAATGCAAATTTGGGTTTTAGGTTGTTGGGAATATATAACATTATTGCATTATTAACATGATCATGTTAGTAACGCAGTTAATAACATGATCACGTTATTAACGTGATCATGTTATTAACGTAATTAATAATACAATAGTGTTATTAACGTGATCATGATATTTGAATTTTAATTCAATTCCTACACCTTTTGTCTCAGAAATGCTTGGATTCCTTAGCCAAAGGCTTGGACTATCAATGTACAGCTGAGTTTTGAGATTTATAATAAAAAATAACAAAATTCAACTTTTATTATCAAATACACTAAGAATTTCAATGTGCAAATTCAAAAACTTAATGCCATCATGATGAGCATGCTCTCCTCTTTCCAAAAACATGATTTTTATAATTTTTTGACTAATTTAAGGTTTCAAACTATTTGATTTCTAACTATACCTTTTTTAGGCCACTACATGCCATAAACATACATGCCTATACATATTCATGTAATGTTTATTTCATTGATCCAAGTGATAAATAATTTATATGGTCACAAACTAGGCCTAATTCTGCATACATTAAAAAAAATGATTTTTATTTTTTTTGAGGTAGTTAGGCATCGTACAGATGGCTATCTAATTTTTTTATCAATTTTTAGGATCTATTTACTTTCAAAATTCATAAAAGAAAGTCTTCGTTGAAAAAATATTTAAAAATATAGATCATAAACTAAAAGATCTTATCTAATTTTTTCCCAAAGGGTTTCAAATAATATTAAATGCTACTAAAAAAATGGTGCACTACACAGCTGTCTATATGTTATGTTTCTAAAAAAATAAGAGTTCCTCTTCAAATTTTAGATGTTTAACCTAGTTATACGTAACTATTTTTTTTTAATTAATGTTTTGAAAACTAGACTCGAAATGTTACATTTCATGTTCTTACACCATATTTAAATTTGGAATGTAGATATCTCAAAGTATCTATAGAAGTTCAAATTTCAAGAAAATCATGTCTACGGATAGGCCACTATTTGTCCCCCAAATTTGTGCACTTAGTTGTATAAACTATATTTGTTATGCTTATTATTTATGTGACAAATAATATAGTGAAGATTCATTCATACATTTGACAAACTAAATGTAGATATTTTGATTATTCTTATGTTTAGCATGTTTTATGATTGCTAGTAGGAAGTAATATATATGAATCTGATGGTTATATTTATGTTAACCAAATCTTAGATTTCTAGTATCAAGTAAGTAGTGAGATGGGCTTCATTAGCTTACTAGTATCATCAATGTCATGGGAAGGTAATCTGCTTGAGTGGTGTATTTGGAATTGACTGATCCTAGAGATCAATAACTATTGAAAACTTTAGTTGAAGTAATGTTAGTTGAATATTGTCATTTCATATGTATGGTTTACATGTTTGTGATATATCGTGTTAGAATGAATTTATTTATGGTACATTACATGTTTTTATAAATCATACAACACATGATTACTAGCTTGTCTCTCTAGATTCTTGCACCATCACTATCTACTTATCGGTGAAGGAAGGTTCATTCTCTAATAGAAGATTGTGTGGAGGATTAATGGTTTGTGATTGGTGTGGAAAAGTGCTCGGATGATGCTCTCCCTTCTCACAACAGTACTTATTTAGGGATGACACTTGAGATTGCCATAGATATTGGAATTTGAGGACTCATGCTCTATGGAGCCTTGTATCTTGTACATTGATTATATTTATTATTATTGATACATTATCCTTAATGAGATGTAATTATTTACTTATTGCACATCAAAAATATTGGTTGTATGTTTATACTAGTTGTGGCTGGATATCTGTAATTACTTTCTATATTCAGTTATGATATGTTTCACATGACGGTAGTGATTAGTAATAGATATATGTCACTTGTTTATTTTACAGTTGGTTTATTTAGCATATTCTATCTAGATCACTGATTAATTTTTTACGATGAAGTCTAATAAAATAATACATTGTTTAAATTAAAAAAATATGTATTTCTAAGTGGATCCTAGTGGGGATGTTAAAAGCATCTAGATTCACATGTAATCCTACATCAACCAAAAACACTTAGTAAATAAATAAGCATTTTTATAATTTTGTGCAAGTTGTGATTTGTTCATAGTTTCTTTGTATTATTTTGTGTAGAATTTATGCACACATTTGTTGTTTGTTATTCTGCCTAGCCTTGATGATGTGTGTATATTTAATTCTTATTTTTATTTTCTTATGAAATTCTTCACAAGTATATTTTAAGGTTATTGTTTGATTCAACATCGAGTCTAAAGATACTTGCACAAATTTGAGTTTGAAGTCTTGTAAGTTATATTTCACAATCATGTGATGTCATATGTAGTATTTTGGTGCATAGTAATGTAAGAATATGAAGTAGGATCAAGTTTCTTTCTTTTTTGCTTCAGAAATAAATATATGAGCATGACTGCCAAATATTTTAAGATGAACAACATTCAATTTCTTATTAGACCACATTTTTAAAGGTATATAAAGATGAAATATTTTGTAATAAATCTATTTATAATATACACAACATTATTCATGGCTTTGGCCCATAAGAATTTAAGAACATTTTCATAATGCAACATTGTTTTAGCCATTTCAAAGATGGTTTAGTTTTTCCTCTCAACGATTTCATTTTATTGTAGGGAATAGTGAGTTGTTAACTCTATTCGTACACCATAATTAATATAAAATGAATCAAATTATTTATTAATGTATTCACCACCATTATAAGTTCTTAATATTTTAATAGAAAATTTAGAAAAAAATTCAACCAAAGCTTTAAATTTTTTGAATTCAGATAACACTTTAAATTTCTTTTTAATATAATAAGACCAAATCATTATAGTAAATAATCATCAATGAAAGTAATAACATATAAAAAAAACCATTAATAGAATCAACTTATAGAGGTCCTCTAGCATCACTATGAATAATATATAAAGGATGAGAGAAGTTAGCATCATGATTCTTGTGAAATGGTTTAGTGTGTTACTCACCACTTAAAAAACCCTCATAAGTTTCATGTTGAAAAGAAATAACATGAATAAAAACCACAAGATCATGTCAATAAATTTCATATAAACTTATCAAATTAACATGACTTAATCTTTCATGCCATAATTGAGATTCATCTTCACTATGCGATGAAAGACAACATGTAGTAGAAGCAGAAAACATGTATAAACTAGTGTGTTGAATTCTTTTAGCAATCAAAAAATCAAATCGATTCTTAATAGGTCATTTATCCTTCAATAAATATACTATGAAATTATCATTTGTAAGTTGAGAATAGGATAAAAAAATTTTCCTTAAGTTTAGGAACTTAGAAAATATAATTTATAACAACATTTATAAATTTTTCCTTATTTTGTAGATTCAAGAAATGAATTATCACCAAAATAAATCCTTTTAGATATTTTAAGTGTTAGATAAAATATTTGATAAACATGTCATATGATGCAATGAATCACTATCTATAATCCATTCATTTTAATTAGAAACAAATAAGGTTACATATAGAACAATAATGTTGGAATTTTTTACTTGATTATTGTTTTGATTCTAATTTTGATTTTTCTATTGATTTTAATAAGAACATTTCTTGCCTTTATTAGTTTTCTAAGTTTTAATATTAAATATGTTTTTTTATATATAATATTCTTCCATTCTATGTCTAAATTTACCACATAGATTATAATTTTTATTAAATTTAATTTTATGGTTCCTATTACTAGGTTTCTTATTCCCATTTTTGTTATTGGCAGATTTAGGTTTAGAAGATTGTTGGTTTTTAGTTTTGGAAAAAATATTATTAAGTGTGAGAAGTGCTAGAATGACATTCTCTTTAGAATTAAAATTTAGTATCACTTGCTCTTTTTTAATAACAAGAGCAGAGAAAGTAGCGAGGTCAGAAATATTTTGTTCTTTTTTATATTTAGAATTAAGAATAGAAATAAAATTATGAAACCTTTCATGAATATTTAATTGAATAATAAAATATAAAATCTTATCTTGAATAAGATTACAATCATATCAATATAATTTATATTTAATGTTTTTTTATTTTTTCAAGAAAATTAACTACTTTTTCATTACCTTTCATGGGAGTAGTAAGCAATTCAAGAATGAGTTTAATAATTTTTTAGAGATGAGTTCCCTCATGCATAGATTTAATGAGTTTTATGGCATCTTTGGGTGACTTCTAGTTATCGATATGGAATATGAAATCATCATGTACAGTCATCAAAATGATCAACATGGCTTCTGTGACTTTTTGTTATGGTCATGGTGGGCGGACTTCACTAACACCTCAAGGTTTTGGTGTAGCGGTTTGTTACATATGGTATTAGAGCCTCCACCCAGGTTCAAGTCACAGAGCGGGTGGCTATGTCGGCATGGCAGTGTTCATCCGGGGCTCATACATGTAGGGAATCCTAGTGGTACGGGCGTAAATCCAGCCCAGAGTCTAGGCTTCGGAAGCATGGTGGGATGTTATGGTCCTGGTGGGCAGACTTCACTAACGCCTCGAGGTTTTGGTGTAGCAATTCATTACACTTTTGTTGAAACATATTGGTAAGCTCAGATATGACATATATCCATAATAAGGGTTTTTCAGTCCTAAAAACAAAGATCCACAACTTTCAAGCCATAAATTAGGCTTTAATACAAATATTATAGTTAGACTCATTTAACATTTGAGATTTATCTCAAATAAAATTATGATAAAACATAATTTATCTTAAAATTTGGCATTATGATACTACATAAGTTTATAAAGTGTTTATATAATTTATAAACAAGTATTCTAGGGTTTAAGCATCAATAACTACTTAATTGATTACAAAATAATTCAAAAATGTAAAAAAATGCAAGAAAAGTGAAAGTCAATTGTCACAAGATAACTTTTACACTAACAGAGATGAAAAATATATATAAGGAATCTTTAAATTATAAAATGGAGCACTCTTATGTGTCTAGATCATGCAAAGCTTAGATTTTGACTGGTCACACGACTATATTTGACAAATGAATGACTAGAAAAAGAGATGCAAGTGGGCTAGTGTCGTAAGTGTCAAAAAAGGGGCTATAACACAAGGAAAAAAATTTAGATAATTCTAATGTTAAAAAATTAATTTTGACCAAAAGGAAGGTTTGGAGTGTTTTGAACTCATGACCTTGTTGTCATGAGTGTCTTACAAAATTACAACAACTAACCCCACTTTCAGACTTTATAAGTTAATTCATGCATAATATGTTATTTATTTTAAATAATATTTTGACAAATTAATTTTAAGATGTTTGTGTGTGTGTGTGTGTGTGTGTGTGTGTGTGTGTGTGTGTGTGTGTGTGTGTGTGTGTGTGTGTGTGTGTGTGTGTGTGTGTGTGTGTGTGTGTGTGTGTGTGTGTGTGTGTACATACAAACACATACACACACACTTGCTTTTTACATGGAATTTAGGTTTTAAATAAAAGTTTATTTAATAAATAAATTTCAAAACATTATTACCAACTATTAAATGCTTTCAGGCTAAAAATGGTGTAGAGGAGGAAGCAGAGATCTACAAAGTGATTTGAATAAGCCTCTATAAAGCCTCAAATTGGTCGTACAATCCCTAAAAAGGGTTTTAAAGCCTCCACAATAATCAAAAACACATTTTTATGACCAAAGACATGATTTTTGATTACTTCCAACCCACACAAGCCATACAGGGCACCACAAGAGGTTGAAAAATATGCCAAAACTTGAATGGATGTTTCTTAGGGTTGGCATCTAGGTTTTAAGCAAGATAAGTATGAAGATTAAAATTTTACAACTGATAACTAGGATGCAAAAGCATCAAAACAAAAAAACCAAAAAAATTTACCTTGCACAGGTTGTGCATGGCTGTACAATGATGCCTCTAAGGATTTATGATAAATTTGTGTTTGTCGGGTTGCTTATTGGTTTCTTAGATCTAATATTTGGATGTTTATTTGAACAAAAAAATTAAGTTATGCATCCACAGTATCCCTAACAAATTTCCATTCCATGTATGTTATACCATAGGCCATATAGGATGAGTTTAAGGAAGAAAATATGCTTTGTATAGATTTCTCAAAACAATAAACATAATTCAAATGATCTTACCACTCAGCCAACACTTCAATATTACTATGATTCCATGATAGAATGATGAAATTAATACATATGCAATACATATAATCTAGAAATGTAATTTAAATCCAAAAATTATACACAGATGAACACATATTTTAATATAGAAAACCTCATGAGGAGGTACAAAACCACAAACGATTACTCATTGATATGAGAAATAAATCACCTAATACGAATCTTTCCTCTTCTCACTTATTCTCTAAAATCTTCATAAAACCTTTAATTATTTTCACATGGACCTATCGGGAGAAAATATGATTTGCATTGGTATGTATTTACAAAGGTAAAACTCTTTTTATAGTTCAAAGTGAACCGTTGTTACCAACAAGTCCATCCTCTCCCCAAGGCACAATGATAAATAAATTAATATATTTTATTATTGATTTACATGAGGGTTAACTCACATTAAATAATAATAAATTATATTCATATTTATTTACCTAATGTAATTATGGTAAGGGTACATAAATCACCTCTTAACCATTAAACATTCCAACATTTTCAAGGCAAATTGAATCCAAAAATGAAGGTGTGCAAGCAAAATTTATGGCATGGATATTACACACTGCAAATGGCATGAGTAGATCCTCTTACAAGCACTTTCACACTCCATGTCATAACATTTAATGTTTTCCTTCCATTTTTAGGATTCATTATACACCATTGATCTGAGATGAATATCAATGGTCATAATTGACCATGGAATTCTATAAATAGAAGGGCCACCCTTTGTTCTTCATCAAGCTAAATTGTGCAACTAAATGTTGTTAAATCCTCACACAAAATCTTTAACATCCATCATAGTATTTCATTCAAACATCCAAGGTGTAAGGGGAGATGTTTCTCATTTGATTGCATATTACTTGTGAAGGCATTTTATACCACATCTAAGCAAATCACTTATTTTGACAAGGATAATTGTAAGGGAGGTATAACAACTTAATTATTCCTTTTAATTTCATTTTCTTTGCTCTTTAACCTTGCTCTATTCAAGGAATACACCTAGATTAGGTTGTATTTCAATTTTTTTATTTATACTAATGTGAACTAATATTTGCAATCATGTGTTACACTGGGTATCATCAAATTCTTATTGAATCTATAAATATATAGAAGAGTACCTTTAAGGCCAAATAAGGTTTGTTTCAATAGTTATGCATGCCCTTCGGCTTGACCAATGCACTAGTTACATTCATGTGGATGATGAATGAAATTCTCGGGCCGTTCAGTACCTCATCTTTTATAGGTTACCTTGATGACATCCTAATATTTTAAAAAAGTGGGATGAACATTGACACCATATAGAGCAAGTCTTCACACTTTTCATAAACTTAAGTTGTATGGAAACATGAAGAAATTTCCATTTATAATGTGGAAGATATAGTATATTGGATACATACTAAACGTACAAGGAGTGCATGTTGACCTAGCTAAGATTCAAGTTATCCAAGAGTGACTACAACCAAATAATCTCATAGAGTTTCATATCTTCTTGGGATTGGAAATTTTGTATAGGAGACTGGATTTTCTCATGTGACTTTGCCCCTAAACTAGGTTACCAAAGGTGACACTAAAATAAAGTTTATCTGGAAAGTTGTATAATAGAAAATATTCAAGGAATTAAAATGAAAACTCAATTTTACTCCAATATTTACATTACCATATCTTTAGCAACCATTTGAGTTTGAAATGGATGCCTCTGACTTTGTACTTCGAGTAGTCTTCACTCAACATGGTCACCCAATTGCTTACCATAGTAAAACATTCACCATACGAGTAAGAAACTACCCAGCATATGATTATGAGCTTTATGTTATTATTCAATCATATAAGCATTGGAACCATTATATCTTGGGGAAGGATACTATGATCAACACAAATCACAAGCCACTTATGATCTTGTAAACTTGAAACAAGTTACGAGAAGAGCAACATCAATTATGGCCTTCTTATCTTCAATAGATCCATGTGAGCATCAATCATAAGAAGGGAAGTTCCAATCCAATCTTAAATTATCTGAGGCATCCATCGATTTAAGCCCTCCTTTCTATCCTTGACACATGTGGACATGAAGTCAGTGCATGGTCATAATTATATCCATCTAACATGGATTTTGGAGATATCTATTAGAACTTAGTTTACAGTAATTCAGTTCTAGATTTCTACTTTCAAGATGGACTTATATATCACCTTAGGCACTTGGGCATTCCACATGAGGTAGAGAGAAAAAACTAATATGGCAGGCTCATTTTAGTAATACTACAATATATTTTAGAATAAAAAAAACTCTTGTGGTGTTGTAAAAGTGTTCTTTTTGGCCATATCTAAAGTATGATGTATCCAAATATATTAAGCCTTGTACCACATGTGCAATTACCAAGTTGGTCAACAAGAATCATGGTTTTTACACACCTTTGTTAGTTCCAACAAGATTATGAGAGTCCATTTCCATGGATCTTATCTCATGCTAACCTACTACAAAGCATGGTGATGATTATGTTTATGTAGTAGTTAATAGATTCACAAAGATGGTAATTCTTATATCCTATAAGAAAGCAATATTGGTGTTAAATGCAACTCAATTATACTTTCAATATGTTTGGATCAACTTTGGAATCCCATAAGTTATTCTCTCTGAGGGAGATACAAGGTTCTTGAGTAATTTTTTAAAAGTGTTTTGGTCAATGCTAGACACAAAGTTGAACAAATCCATCGCCTTTCATCCACATACTGATGGACAGGAGAAAATGGTAAATAGAATGATAGTGAACCTTTTGAGAGTGTATAATTATAAGAAGCAACACATTTGGGATGAAATCTTTCCTTTCATTCAACATAGCTCTACTCTACATAGCCCTTTTCAAGTCTATCTATATTTCTAACTTTTGGCACCCATTGACATAGTTTATCATATTACATTATCAATGGTAGCAACTCCTTTAGCTCAAAAGGAAGTTGAAAAATCTATTCAATTAATTTATCACATTCAACAACAAGTGCAAACCATTCTACAATAGGCTAATATAAAATACAAATGATGTCATGACAAACATCAGACACCGCACACCTTCCAGGTTGATTATCAAGTCTAACTACACCTTTAAAAGGTAAGATTGATAGGACCTTACCAAAATAATTTTCCACTTTAGTACAGGCCTTATACGCTCACAAAGAAAGTAGGAAATAATGTTTTTGAGCTCAATATTCCATCTTACCTTGGGTTGCATCCAATATTTAATGTAAGACTCTTACACCACCACTTTCTACCCCTATTGGATACTTCAGATTCTACATAGGCTCTACAACAGACAAAGATCAACTAGAGTGTAGTATCCTAATAAAATTAGATCCAGTCATTGATGCTCAATTCAAATGGACACATCGACAAGATATCCCTATCTTCTAGATCATAAAAGTAGGTCAACTGAATTCTTAAGGAAAATAGTTTATATAAGTGTAGGTTTCCAATTTGTTTACACATCTTCTTTTACAACTGCATGAAATGGGGGCCATTTCTATTTAAGGAGAGATAGTTGATCTAGGAGGATTTTGGTCACTAGATCTTACAAAAGATTATCATTATTGGACATCAAGTCTTACGCTAATATCAACAACATGGGTAGTAGGTTCTGTAGCTATGTGCAAAGTTTTTACACCCAATTCCACTTATACATTATGGCATAGTTCCTTTAGTGTCAATATTTTTGCACTTAGCTCATTAGTAATGGTAGCCTATGATGTCACTCCACTCTTTGTTTATGAAGCGGTTGTTACTAACTATTATAATGATTCAATTCACTTTATCTTCATTCATTATGGAATAATGTACACTTTCATTTTTTTTAGTTTAGAGACATAGAAGGATGAAGTTGGGTAGTACGTAGACACCAAACATCTAAACTTTAAGATATCGTACAAAACTTGGCATAATAAAATCTTTCTATTACAATTCTACATTAGTTGTCATTTCTTTCTTACTTTCTTTATTCTTTGAATTCATCACACTTTTATATTCTCTATCATTCATAACTTCACTTCTATTCATAACCCTCTTCAATTCATTTAAGTAGGTTGTCCACCAGGCCTCCTCCTAAGCCTGAGATCAGTTAATGGGGACAACAATACTACACTTTAGACCATTTAAATCAGAACATTTGAACTATGGAATACTCTATTGCATGCATGCAAATACAATTGTAAAGGAATTATGAATATGATAATTTTAAATAAAATGCAAATTAATGGTTTCTTCCATGTTTACTATCATATCTTAAGAAGTCGATTGGTGTTATAGCTTTGAAACCTTGTTTCTACATTTTCCTATTTTCTATCCCTTTCAACATGGTTTATGCATGAGCTCAACATTATTTCACAATTGTTTGTATCTATTTTTTAACCAATTCTGTGTAAATCACATTTAATGAGCATCATTTTTATAACCCAAAATAGAATATACTATGTCACTTTTCTAAATTGCCCAACCCAATAAATTTGAATTACTTATATGACTTTCTATGATGCTATGAAGAAGTTATACACTGTGTAAATATTAGTACAAAACTTTCCAAGTTATAAATCTCACCAACATATGAAAGAGACCAGCCACTTTGTGGCCCACTTATTACAAAGATAGCATGAACCCAAAACTTAGAACATAGGCCTTATCCATATAAGGTTGTTAGTTGTGAGAAGAAAATCATGATTGTAAAACTCAAAATCAACTCATATTAGATAGGCACAAAATAAATTGTAAATTGTGTAATTTAAATGAAATTGAAGATGATGCTTATTTTCCCTTAGAATGTGTAGCATATAATAATATAAGGTTATGTCAATATTTGGAATCATAATTTAGTTGATAAATACCTAAATCAAGACAATCGAACAAAGTATGGTGATCTTATTTTGAATCTAAATATCTATCGAATCAACTATTTACACAAGTAAATATGGGTGTTAACTATCCAAGTTTACTTTTAACAATTGGGGGTTCAAAAAAATCATCTCCATTTTGTAATATTTTAGGTTTAGTTATTCATTATCTTGTGTTAGGAACCCCTCCAAGGAAGCACAATTGATTACCTTTCTTATAAGCAATTAAACACAGAATTGAACCAGAATGATTAAGTAACAAGAAACTTGAAACAACAAAGAATTTGAGAGACAATACACAATCTTGTATTAAATAATCTTCAGAAGAAAATACAATAAAGAAGATGCCACTTCTTCTTCTACCTCTAAGGCTTGCCACACCTCAAGGACTTCTTCCCTCTCTCTCTCTTGCTCAACCACAACCAACTCAACAACCTGAGTTGTTAACCCTTCCTTGATAGCTTCAACTGATCTCCTTGACCTTGCTTTCTTGCTTCAATGCTTTACTTGCCTTAATTACAATACATGCCTCATGGGTCTTTAAATAGGATCCCATGCATACAATAATTAGACCTCTAATTACAATAATTAGAAACACAGACTCAAGACTTAAATTAGTCTTCAACATGCAAACACTCTCAGACCTCTTAAATTAGACAAGTCTAATTCTAGAAATGCATTCTGGAAACACATGCAACTGCATGCACACGCACAGGTGATCGACGCCGATTGCTGTCAGTCTACTCTTGATCGACGTCGATCGATCCTTGGTCCCTGACTGACCGACGTCGGCAATACTGCCGATACCAGTTACTGGTTGCACTCAGTAACTCCCTGATTAACCTCCTGATGAAGCTTTTAGCTCCACAACTTAACAATCTCCCACTTGGAGATAAATAGTTGCACCTGTACAGCAACCTCCACTAACCATCTCAGGCACCTCCATCTTCAAACTCAATCTTGAAGACCAACCACCACACATCCTGTGATGCTACACCTATCATCCAAGTAACCTGCCACATCCGAACCTACAACTCTATGTAGTGAAGAACTTAACTCTGCATAGCATGTGCACCTGCTTCTGGTCCCTCTCAAATACTTGAGAATCCACTGAACTGCACTCCAGTACTCCTTCTTTTTTGAATTGGCTCCAAACTCTCTGACAACTCCCACTGCTTGGGAAAACTCAAGTCTACTAGAGCTCATGTGATTTCAAACACTGTTCTAAGCTCAGCTTGAACTGTCCAGCCCTTAGTGTACTTACCAGTTCTGCACCTACACCTTCTTCACATCAGCTCCCACTGGAGACAAAATCAACCTGTGATCTTCAATGTCTCTCATGCCAAAAGAATTTTGTTGCTCTCAAATTCTTCATGACACACCTCTGAACTATCTTTACCTTTAGCTCAGAAACTCCTTGTATGTGTAACCTTGTAATAAGCACACAATACAGTAACAAGATAATGTAGCTAATATTATCTAACCTGGTAAAAAAAATACAATGGTTAAACCTCCATTGTCCTGCAACCTGCTCAAGACCATATACTCTGGCCTTTTGTCTCACGTGTCCATCCACTCTCTTTTCTAACCTAGAAATCCATTCCTCTATCAGTGCTTTCTTCCAGCTAACAACTCCACCAAAAAACCCCTATTTAGTTCTTCTACAAGGACTCACACTCCTCATCCATGCCTAGCTCCCACTATTTCCTAGATTCTACCTGCATTGCCTCTTCACATCTTCTTGGTTCTTGACCATCAGTAAGCAACAAGTAATATAAAGAAGGTGAACAATGAATATGAGGTTCACTTACCCTTTCTGACCTCCATATGGGCGTTTGAGACTCCTTGATAGCTTGTTGTCTGCCCAACATCCGTTCCAGTAACCGATCTCGGCCATCTCCCAGTCTGCACCTAATCGATGTCAGTTCCTTGCACTAACCCTGACTACCGATGTCATTTCCCTAGCTGATGCCGGTGTCCCTTCTACCGACGTCGATTCCTGTCTGACCAATGTCGATCTTCTCCTGCCTGACACTACCGACCTTGCTGGTCTACACATGACCGATGTTGGTACCTTCCTGATCGACGTCGATTCCAAGTGATCAATGTCAGTGACTGTATATTCCTGTAAGTGATGAATTTTTTACCCACGAGCTCATCTTGGATCAAAACCCTGTCCATACTGCCTTACTCAAAATTATTCAGCCCCTGTGACTGATCTTTGTCCATCATCTCTTCATAAACACCAAGGCTTCCCTATTCTTGTCAAAAGCATCAAATTTCCTTTTTCTGCAATGAACTCGATCTATGCCTTTCGAATCTGAACTCATACCTTTTGACTCAAGAACGTCCATTCCCTTCTTATTCATGTGACCAAGCCTATTAAGCCACATCTTTGAATCTACAGCTGAAGTAGATAAACCAGAAGTAGAATCAGTAATACAAGTAGATAGATAAAGAGTACCTACTTTCTTACCTCTTGTAAAATAAGTGCACCCTTGGTAACCTTCCAAGAATCTGCTGTGAGGGTTACTGTGCATCCCTCATCACCCAACTTTCCTACAGAAAGCAAACTCTGCTTCAGAACTGGGACATGCATAACCTCCTTCAACACCCATGTGTTGTCCATCTGCAATTTCAGCTGCACTTTCCCTTTGCCAACCATTTGACAAGGCGTACCATCCCCTAAATAAAGCACTCCAAAGTCTCCCTGGACATACTCATGGAACAAATCTCTGTTTGGGGATGCATGAAAAGAAGAACCAGAATCTAAAACCCATGATTCTATCTGACTATCCAAAGAAAGTATGAGAGCATTCTGTGCCACAATACCTGCATCTTTTGCTTCTTCCTTACCTTCATGTTGATTTTCTTTATCCCTCAACCAACACTCTTTCTTTGTGTGTCCTTTCTTTCCACAAAACCAGTAGGTGA
Organism: Torreya grandis; assembly: GCA_037957365.1. Classification (NCBI taxonomy): domain Eukaryota; kingdom Viridiplantae; phylum Streptophyta; class Pinopsida; order Cupressales; family Taxaceae; genus Torreya; species Torreya grandis. Next base: position 3,599,894 of record JARHVA010000398.1, on the reverse strand, counting down.
TACCTCCATTTTTGGATTTGGATCTTCCTCCCATCTTTGACCTTGATTTCCCTTGCTCAATCTTCTCTCTTTGCCTTCCCCTGCTTTCTGCACTTAGAGCAATCCCTGATGATGATTCACCTGTGCTTTTCCTACGTATTTCTTCATTCAAGATTACACCAACCACATCATCAACTTTTAATATTTTAGAAGCAGACACAGTATTACTTACTACCATTACCAAACTATCCCAACTTTCAGGTAAAGAGCATAAAATTAAGAGAGCCTTTACTTCATCATCAAAAACAATATTGACTGAAGCTAACTGGTTTACCAAACCATGGAAATCACTAAGATGAGTATGTATCGATCCACCTTCCTGCATTTGCAAAGTAAATAACTACTTCATAAGAAATACCTTATTTGAAGCTGAGGGCTTTTCATATAAATTTTTCAAAGATTCTATCAACTCTTCCGTTGTCTTACACTGTGATAAGTTGGAAATCACAGATGATGCAAGGCTCAACCTTATGGATCCCAGAGCCTTTCGATCAAGAACCTCCCATTCTTCATCCTTCATATCTGTGGGCTTGCATGTAGCCCACCCAACGGTAAGTACAAATCTTTCTGATACAGATAATCTTCTATCTGCATCCTTCACAGTTGATCATTCTTGCCGTTAAACTTCTCCATTCGTAGCTTACTTTCTTCTGCCATTGCTGAACTCCCACTCAATCAGAAACCCCTAAGAATGACCTGTAATCAAACAATAACCTGCTCCCTACAACCTTAGCTCTGATACCAACTGTTAGGAACCCCTCCAAGGAAGCACAATTGATTACCTTTCTTATAAGCAATTATACACGAAATTGAACCAGAATGATTAAGTAACTAGAAACTTGAAACAACAAAGAATTTGAGAGACAATACACAATCTTGTATTAAATAATCTTCAGAAGAAAATACAATAAAGAAGATGCCACTTCTTCTTCCACCCCTAGGGCTTGCCACACCTCAAGGACTTCTTCCCTCTCTCTCTCTTGCTCAACCACAACCAACTCAACAACCTGAGTTGTTAACCCTTCCTTGATAGCTTCAGCTGATCTCTTTGACCTTACACCTTGCAGATCTCCTTGACCTTGCTTTCTTGCTTCAATGCTTTACTTGCCTTAATTACAATACATGCCTCATGGGTCTTTAAATAGGATCCCATGCATACATTAATTAGACATCTAATTACAATAATTAGAAACACAGACTCAAAATTTAAATTAGTCTTCAACATGCAAACACTCTCGGACCTCTTAAATTAGACAAGTCTAATTCTGGAAACGCGTTCTGGAAACACATGCAACTGCATGCACACGCATAGGTGACCGACGCCAGTTGCTGTCGGTCTGCTCCTGACCGACGTCGGTCGATCCCTGGTCCCTCCCTGTCCGACGTCGACAATACTGCCGATGCCGGTTACTGGTTGCACTCAATAACTCCCTGATTAGCCTCATGGTGAAGCTTTTAGCTCCACATCTTAACATCTTGGCTTGTTTTAAATTTGATACTTCTTATATTTTAAATGGGAAGAGTACAAAAATTGTTGGACATTTCAATTGAGAAAATTTCAAATATTACAAATTTTAGTGTTAATAAAAGTAACTATAAATCATACTTTGTTAATAGAATTTAAAAAGAATTTCAAACCAATTTAATTTTAAAAATGTTAAAAATCGTTATCATTTCTTTAAATTTAGTAATCATAATAAATTAGAAATTATTATAAAAATATCACAATGACGTTTTATCATATTTCTGAATTTGTAGTGCATTTGAAAAGACAAAATTGTGAGCATATAATAAAATAAAAATTAAAAGCATCTCCCTTTAAAGTGTTCGTGGGAAAACATGTGACCCGCCAAAGAGGAAGCTTAAAAATTGTTTGCAAAACTCTGAAAAAATTGTCATCACCATCCATCCCTTTTTAAGTCTAAGGAAATTAAAAGGCTTTATTTTGCAATGCCGCGCTTCATCAGTAGAGGATTTCAAGTCTTGTGAGTCTTTGTTCCACATCATACATGAAGTGCGGTAAGTGTGTTACTTCAAACTCGCAACTCTCGTCTGCAATAAAACACAGCAGAATTGCACCCTCTAAGCTCTCCTCTTCTAACTCTACATAGAAAGGACGTCCAGAGTGAACTTTGACCGGAAGGATGTCCCTTACTGCAACATCTTCAAAACACACTATCGCCTATTGAGATCTGAATATGAGCTAACTTTTGCAATTGGCCAACTCCCTCAATGCTCTGCACCTTTCGGCTTCTATTACTTGTATTGAGCCTACACCTTCCACATTCACCGTTTCTGGTTTACGGCATCTACTTATGTTCAGATATTTAAGACTTGTCAGATTTGAAAGGCATGTCAGTGTTTTCAATGACGGACAACTACTCAGGTTCAGTCTTATCAAATTTCCTGGTAAGCCTTCAATTTCTGTCAAAATTTTATTGTTCGACAGATTAACAATTTCAAGATTGGGAAAAAGACTTGTGTCCTGAGGAATATATACCTTGGATATGCTGCTGTGCATAATGATTAAATCTGTTAAAGAACTTTTGCAATTATGATGAGCAACTTTCACGGCCAACTCCTCGTTATCAACACTTCCCTGGGTCTGAAAACTCTTCAATGGCATCTTACCTGGATTCTCTCCGATTTTGAAAACACCCTTGATCAGACAATGCTGTACATCAATAACTTTGATATTTGTCCATACAATTCCTTCTGGTGAGGTACACACTTCAGAGCCGTCTATTCTTAACCTCTCCAAACGCTTTAACTGTTCAACAGATTTGCTAATATCCCAAAGATTTGAGCATTCAAACAGAATCAAATCTGTTAATTGGCTTAAAGTTTTGAGAGAAGATGGGAAACTTCTTAACTTTCGGCTCCCTGTATATAGTTGCTCCAGATTTTCGAGTTGTTCAAAATTCTCTGGCAACTGCTCAATGCTACTACCGATTAAATTTAAGTACTTTAAAGATCTTTGAGCAGTGGTTCCATTCGGTAACTGGACCAACAAAAAACAACCTTCAAAGTCGAAGTATTCCATGTAGAAATACACCAGAATCTCTGGGTTAAAAACAAGGATCAGCAAAGAAGATTGTTCACAGTTAAATTGAAAGAAAAGATGAGTGTACATATAGGCAAAGCCATTACTGTTTAGTGGAGTATACAAATGCATTAACTGCCACTTAACATCCCCTATGCTAAACCTAACTAGGTTTAATCATAGCGAAGTATGTTAGTTACCAGCGCTTGCATGATTCGCTGAAAGCTAACGGAAGCATAATTGAAAGATAATTGTTGTAATGCATGTAATACACTAACACCCCCCTTTAAGCATAGTTTAGGCGAGCAGAAAAGAAAAGATGGGTCCCAGCAACAAGCCCTGATGAGGTACCCACAGACAATGCAACTATCAATAAGTGGAGTAAAAGGAGAAAACCCAATGGAAAAAAAAGCTCCGTCCCCCCCCCTCCCGAAGAAAAGAAGTTGGGACTAGAAATCCCACTCCAACACCCCCCTTAAGCATAGCTTAGGTGGGTTGTAAAATTGGGTCCCGGCAACGAACGCTGATGAGGTACCTAAGTACATAGTGATGATCCTAGTATCCTACAAAATGTGAAAGATGTGTGCCTCCACAAAGAAGAGAGAGAATGTATGCACAGAATGTCGCATGACGAATGTTGTAGTAGGTCCCTCTGCAACAAATATTGTATCTTCCTTTTGGAAGAAAGAAACCACGAGCTGTCAAACTATTGAATTCCCACTCAAGTGGAGTGTAGATAGGAATCATGATGTAGATCTCTAAAAAATGCTCAAATGTCTCCATGTTAATGCTCGAATGTGCCAAAGTTTGATTAGATATCACAAGACTAACTATAGAAGATGGGATTGAAGAAGCAAACAATGAAGGAGAGAGAATAGCCAAAGAAGAAGATAGACATGGAACATTAACTAAAGGAATGTCTATGTGAATAGTAGAGCATGACTCACCAACTGAAGAAAGAATGTCCATAGGAAGAGATGAGTCATCGATGCTCATAATATGTGTACTCATACTTAAATCAGTTAAGTCTTCTAAAATGCAACTCTATGAAAGCTATGAAAGAGCAACAATATGCACAGGGATGGAAGTAGAATCTGTAATAGGACAACTAAGATCTAGTAGAATCTCATCTTGTAGCGGGGCCTCGACACAAGGAAAAGCTCTATCCACCATAGATGTATCATCACAAGAAATAAAAGCATGAGGAGAGAGTACAATAGTCTCAGAAGAGACAATAGGAAGTAGAGGAGGTGTGACATAAATCTCTATAGGATCACTGAAAAGACTCTGTAATATGCTCCAAACAGTGCATGGACACTTTGTATATTCCACATGACAATGAAGATCCATGGAAACATGAAATAACAGAATGGCAAAAACCTTGTCACAAGTATTAGCCCACTTATTCAACTGAATAGAATCAGTGGGTGCAAGAATCTATCCATATAGAAATGGAATATGATTCTTGCGTGTGAGCAAGTGTTCCATATAAGCACATTAAGAAGCATAATTGTCCTTCCCAAGAAGGATCACTGGAGATGAAACAATGCCCCTCATCTGGTATCTCTCAAATGACATCAATATGACTGAGAGAAGATACCAAAAAAGTGCACAAATGCACAATATACTCTACAATGAACCCTTAAAGCACGCTCATGAAAGGGATGTCGGACACAACCAAGAATACGCCCAAATGAGCAATCTGTGCTAGAGTGGGTAAACAATAGTGCATGTTCTAAAGATAGACTTCGAAATGAGCCGAAAATGAATCCATACAGATGAGAGCAATCAGTGCATAAAATATGTTGCAAAAAGTAGTATGGCCCATACCCCCCCTGAATATGGCACTTTATAACCTGAATGCATTTTAAAAAACAAAGTAAATCAATGGAAAGAGGATGAAAAAATATGCACTTTTGAAAAAAGTGGTACTCAATTCTGAGTTACCAATCAAAAGTTATAGCAAATTACTTTTTCTATCATTAATGATCTATTTAATTAAATTGCACAAAAAGTTAATATCAAATATACCGTATAACCCCCTGTTAGAATCGGCACTGAACCACGGACCTCCTCACATAAACAAAAGTCAGAAATACATTGCCCACACACCCCTACGTGTACTTTTCTAAAAAAGCCTTTTTGAAGGGGTTTTAATTAAAAATATAAAAAGCTATTTAAATAAAAATTAAAAACATGCTTTAAGGCAATTTAGCGTTGACTTTTAAGGAGAAGAGATGATTGTACGGCGTCAAATCACTTTTGCATGCACAAGTCTAAAAATCAGACGTTCGCCATCATCATGCACAGCTAGTGGAGTTGCCTTTGGAGAGACATCAATCCGTTGAAAACGCTGCGCAGGCTGTGGAAGCTTCAAAGGGCCGTCAATATGCATGTTGACAGCGTAGGAGGCTAAGCTGGCGAGCAGAAGAGAGGAAGCAAACCGCTTCGACCCAGGTGGAGGGGAAATGGCAGATTCAGCATAGCCAGATCAGACAACGCAATGGAGCATACAGAATGGCAGATCATACAGCGGAGCAGAGTTTGTTTTTTTTTTTTTTTAAAACAATACAAACATTGAGCAAATGGAACAAATGCAAGCAATGGATAATAACTCAATTTTTTTTGCATTACTCTCGCCCTCCTTATCTTGTCGAAACTTATCAAGAGGATTGTCTCCATGTCGACGTCCTCTGTGGCATACTGCACATTCCGTTAGGTCTTCTCCTTGTTGTCTAACAGCCTCGAATTTCACACCGGTGCCGACAAATGTCTTTAATCCTCAACTCACATCCAAAACTTGTGGTTAACCCAGATCTGCTCTGAGACCATGTAGAAATACATCAGAATCTCTGGGTTAAAAACAAGGATCAGCAAAAAAAAATTGTTCACAGTTAAATTGAATGAAAAGATGAATGTATATATAGGCAAAGCCATTATTGTTTAGTGGAGTTTACAAATGGATTAACTCCTACTTAACATCACTTATGCTAAATCTAACTAAACTTAATCATAGTGAAGTATGTTAGTTACCAGCACTTGCATGATCAGCTGAAAGCTAACGGAAACATACCTAAAAGATAACTGCTGTAATACATGTCATACACAAACACTCCAGAATGAAGATTTTGCTCAAATCCAGAAAAATGAGCTTCCTGCAATGTCTCAATGCTAAATATTGAAGTTGCAATAATTCGGTAAAAGATTGTGGCAACTCTTCCAAATCACTGCAGCCAGATAGATCTACATGTCTAAGGTTTTTTAATTCCTCAAATTTAATTGGGAGTGACGGCATGTCCTTAATACTCAAATCTATCTTCACCAAATGTTTCAAATTCAGCTTTCTTAACCAGGCTTGAAAAGTGATTATGGGATTATTGAGCAAGAAACTATGTGAGGGCAAAGATGAATATGAGGATCACTTTGTTGAGCTTTTGTCGAACCCGCCACTTGAAGTGCTTACGGTATATGGATGGTTGATTGCAGTTTCAACCCTCAATTCACGTAGCTGCGAAGGAGGCTATGAGGCAAATAATGTGTTAATTGTGATGAATACGACTAAATTTAATTTCGCAAAAACTCGGCTCTGAAATGTTGGCTAAGAAAGAACGTGCTTACCTCGCTATCATCACATAAACGGAAATTGAGATTAGTAAGTTCCAACACTCTTAAATCTCGTAGTGAAAGCCGACTGTATAGAATGCCTTTCCATTCAACATTTCCCATGCGAAGCCAAACCAAATCTCCGGATAAACCCTTAAATTGTAGATCGCTTATAGAATGTTCACGAACCAGAACTTTTAATCCAAATATATCTATATCTTCATTCCGTAAGAAGGGCAATGGAAGCTGCTTCTCTTCTTCATCTCTACGAATTCCTCGAATGGCATAGGGCTTTGACTGCAGCTAGCCAGAATGAAAACAATAAATAAGAAATAATTATAAGTAAATTGAAACATAGCAAAGTTTTAAATTTATGTAGCAAGAAACGAAGATACCTGTGGGAAACATGCAAAAGATATTGGAAAAGGTTTGTTATATACTTAATTTTGGTTGGGTAGTTATCAGTTGTAGAATGATAATTTTTTTATGTTTTTTATTTATCGATTCAAATTAGGTTCTTATTGACACATTTTTAAATATTTTTGGGTGTTTCTTATTTTTATATTTTTTATTTTTGTTCTCTCTTTTTATTTTTTTCATTTTTTTAGACTTTCCTTATAAATATACGATGTATAGTTCTGGGATGGGTCCTTTTAATCATTGTTTTTAGGTCTCTTATAGATTGTGGGTTCTCCATTGTTGGCCTTTCTACACGTTGTATGTTGGTTCATGCATCAATTGAGTTCTAATTTATATTCAAGAAGTTTATAAATACACATGGGCTTTAGTGAATTTAAGATATTAATCAATCAAAACAATAAAAATCACACATGAAAGAAATTTATTATAAATGTGCCAAAGTAATTAATTCAAATATTTATAATTGAAATCTATGAATCTAGGCAGATTTGAAATATTTATTATGTAGAAAAGCTTTGAATATATGTAGGAAAAATAAAAACTTTGATAGCCCAATAAAATATCCTAGTATCAGTTTACTCTATAAAATAAGATAACTCTGCATATGAATGAAAAACGAAAAAAGATTGTAATCAAAGTCATTGCAAAGCATTCAAAATTAAGAAGATATTAGAAAAATATTCATGTACAAATAATATATAAATAGAAAATTTGAATGCTTGTTCCCCTTTCTTTATTGGTCATTTAATAGAGTCGTGATTAGCCCACTTATAGGTGGCACACTAATACATAACATTAAATATTTATCCATGTTCTATTTTAAGCTTTAAAAAATGTATTAAAACACACTCAATATATAGTCTAACTTAAATTAATTTAATGATAGGTACACATTAAATATTGTCCCAACACCCCCTTTTTAAGTGCAACTTAACGATGCTTATACATGACAAAGAGGCCTAGAATCCCCTTATCTCAAAAACTAGGCCTAGTGAGGTACCCATGTATAATAAAAATGTAATTGGAGAAAAAAACATGCCTCAAAGGTCTCTAAAAAAATAATAAAACAACATAAATGATTAAATATGTTGAAATATGTCAAAGTATGAACTGATCCATCACTTAAAAAGGAAGTATAACACACAAGCAGTAAAAAATAATGTTGAAAAAGGATGGGTTGATTTATGACTAAAGAAAATGCATTGGATGGGTTGTTACCATCACCGAAGAAGCATTGGCTAGCTTGAACCACCACTTAAGTAAGATGCACTAGATGTTTCCTTCGAGAAAATGGAGAAAATGTTAAAGTAGGTGAGAAGTGAAAAAAATGTGGGAATTAGGATGAGAAGAGACAAATAGGTTCCAAATTGACATTGCAATCAGTCAAACTCAAATAAAATGCTCCAATAATGCTCTGATCAAGATGCCTAGCTAGTGTCAATAAAAACTTGTCACTAAGTGCTTAAGAAAGGTCGGTTTCACAAGACTGCAAGGTGGGTTGGTCCACATGGATTTCCAAAAGATAGGAATTAACACAGATATAAAATCCATCATAAATGAACTACCATAAAATAACCAAGAAAGCAGTATAATCACATACCTTCGCCGCCGCTGCCCCCCCCTCCCCCCACCCCGTTCTTTCACACCCGATAATGTTGAATGGCTGGAATGGATGAAAACATCTCTACAATGGTTTAAATTTACACAAACACTAAATAATTAACATATGTTGAGGATGCCAGAGACTAGTCATCACAAGGATTCATAGATATTATCAAGGCATCATAAAATAGAGTATCAAAGATATTATAGAATACATATGTAAGTAGATAAAGTGTTGGGGATCCCAAAACTTACTCCCCAAAAGGTAAAGATTATTAATCTATCAAAAATAGCTATCATAAAGGTGAGATTCGCTATAAAATATAAGCAATGCTAGTGATGCAAGAGCATTCATGTTCACTTGTAATCCTGCATCAACCAAAAATACTTAGTAAAAAATAATCATTTTTACATTTTTATGTAAGTTATGATTTGTGCATAGTTTTTTCATTGTTTTGCAGAACTTTTAAGCATGCACATTTGTTTATTATTTTTCACATCCTTAATGGTGTGTGTAGATTCAGTTTCCATTTTTATTTTCATGTGAAGTTTTTCATGAGTGTGTTTTACAAATCTTGTTTGGTTCAGCATCAATTTTTAATATACAAGTAGAAATTTGAGCTTCAAGTCTTGGGAGCTCCAATGCACAAGCTTATGATGTATGATGTGGGATGTTAGTGTGTATTAGTATGAATATTGTGAGTATTTATGACTTAGTCTTGCAAGTTTGTGACTTCTGCATAGGTAATTGTGTGTGCAACTTATTCAAGGTGCATATATTCTTGTGATGTGTTATGTATAAAGAGACGTTACAGTTCCTAATTATTTAAAACATATTCTTTGAATCATGAAAGGTTGTTGAGGTTTCATTTTATATTAATTTGTGATGACCTTTGTCACAATGTATCACATTGTGATGTTTTAAGGTGCATTAAAATTGTAACAAACATTTAATGTTTGTGGTACACAATAATGTGTTATAAATATTTAATAAGGATAGTGGGTTGATGACATTATTATAAGTAGGTGAGTATTTTTCCTATATAAACATGACCCTATGCATGAGCCACTTAGTTATAAATATTAAGGATTATAGATCATAGATGGTACTCAGAGAGATCGTTGTTTTAACCAACATGTCTCCATTTCTTAAAGAGAAAAATAGACCCTCTTTTATCCTAAACAAATATATGAATCTTATCCTAGCCTAGGGTTTAAATCCAATAGGTGTGGAGGGGACCCAACCACAATATAAAGTTAGAGTGGATAACCTAACTAATCCAAGGAGGCCTCATTCTATTTTTAAAAAGACACTATGATCTTTGTGACCTTGTGTCTTTTAGTTTCCTACTGTGTGGTCTTATTTAGGCCATAGGATTTGAGTGAGTGTGTTTTGATTTTATGATTGTTGAAACTTTCCATGTGTTCATTTTTTAATCATTTTTTCCATTTTAAATGAGCTCTCTAGTTATTTTTCACATGTGAAAAAAGTACATACATGCATAAATATTAAATAGATTTGATAATTCTGTAGATCCATAGTCTTTTAAGTCCACAGTGAAAAAACCACCCCATCTGGGTATAGTGATACCTATAGGGTCTAATATTGGGTGGTGTACTTCCTATAATGAGTATGATGGAATGATCATGTGCATGACTTGGAAGAAGTTCTTTTGGCATATCACCAAAAACAACATAATGGTCATCTAGCACCCTTTGCAAATCAAAATGTGTAGACTCTTTGATTGGTTAAACCTTTATAGAAAATAAGTGTGCCATAAAACCTTTTGCACCTTTTCTAATAATATTCATCATCTGGTGGGAACTAACGAGTTGTGAAGATTTGGCCCATAATCTATGTAGTTCAAATGTCCCACCTTCTGAATGGAACCTCATGAATAATTCCTATAAATTCATCTCAATAGTGCCCAAAGGGGTGAGTTGTTGTACTCCAAAAATAATTTCAACTCCTTCCATGGGAATAGCAAACATAAGGGGATCTAACAAATAGTCTTCTATAACAAGCTTAATGCTATAAATTTTTCTAGAACAATTGATTATACCACCATCTGCAATCATGACCTAAAAGTCTAAAGCTAGGTAAATGAAATAATTTAAATGAGTATCCAACTTACTATTGATGAAGTTGTGTACTCTGAGAGTTAATTAACATAATCACCTTCTATTTCTTTAGAAAACCCACCACTTTAAGAGTTTGAGGAGTATTAATTCCTAAAATTGCATGATAGGAAATAGTAAGTTGAGAATCCTTAGATTCATCCTCAGGTTCTTTTAAACCTGCCCCTGAAACCTCATCATCTTCTTCCTCCTCATTGGAGTTGTCAATGTAAAACAAATTTTTAACACATTGATGTCATTTTCTCCATTTGTTATTGTGGCCAAAACAAAAAAAAATTGCACATTTTTTTATACTTGCTGAGGTGTCAATCTGATAGGCTGATGAAATGATGGTGTTGGGAAGGTGCATTCATAAACATTAGTGAAAGGTCTTCATCTGATCAATTCTTTTTCCTCAACCATGTGTGCCCTTGGTATGGCCTCAGATACAATATTGAGATGAAACATGTGAACCTCCATTTGGATGTTATCTTTGAGGTCACCTAAAAATAAGTCAGTCAGATTTTATTCAGTGTTGTCTACCACACATAAGGAGAGATTTTTAAAAATTGATGAATGTAGTCCTTGATAGTCTCAATTTGGCATAAATTAGCTAGATGATTGAAGTGGTTTTTATAAACATTGTTGTCATAGTGGAGCTGCAACTCCTAAGAAAATATTGACTATAAAATTGGGACATCACTCTTTTTCTTTTTAACACACAATTAACGATATCAAATGAATGGCTCAGGTTATAGATATAAAGAGGCCATAACCATTTTTTGCAAACATGGAGTTTGATGTAGATCAAATAAATATTTAATTTAAATGAGTCATGTGAGTGCATCATTACCATCAAACTTGCACAGGTTCACTTTTGGTAACATCAGCTTAGAACCAGAATTGGTGTTGGTATTGTTTGGAGAAAGAGAACCAAACTAAAGTGGTGGAGGATTATTTTGCAGTGACTAAGCTAACAAGTTGGCCAATTTCCCAAATATTTATTGTAATTGATCCATCACACTATCCATGTCCCTTCTCAACCTTGTAATGTACCCTTGAATCATATAAAAAATATTTTTTTTACCATGCCCTACAACTCTGACTTAAGTTGTTGAATTGCTTCTGAAATAAATGGATTAGAAGTTATAGACTTCATGTCATCCTTATGGGGAGTTTTTGGAGTTTCTTTCCCTTCATGCATCAAAGAATTTTTAGACCAGTTATGCACAAACCCTAGGAGGGTTTTAACCTGAAAAAATTTATATCAGTGGAATACATCATTATGATCGTCTTGCTGAGACAAATCTAACTATTGTTATTGTGTATAAGGGTGAAAATTTTTGACTAAAAAATATGTACCAGTAGAATATACCATTGTTATCATTTTGAAAAGATAAATCCAATGAATGTTAATTTGCATAAGGTAAAAAAAATTAGACTTTTTTTACTCAAAAAAAAAGTTTTTTCTTTTTTGTAAGAAAACATTGACGAACAAAACTACGGTGAAGAAAAAATTCAATTGCTTCCCAATCAAAATTTATGTTTTTAGGCCTTCTAGTGCTCAGGATGTGAGATCCAAAAAAAAATTATGCCGCATAAACTTGCCTAAATCAAATCTATGATACCACTTGTAAGGAAATTACTTAGATGATTCACAATAATAGAATTATATATTGTAGAATTACAAGTAGAATAAAAAATCTAAAACAATTGGTGAAAAAATAGAATACTTGACTATTATGACTGAACCACTTCGAGGGAGAAACCTCTAAAACAATGCAATAAGAACAAAAATCATAATATGATGTTAAAAGACTAACCACTATCTCATATATATACTCTACTTAGCCATGGTTATTTCATAGGTCGACCATACTAAGAATATCAAGAAATGTAACAAGTTAATATGAAGGTGTGTAAGCTACAAGTTAGTCATACATATCCCTATATGCACTATAGGTTAAGGGTGTAGCACTGTGATTTATGATCAATCCAATTGGAAGTAGAAGAAACTAAATTTCTAACTATATCATTATATTTTAATCATTATCCAATGTAATTGTTGAAAGAATTCACAACACTTTTTAGCCAAGATCTCTCCAATACACCATTACCAAAACCATGAGTGCTTTAACATACATAAGAATTTAATCAATTGTTATACACAAATGAGATCTAAAAAGCATATGAAAAGGATATATAATATAATGTAGAGCCCTTGCTTAAGTAGGCAAGGAAAAATATGACTCAAACCTAACTAGCCAATGTGGAATAAATCCTCACATAAGACAAAACTAGAAAAAGAATAAAAATCCTAACTAGAACCTAGCAAGCATGAGAAATATACTCTCACCCCCCTCCAAGTGAATTTAAGGGCTAATAATAGAGGATGCAATGTAAAGCCATGTGTTCTTATGGATGTCAATCCATCTTTCCAAAGTACATGAATGTCGAATCACTGTAATTGCCAAGTGAAAGTAAGAATGGTGTTAAATACTAAGATCACTGAATATGAACATTACACTCTAGAATATTGGGTAGAATGATAAAATTGAGAAAGCATTTCTTGAATAGCCTCTTACAAGATGGTGAAGTGATCACAAAGACTGGTAAAGATGCCACACTAGTGTCACTGGTAAGGATACCACACTAAAGTCACTATAAGAATCATGAAGAAGGCTATGGATTTTAGTACAAATCCTCATATGGATTCCAAAAAATAAAGTGTCTGAATAAGATACTGTTAAGGTCTCTAACACCAAGGTGGAATAATGTTGCCATCATTATTAAAGAAAGCAAAACTGTGTCTACTCTTGAGTTTGATCACCTAGTTGGATCTCTTGTGTCCCATGAAAAAAGACTAATAGACACATTAAATGAAAGTGAGGAGAAGGCTTTTGCCTCAAAATTAAAGATCACAAAGAATGAAGGTACCAACACTAGCAATAAGAATAGTCATGTACAAGGTAAAGACAATATCAAAAGTAATCAAGGACAAGGTAAATACATGAATCAAAATTATTAAAGAGTATACAATTATTCAAGAGGATATAGAGGAAGAAGAGGTGATCCAGCTGCAAGAGGTAAAGGTAGAGGTAGATTTGATCAAAGAAATATTCAATGCTATTATTGTCATAGGTATGGTCACTTTGATTGGGAATGTAGATTAAAAGAAAAAAATGAAAATAGAAGTGTTAATTATGCTAATAAGGATGGTGATTCTTCATGTAATTTATTTATTTCATATGGCAAAACTAAAAATAGTCATAATGAGGTTTGGTATCTAGACTCAGGTTGTTCTAATCACATGTCAAAGAATAATGTGTTGTTTCTACAATGGATAGAAATTTCAAAACCAATATCAAACTTGGTGATGATAAATCTTTGGAGGTTGCAACAAAAGGAACTATGAGGTGAATACTACAGAAGGTAAGAAAAATATCAATGATATTTATTACACCCAAAATTTGAAACATAATTTGTTGAGTGTTGGATAGCTATGTGAAAAAAACTATAAGGTGGGTTTTTATGATAAGCAATGCACGATCTATGACAAGAATCAAGGAAATAAGGATGTTACAATTGTACCTATGCCTAAGAGTAGGATGTTCCCATTGAATTTTGGAGAGCATAGTAATAAATTTAAAAATATGGCATATGAAGATAAAAGTTGGTTATGAAATCTCAGGTATAGACACTTGAATTTTCAAAGTTTGAAGTTACTAACATCACAAGAATTAGTTTATGGTTTGCCAAAGGTTATTCCGAGCATAAGGAAGTTTGTGAAGGCTGTGTTAAAGGCAAACATGCAAGAGAAAAGTTTCCAAAAGGTAGTGCATGGAGGGCTTATCATCCACTTCAATTGGTTCACTTAAATATTTGTGATCCTATGCAAACAAAAAGTTTGGTTAAGTCATCATATTTCATTACATTTATTAATGATTATTCAAGAAAGTATCAAGTCTATTTTTTGAAATAAAATAGTGAAGCATTTGATACATTTAAGAGATTCAAAGCCCTTATAGAGAATGAAAGTGGTTACAAAATAAAATGTTTAATGATTAACCATGGAGGTGAATTATGTTCAAATGATTTTATGAATTATTGTGATTTGAATGGCATCAAAAGGCAACTCACAACTACCTACACCCCTCGACAAAATAGTGTGGCTGAAAGGAATAACAGTACAATGGTTGAAATAGCAAGGAGCATGTTACAAACAAAGGGATTGAACAACTCTTTTTAGGGTGATGTAGTTGCAATAACAGTATATATTCTCAATCGAAGTCCCATTACTATTATTAAAAAAATGACTCTGTATAAAGCATAGTATGAAAAGAAGCCTAATGTCAAATCTTTCAAAGTTTTTGGTTATTTAACTTATGTTCATGTAGCTGATTGGAAAAAGAATAAATTAGATCTAAAAAGTGAGTCTTGTATTTTTTTTGGGTACACTGATTAAAGCAAAGCCTATAGGCTTTATAATCCTATCACTAATAGTGTACTTGTGTCAAAAGATGTTATTTTTTATGAAGGGGAAGCATATGATCATGATAAAGATAAATAAAATATTGAGAAGTCTA
Source organism: Torreya grandis (assembly GCA_037957365.1). Classification (NCBI taxonomy): domain Eukaryota; kingdom Viridiplantae; phylum Streptophyta; class Pinopsida; order Cupressales; family Taxaceae; genus Torreya; species Torreya grandis. Next base: position 3,584,483 of record JARHVA010000398.1, on the reverse strand, counting down.
AATTTATTTTTATTGATGGTAATTATGATGATATTACTAATGAACATCCCACAAGTACTTCAATGCCAAGTGCTACAAATCCATTAAGTAGCCCCTCATCTAGTGCATATATTTGAAGCATAGTTCAAGCTTCAATGATAAGTCCGTTAAATAGCCCCTCATCTAATGCATATATTCCAATCACATCTCCTACTTCAAGTCCTAGTTCTTCAAAAAAAGTAAAAAGCTTGAGTGAAATTTATCAGCGTACAAGAATCCAAACACATGAAGAATGTCCAAGAGGTGAGACAGTAAATTATGTTTTAATTACACAAACTTATTTTGAACCATCATGTTTTGAAGATGCATGTACTAATGATGTTTGGGTGCAAGCAATGTGAGAAGAGATAAATTCTATTCATAAGAATGATACTTGGGAACTTATAGAGCTTCCATATGACAAGAAAAAAATGGTATTAAATGGATCTACAAGACTAAGTACAATAGTGATAGAAGTGTTGAAAGACACAAGGCAAGGTTAGTTGCTAAGGGCTTCACATAAAAGTATGGGATAAATTATGAAGAGACATTTGCACCCATTGCAAAACAAGAGACTATTAGAATGATGATTTCACTAGCAACTCAAAAGAAATAGAGCATGCATCACATGGATGTGAAAAGTGTCTTCTTTAAGAGGTACTTAGAAAAGGAATTATAGGTATAACAACCATAAGGTTTTGAAGTGCAAGGTAAAAAATGATAAGTCTACAAATTGAATAAGGCTTTGTATGGCCTAAAACAAACACCTAGAGCTCGATATGCAAGTATTGATGGATTTTTTCATTAGAATGGATTCAAAAGAATCAAAAGTGAGCCTACTCTTTACTACAAGTAAGAAGGTAATGATATACTTATTATAAGTTTGTATGTTGATGATTTGTTATATATGGGCAATAATTCTAAAATGAAGAATTCAAAATTACATGATGAATTAATTTGAAATGAAAGATTTAGGTCTCATGAAATACTTTTTAGGGATGGAGGTTCATCAATGTAAAGATGAAATCTTCATTTGTCAAACAAAGTATGTAAATGATATATTGAATAAATTCAATATGGTTGATTGTAAACCAGTCTCTACTCCAACTGCTTATGGTGTTATGTTATGTAGAGAAGATGGTGCTCAAAGAGTTGATGAAACAACTTATGAAAGTATTGTTGGAAGCTTAATGTTTCTAACTCACACAAGATGAGATATTACTTTATTCAATTTCTCTTGTATCAAGATATATGTCTAAACCATTTGAAATTCATATCAAGGCAACCAAGAAAATTTTGAGATATGTGAAAGGTACTATAGGTTTTGGTATTCATTATTATGATACAAAAAAGTTTGAACTTTCTAGTTTTAGTGATTTTGATGGGGAAGGTAGTTTGGATGTCCGAAAGTCAATGTCTGGAAATTGTTTTTCATTTGGTTCTAGTTTGGTTACATGGAGTTCAAAGAAACAAATTTCAGTTGCTCTTTCATCTAAAGAAATAGAATATATTGAAGTCACTTCAGAAGGTACACAAGCATTACGACTCAAAAAGGTTTTAGAAGAAATTGAGAACAAATCTAGCCTACATTAATTTTTTGTGATAATGTTAGTGTTGTCAAATTAGCTAAGAATCTAGTGCATCACAATAGGCCGAAACATTTTGATTTGAAGTATCATTTTATTCAAAATTTGGTTCAAAAGAAAGATGTAGAATTGAAATATATAAACACATAGGAACAAGTTGTAGATATCTTCACTAAATCTATTGCAAAAGTTTAGTTTTTGAAACTCCAAAACACTCAACATCAAAGAAGAAAATATTGGTTAATTATTTTTGAGTCTCAGTCCTAAAACAACTTCAATCATGTAATTAATTTAATAATTATTTAACATTCAATTAATCTATTTTTAGAATTAAAAAAATATATTGACTATTTTATTTTTCTTTCGATTTCTTCTAATTATACGTATTAGATATATTTAACTATAAATTTTTAATTTCTTTCTAAACAATAATTTATTTTTATATATTTAAAAATCTTCACATATAACTCCTCACCATTTTAAAATTCCTCCCATCATTATTATGTCCCCACAAATATAAACCCCATCCATGTTCGCCACTTTACAATTGTCCCCTACTCATAAAAAATCCCATCTCGAACTTTATCAAAAGTTGTTTAACAATTATTTAATATCAATGAAATGATAAAAATAAAAATAAACTTTCAAGAAAAAAAATACAGGTTTCACATAAACCACAGGTTTTTCATTAAGGTAGGGATTTCAAGCAAAGGCGATATGGAGGGGACGACAACTCAAGGCAGCGAGAACAGTAGGGAAGACTCTGCATGCTGAGAAGAGAGAGAAAGCTTTGACGGTAGAAATGAATCAAACCCTCATGGAGGCCAAAAAACAAGAACTAATCTATATCAAAATAAAATAATACCCAGACCCAAAGTTGTGATCCGATTAAAGAAGAGATCCACTTGTGGTTTTTTACGAGCCCACGTGTGAGTGCAATGAGATCCGTGCGGTGAGCAGTCAAGTAAGGAAAAAACAAGTCGCCCAATAATGAGTACGTCGTGCAAAATGGTCCAGAAAACCCTTGAACCACTATGAACTTGTAGCATTGAGGTATACGTGGATGTTGACCATCAAGAGGAGATCCACAGACCCTTGAATTATCGATTTCTAGATGTTTTAAAATGTCGCATGACTTGAGATTATAAAACGGGTTTGTGCCGAGTAGCAGTAGATCTTTCTTCCAAGATGGGGAAAAGAAGAAACCCAAAGACAAACCTGCTAAAATAACCACAACTTGCAAAACCAAAAAAAAATCGTCAAAGAATTTTCAAAAATGTACGGCTCATCAGATTTGTTGCAGGAGTGCTAGGGGCAAAAAAATTTTGAAGACCCACTAAAGATATCATAGAACACCAAAAAACCAAAAACAAAATTGAAAAAAAAATGTAAATAAATTTGTATGGATCTGCACAAATTTGTCTCCGAAAAGTTAAAAAAACTTCAAAAAATGAGTTTTTACCAAAAAAAATTATTTTCAATAAATTGATAGGAGATTTTGATGCCTTCCAAATTCAATGACGTAGGTTAGAAGACCTAAAAATATACCATAAAATAGTTGACCTCAAAAAATTACTCAAAAGGTTATGAAAATAATTATAAAAAATGGCTCAATCATCGAAATAATGGTAAATTTGCAATGAAAAAAACCTAAAACTGAGCAATAGTTATTGGAGGGTGGCTCTGGTACCATGAAAAAGTTCACAACACTCTCCAGCCAAGATCTCTCCAATATATTATTATCATATCCATGAGTGCTTCAACATACAAAAAGAATAAATCAATTGTTATACATAAATGAGATCTGAAAATCATATGAAAAGGATATATAATACAATGTAGAGCCCTTGCTTAAGTAGGTAAGGAGAAACATGACTCAAGTCTAACTAGTCAATGTAGGGATAAATCATCACATGGGATAAAACTAGCAGAAGGATGAAAATCTTAACTAGAACATAGCAAGCATGAGAAAAATACTCTAATAGTTATTTTTAAGAGGATGCAAATTTAGAACTATATTGACACTTTTAAAGGAATGTTCAATGCATTTTTTCATTAAAAACAAGTTCAATAACTCTACCGACACATTTTGGGTCATGGCCAATGTAGTCGAATTCAACAGGAGGTGGAAGATTAACTATATCAGCACATTTTTTATCATGGCCAGTGCAGTTATTTATAATCAATAACTATATTGGCATATTTTAGGTCATGGTTGATGCAATCAGATTGAATAGGGAATAAATCTATAACTATATTGACATATTCAATACGATTGTCGATGTCATCAAATTTATGCATAATTGTATTGTTGTCACCAAATCTCGCACGCTAGAGGAGGTTGTTCAAGCCTACTCTAAAATTTGGGCAATATTAAAATACATATAGGCATGTGGGTTGCCTATAGTAGAGGTAGACCTCTAGGTTTAAGGGCTAGCTCCTTGAATTTAACTTTAAGTGCTTATCACTTATACTAACTGATTGCTTGTGTGAAAAGAGGTAAAAACATGCATGAAATAAAGTTATTCTAAAGGGGTGATACACCATGAATATTTCCAAAATATCATCATACTCTTGCACTAAGAAACAAGACTTACAACACTAGCTTCAAAGTCCTAAGATGTTCTAACATTAGTATTTCAATATAGATGTGATATGCATGAGACTACTCAAGGTAAGTGGACCAAAGGTCAGATTACTGACTCTAAGGACACTTAAACACTTGAATAAAGCCAAACACACTAGCTACACTCCATATGACCTATTAGAATGAGAACTTCTTACACCAAACATGAAAGGACAAAGAGAAGACAAGGATAGTTGTTTATCACTAGACCTCACCATACATCACTTTGCACACTTAGACAAGATATTTATGAACTCAAAACCAAATTGCATATATTATTCAAAGGCAAAGTACAACATCAAATCAATAGGGTTTTGCCCTACATGGTGTGGAATTAGAAAACAAGAGCCAAAATGGCTAGTACTTATAGAGTGTGTGAGAGGAGAGAGAGAAGTGGAGCTCAAGTGTCACAATTCCACTTGTCAACCTAAGAGAGAGAAAGAGTTACATTTGTAGGAGAAAGGAATATGAAACAAATCATGCAAGGTCTCTTTGGACAAATGTCCCTCCAAGCATGAAAACTCTCCAAATTTGGTGTAGGACCTCTCAACTAGCTTTTTTGAAACTGTCTTCATCATTGGCTTCACTTTAGCATTCCATAGAAAACTAGGAATAATTGCCACATGTGCACTATGATGAGTGGGTTAAGAAAAATCTCCAACATGCATTGAACATGTTCCTAATCACTAATATTCTTTTGGACAAATGTTCTCAGTATGTGCAGTCACTATCATTCTTTTACAGACTTGTCTTCACATTTGGCACCAAGATGCCCACCATTGGTTCAATCCAATCCATAAAAGGAGTGGTATGACATTTGTTAAGATTCCTATACCTAAATCCATTAGGAAAACCTTAAAATTCCCCCCAATTGGATTTATCGCCTTCTCACTTGGTGATCACCTTCCATTCACTATGCTAGTTTGGATTGCCTGAAGTGAAGGTGCTTGTAGAGGTCCCTGTGTGATTGACTGAAGCAATAAATGAACATGGGGGGTTATATTAGGTCCCTATTGACCTCTCAAAGTGATCCTCATCCTTTTTACCTGCAAAACATCAAAAACTATCAAGAAAACCAGTGGTATACCATGTTCATATAAATAGGGTACAATCCAATCTGATGAAAAAAAGTTAGTGGAAGTCCTCTGCAATTCCCAATCACCTTCCAAGTCATACCAACTCATTTGGATGCCTTTTTTTCTTTGTTTTTCCATCAGTTCATTAGCAAGGGTTTTGGAGGGTTTTAAGTGGTTTTGAACTTTAGCGTTTGTTTATAAAAGTCTAATGTTCAATTCTCAAAAAAATTCCACTAGAGCCTTATTTATGACCCTCTTCAATATCTCCCAACTCCTCAAGTTCTCATGCTAAACATTTGTGCATATATGAGCTTCTAAACTTAGCCTCTCGAGCTCTTCCCTGCATTCTGTGCATCTTAAATTATCCTTAAGCCAAGAAAATGACTTTCTCTACATGATAAATGCTCAAAATCACCTTATAACTCCCCATGAAGGTGACCAAATGTATTTCAAGGCTCACCTGGCCCTAGAAGTGGTATTGGCCCTCTAATTGAGCTTTAGGCCTAGGCTAGACCTAAAGGCTTGAATTGTGTCTTCTGCTCACAAACATCTCTGAGTGGTTTCCCAAGATTACAAGGCCTTATTTAGGTTTTTTCATGTCTGGAACAACTCACCATACCATTTTGTGGTGCCTTTAAGATCCCCCACCTCACTTTCTTACTTCCTCATGTCAAACCTGCAAGGCTTGTTTCTCTTGGAGTGCCCTTTGTTTGAGATAGAATAGAGGGCACTTCCCCTATTTTCCTAGGCAAAACAATGATATAAGGGCCTTAGGCAAGTCATGGGGACCCTCTATACAAAGTTTCAAGGTTGGATCACAGTTTAGCATCCCCAAACATCATGAAACCCAAGGCAGACTTCTGTAGAACTCATTGACTATGTAGGGTTTGTAAGCATGGATATAGGTTAAAACTTGGAACCCTCATATTTCTATTTGATGACCAGTCGATGATATGGTTATCATAATTTTCAAGGTGTTATCAAACATATCCAACACTCTACTCTTTTACGAACTCCTTCATATCTCCAAACTTAGGCCTAGTCTGCAGACAATGTACTATGTGTTCACTGTAGGTGTGTTTCAAGCCAATGGGGTTATGATTGTAGGTTCTCACCAATGATGGACCTTGGATATTATGTTAGGGTCTCCTTGAATTCATCAATATCCCCTCAGTTGCTCAAAATTGTCTCTGCCCATAGGTCTAGTCCACCTCCAAGTTGCATACCCTTAGTGCCTTATCAGTACATGGTTTAGTTGTAGGTGGTCACTTTGGTAACAAGGGATCCCTGTAGGATGTTATGTAAAGTCCACTTCATGTTTAGGATTTTCTTGGAAGTTTTTTAAACTCACCTTAATATTCAAACACACTCATGACAAGTTATAGGTTAAACCAACACTCTAATTATTGCATTCAACCTCTAATGTACCATCATCCTATAGCCAACTATAGATTCCTATCTTTGAAGATAAAAATAGAGTCCTTGAAGGAGGTCATATGTGTTAAGACCTTATAATATAATTCCTTTTAATGTTATTTGAGCCACAAACATCATTTCCATTCCAAGGAAGTAGTTATCTGCATAGTTGAACTCTTGTATGTCTCATAGCATTGTAAAGCCATTTGGGACTCAAACTACTGTAGATAACATTGTCAAACTATGATGAAGGATTGTCTAGAATGGAGGCCTCATCTACGTTACTTATTGGGACCAAACACTCACTCTCTTTTGTAAGGTATTACCTCTACATGAGGGCTACATGATGGAATCATTTGGACCTATCTAGACCTCATGTCCTACTACTTTATGATGGCACCAAGAATGGACAAGGCCCTGTTTTAGAATAATTAAGGTAACATGTCCCTAAACTTACTTTCTCAACCTGTGGTGGGCTAACATACGTATGTTTGTCACTTCATGGATCCTCCATGATTACCATGACATATTCAACACTTCAAGACCTTAAATAAGGTTCCAACCTATCTCAAACACTTGCTCTCTAATCTTCTTAGGCCTCTGTGGAGCCCTGTAGGTGCATATGCAGGTGTGACACAGGACAGTGAAGGTGGAACATGGACAATATGCCTAGTGGATGGCCCTATAATCAATCCTAGACCTTCTACCTGTATTCAAATTGATCATCTTAACCTTGAAGGACTTCAAACCAATTCCAATGTCCTTATTCCAATGTGATTAATCTCCTATAGGTGCACATCAGTATTAGACAAGGCAAAACTGTATGATTGTGTTAGAGAATTGGTTGGCTCAACCAATCTCAAACTACCATTGGATATCTCAAATATATATTTACACCTCAAGAGCTACTTCAATTCTTTGAAAACCTTATGCTTGACCACCATGGTTGTGAGATGTTCCTTGTCACTTGACTGTGTATGACAATCTTGTAGAAAGTTGATTGCATTAACATGATCACTATATGACCCTAAAACCATATCTTCATAAGAAGGGACTACTTACCATGAAGTGAAAGATCAAATATCAACATGTCAACTTGCATTTTCATTTATATGAAGGTCAAACTGAGATGCAAGGTCCTACAACTGATGAAACTATCTGTAGACTCCATAGTGTCTCTCAACTAATAATTTGAGATGTTTGTGCTCTTATCTTTCATCCCACACATACAAACCATATCAAGAATCATGTGAAGAGTATTTTCATGCTTCTTTGGACCACATATAGTGCTTGGTTTGTATGAATTAGCTCAAACAAGGAGAAAACCTACCAGGTGTGGGGATAAGCATGCAAAAAGAGGTAGTTAACTTATAAACAATGGTTCATAAAGCACAACTAGTCAATCCCTAAAATCCTACCATTAAATGGAAGTGTATTCTCATCCCTCAAAGGCATTTGACCCAGTTCCTCTCGTACTGGTTGTACCATGAGAAAACATGTTGACCATTTTTGCATGCCTAGTGAAGCGATGGAGAAGTGAAATAGTTCTAGGCCAATTTTGAAACTTCCAAAGCATATCAAATGTAGAATTGAACTCATGGAAGCTGAAGAGTCATTGTATAACCTTATACACATGCCAAACACTTGCATAGGTCGTACAATTACCAAAACTTCCTCTTTCTAATTGTTTTTTTTATTTGACTTAGGAACCTGCACATTTTCAACTAGAACTAACATGACTAACAATAATCTAACATGAAGGACATTGATAAAGTCTTTAGAACACTTGTCTATCAAGGGAAACCATACAAACCTTATTAATGGGTCAAATATGACCCTTTATGACATGAAATAGTACAAGGAGTAAAAGTTGGTTATGACCAAGGTAAATAACACATAAAATGACATCAATTAGGACCATAACACACCCTATAAGATCTCAATAGACCCCTATACAAGTTTTTTAATATAGTGGTTTGACCTATTTTGACTTGTGATCAAAATAGTCAACATGTATCAACACATTTACATTCTTAGTTAATGAAGCTATAGGAGACAAATATAGAATTGTATTCACTGACACTAGGTTGATACAATTGGAAAGCTCTGAATATAGCAGAACTATAGTTGAAAATAATCGATTGTGCAAGTTTGGATGATTTAGAAGAGGTTGAAACTAAAATTGGATTTGTAGAAGAGGTATGAATAGTTGTTAAGTTGTAGGAAAATGATCATCATGTCCTATGATGTGTTTTGGGATAGGTATTTAAAGTAAGTGTTCCTTGTAAGGTGATGAGCTGTCAAAATTAGGTTATATAGGATATGGTTGAATGTGAAGTAAAGTTTGATGATTCATCCACCTAAAATATTGCAAGGGTAGAATAAATGGTAGGTTTGGATCAATGTAATCATCCTCATCATTGATTGAGTTAAAGTGAGGGCTACTATAAATGGAAAATCAAAAGAGGAACTTTTGTCCATTTCATAATAATTATTAATGGGAGGATAGTCTTATTCATCCCAAGTATAAGGATCGTTAGGATCATAAGGAGGAAGATCACTAGAAATCATGTGAGAAATAGGAAAATCATTATGGGGATTTTCATCACTGTCATAAATTTTATCAAAGGGATTATTTTCTATCATGTTAGGGTCATTAACTCCATCAAAAATCATTGCAAATGGGAAAATTTTGATATTTATTTTCAACCATGTTCGAAATGGTGGTGATGGGATCATCATAAATGGGAAGTTCCACTATCATGCTCGAATCTTTAGCCATATCATAAGGATCAACATAAATGGGATTTTCAACCATGGGAAAAAGAGTGTAAAAATTGCATGATGAGGAGTTGCTTCATTGGTGGTCATAAAAAGGTAGAAAGGAGTGACCCATGCAAAATTGAAATGGGTTGAGGCTTGCTATAAAAATCCTAAAAGGAGACATGATTGAAAAGTAATAGAGAAATTCTAAAGCTCAAAAAATGCTAGATATGGTTCACCAAAATGTATAGTGATAGTGAAGCCAAAGAGAAGAAAATAAATGGAAATGTGAAGACAATCCAAATCAGAGGTGAGATAGGATTCACGTCAAGTTCACCATAATGTATGTGGAGACTAGGATGACTAATATAATAATATTCTCTCAATAGACTATGATATGCAAAAAAGATCATAACAATAGATCCTACAAATACTTGGACAGTAAAATAGCAGTGCTCAGGGAGGCTATAGACCTAGCAGAGGGTAATCCAAACTCAATGTTAATGGTATAGGTTTTCAAGGCTTGTGCCTAAGATATGGGGTATGGATCTAATAAGGATATTGTACACAAGGAATTCATGAACAAAGATAGCCTAAATCCAAGATAGATATAAATACTAATTTAAAATAAGATAAATGGTGCAATGGTCAACCAATGGGTGGTATATGCAACCTAAAGTGATAATTCTCAAGCCTAAGAACCTTATATCTATACTAGATTATATGGTATAATGAAGACTTGGGAAAGGTAACCACCACATCTACAATAAAAATAAACAAAAAAAATCTAAATAAGTAAATAAAAGAAATAAATTAGGGATAAAGATACTTACTTTGAGGTGACTTATCAGCACATCAATTTCCCCTTGACTAAAATGGAACTTTGGAAGAGATGTTGAAGAATAAAGACCTCAAATGACAAGAATAATACCTAGATATCCTTAGTTAGATACTCCAAAGACCGAGACACCTCATTGACACAACAAGTCCTATTGAGCTTCAAGACCTTAAAAAAGACTTGTTCTCCAAGAGTAAGACTCTATCCTCTAACTCCTCATTTATTATTTAGATGCAAAAATGAGAGCGAAAGCAAAACAAATGAAGTTTGTGTATTGGGAATAATAAATATGAGATTGCACACACACACACACATCTCCAATACTTAAAAATAAACTTTAACTCTAAGGTAATGGTATTAGCCAGGCTGATACGGTCAAATGGAATGTTGGTTTACTTAGTACTATATTGGCCAAGCTAATATAGTACAAAAGGCAGAGACAAATCTCATAATTATATCAGCGAAATCAATAAAGTATACGGTTATACATGCATGAAACACACTATATTGACCTAGCTAACATGGTAGGAATATAGGGAAAGCTAACAAGACTGGACGTAAGGAGATAGAAGGGAGAGGAAAGAGACTCAACAAAGAATAAGTTGATAGTAATGAAAGTTTGAAAAAATAGTATGCAAATATCCTTGGGATGTGCACTCATAGAGATTGATGTTAGACGAGCCCTACAAGAAAAATTGTTAATAAAGTAATATTGATGAAAATATTAGGGGTATACAGTCCTTAGTCATTTTTGGGATCAATACATGTTGCATACTTTGGTCATATGACTCTTGTTCTTGCATTCCTTATATTGTTCTTACTTGGGGCATATTACATGTGCTTAAATAGATTATAATATAGGCCTATGTGGGAATATTTATTTATAACATACATGCTTCTAACATGATATCTTCCTACATTATATATCAATGGTTTTATTTCTTATCTTAAAATAGATGCATAATGATTTTATTTTAATGTGTTTCATAGGTTTAGCCCAAATCTAAAAAGGGGGGCATATATTTCACCCATATCTATTTCTAAACTCTAGTATTCCACATTGTTTTGCTCCTCTAAGTGAGGGAAAATATAGGTCAATTTTTTCAAGGAGTACCCAATGCACGAAACTTGTCCCACCAAGACATTCATTCAAGGCATTTCCTAACCATACTCTCTATTATATCACATTAGATTTCTTTAGTTTGAGTTTTTCTCACTAAAAATTGCACCAAAACATGCATGCATGATTTAGTGCATCTTAGAAGATTTGGACTTCTACATTATCATTTTCACTTTTCATAGATTCAAAGATGCAAGGAACTCATATAAGGAAACCTTCAAATTTTCCAACAAAACTAGATGCATCATTTCCACTATGTAATTTAAAGATTTTAGAAAATTATTATCGTGTGCATTTATTTGCAAATATTTTTTCTTACACCTTTCAAAAGGACATTTGCACATATCCATATTTGTTGGGGACTCATACAAGGGTCATCATCAAATTGTTATCCAACCCAAGTATCAATTTCAAATCTTTGTTTATTTTTTTCAAAAGATTATAGATTGATTGAGCACTTTCTCACATGCATGTCCTTCGGAAGTTTTATAGGAGCATTGGAGTTGTTGTAGGAGCTTTGGGAGTAAATAATTTTTTATATCCCTCAATTTGTTTTACTTTAATATGTATGCAAACACAAAATAAAGTGGGATATTATGCAAACACGTAATCTTGGTGCCAAGTAGCTATTAATTATAAAATTACATTACAATAAAGTACTTATTTATTTGTTGATCATCAATCTAAACTAGGCTCTTATTGGCACATTTTCCTGTGTAAATCTGGTAATTCCCCACCTCCCCCCATTTCTTATTTCTCCTATTTCTCTCTGCTCTCCTCTTATTTTCTCAAGTTTCTAAGACATTCCCCAAAAATTAAAATGTACAATCTTGGGCCCTTTTGATCCTTGTTTTGAGATCTATAATTGTTGGTTCTCCCTTATGAGATTTCCCTCTTTTTTATGTTAATTTATGTAACAATTGGGTCCAAATTTGAATTCAAAAATTCTATAAATATACTAGTGTGTTAGTGCATTTAGAATATAAATCAATCAAAACAATCAATGCCACACATTCAAGAGATTTATTATTCTATCAAGCATTCAACCTACCACAAAAAGTCATACAAAGTAGCCACTCCATCATTTGACTACCAAGATGAACTTGTAGACACTACTGGGTGTGTGTGTTTTCAGAATTGTAAAAGCATTCTAGGATCCTGATAAGAATAAAGCTAAAGATAGCACAAAGCCTAAAATACATCCTCCATTTTTTTAAGCTTTCTAAATGTGGCTACCTTATTACAATTTTGAAGGAGGGAATCAATTTCCTAAAGGAAAACACAAGATTTCAAAAAAGAAGTAAAGATTTCAAAGCCCTATAGCTTAAGTAACAAGGTGTCAATTATATTTATGCATATCTTCCATTTACAAGATTGGATTTCACATTTTTGTAAATGAACCTACCTTTCCAAAAAAACCTTGGACAGACCTGGGAGCAATTTACATTCCCCACAAACAAAAAATTGTAATCACTTTGCCTCAATGATTGAGACTAACCTATATCATCTGAGTTTGATGTCTATCCCATATTTGTACAAAAATTAAAATTCATTATATCAAATTATTATATGCTGTTTTAACATTAATTAGATTTATTTTCCACATATATAATTAGATGATGTACATTTTGATGTAAAATTATTTTTTCAAACATATACATACAATTTTTATTTTATTTTATTCTATTTTTAACTCAAAAAAATTGTTAATATTTTGATTTAATATTAAAATTTCAAAATTTTAATTTTAAAAAAAATATTGAAATGGTTCCTTTAAAATATATATATATATATATAATTTAAACATTTCTTACTGTACAATATAACAAAATATCGTGATATAAATCCCTGTATGGAACTTATTTTATGGTTTGAATGACAAAGGCGAAGCGGAGAATGTAATCTACTTATTTGTCTTGCCAACTCCCTTACTGAATCGTGCATTCTTATTTTAAAGCTCCTCTTCCCAAGGTCAATGTCGATGCACAAGCTTAAGCCAAAGGCAAAGATCTAGTTCTGTGTCCCTTGAGAAAGAAATTTATTAACTATAGAACATTTCTTTAATTATGGAAAAACAATTACCTGAGAAAAAAGTATAATTAAAAATAAATAATAAAATTATTCGATGTCTTACAAGTAACTTAACAAGTTTAGTTTTAAATGATTCTACGGATAAACTCCTACTCTAATATTTAAGTCTTCTGGCTAGGCGCAGCAGTAGAGATTGATGCGTAGGGCCAAGCTGCACCGGTTTGAGTCCCGATGGCATGCCTTATAAAAGCAATTAATAGTTAAAAAAAAAATACTAAATTAATTAGAAATGAACTTTTTAATTACTAAGGATTCTCAGAGGTCTTACTCTGATTTGGAATTTAACATTGAAATCAAATTCCACGACGCATTTTTGGTGGAGTGCGTCGAGGCAGTTCAAACCGCTGTAATCAATCAATCCATCCATCCATCCAAAACGCTCGCAGCAAGATGTTTATCTTCTCCCACTAAGAAATGGGCAATATCTAAAAATGCCTCTTTCTCTTTATTCTCTAGAGACTCGTAACTAATCATGAGTACCTTTTGTAATATTTCTTTTGGCATTTGTGTCTGCAAGCTATCTATTTGCCACTTCCAGTAACTTCTGTCCCGATTTCCAGAGAGCAGTCCACCCAAAACTTTCAAAGCCAAAGGGAAGCCACCAGAGATGATGACTAACTCTACCACCAGATCTTGAAAATCTTGGAGGGGTTTAGATTGATGGAAAGCGTGCTGGCAGAAGAGCTCTTGCGCATCTTTTCTATGTAAATAGTTTGACAGGATAGAATATATTTATTTGATGGCACGCAAGTAAATCCCTATCCCACGATGTGACCAAAATCAAACTGCCATTTCCAAGGGCTTCTTTCACAACTAGTAACAAATTCTCTACTTGTTCTGCATCATCTATGTCATCAAACACAATTAGAACTCGTGCGCTACCTCCGAGTCTACTTCGAAGCAAGCTCTTCCCTGTACTGGGATTCTCAATTTGCAAATACCGCTGAGAACCCAAGAGATCATTCAGCAGTTGTAGCTGCAAAGATGGCAAATCTTTTTTACTCACATCAGACAAGAAAAAACATCTCCTGAATTCGGAACGCTTTGAGTTGTAGAGATGTTTGACTAGGGTTGACTTCCCTCATCCGCGAAGTCCCACAATCCCCACAACCATGGTATCGCTCGATTCACTCCATTCACTTGGATTCAAAATCACATTTTGGAAATCCTCTGCCGCTTGGTCGAGTCCCACAGGGTGTATAGCCACATCCAGCGGTTCCGTTCTCACATCTTTTAACACAGCGTCCACAATTCTTTCCAAAAATTCTCCAAGGTTGCTGAAACATCTTTAAAAGGCCATATAAAATTGAGAAAAATCAGAACTAAAGGTTCAAAACTATCTTTACTTCATCCATTAGCAAGGAAGGTGAAAACTTACTCTGTGTCTTTGCGGAACACCAAGCCAGAAATCTGTGAGACCGTCTTGAGGGCATCTGTCCATCTCCCCACCACGGCGCCGTCAACCCTACCCTTCCTTCTATGATTACGAAAGGCCTCCCCATAAGCTCCCTTGTCAATAAATTGCAGCTCTGACAGCCGGATGTCATACAAGATGGGGATAAGCTTGCCACTGCCCTCACAATACAAAATCCATGCCAACTCCTTCAATCACCAAGCAGATTTTGAATAATTTTTAGAAAAAATGGCGATATGAACAGAGGCACTTCTTATGGCCGTCCTGATTGCAGGGGTTAAAGTATCTCCCGTTTGCAGTTCCTCTTGATCAAGAAACACGCGCAGTCCAAGCCTGATGAGAGCATGGTAGATGAGGCTGGCAAGCGTTTTCTTGACGTCAGGGCCTCTGTGATTTATGAAGACATCATAGGTCGGAAATACTTCTTCCATGATGAAATCAAACACTTCACACAGCAGAAGAAAAAAGGAGACGTCAACACCTATTAACCAAACTGAGTATTGAGTATTAACCAAACCGAGTATTGGATATTGAGAGTATTGGATCCGTCCGTACCGGCCCCCGTCAGAGTTGGGCCTTCCTCTGCTTAATACAATCCCGCCAAATCCGATCTGCTGCCCTAAACAGAAAATAACCGCGGCCTATTTTCTTTCATAGGTAGCAGGGAAAAAGTATCCGACAGGGAGTTTAAAAATCAACAGTCATATCATGCTATTATTGTCCTGTCATGTTTAATAGCATGAGTTTAAAATTTGGCGGGAATAGCTGAGCGCTTACTTTTAATTCTTATTTTATATGCGGGTTTCAATGTAAAATAACCCGCTGATGTTAGGGTGGACGCCCTCCAAGCTGAACTCGTTTTAATTCATGTGCGCGGTGTATGAGTTTGTCAAATTTAATGGTAGGGGAAAGGTCCTAATCACAGAACACGTTTCAATTGTTAAACAAGAGTTTTTGTTAACATGTGTTTTATTGACGGAATATAATGGTGTGTATAAATATTGAAGTGTACCAAACATTGAACATATACTATCTAATACTTGTTCAACATTTATTCTATAAAACTAAAAATAATCAATCACATTTTGACAAGTAAGACTCAAGTATTGATACTCTAGTGCACAACTATTAGTACTCCAAAGGTTAAGTTTTGGTCATAGGCTTAAAAAATGCATTTTATGACTTCTCATGATAAAATCGATTATATCGTAAAATGTATAATGTGTTAGACCTTGAAACCTTAGTTATAAATAATTAAGATAATATATTAAAATGGATAAAATTTTCAAAATTTAATGTGATGTTATGGTACCTTAATTCGCTGTCCAAAGTTAAAGTGTTCAACCACTGGGACCTTTCTCATAAATCCTTCTGAAACTGCATAGCAATTCCACCCATTTCAAATAGGTGGTACATATGCATGTTACAGTTGTGGAGTATACGGGTACCAAAGTCAAGAAATTAATCCATTGTTAGTCAAATCTAACGGAAAATGTATAGCATTAGTTTCACTTCACTCAATGTCCGATGTTAAATTTAGCAACCGTTAAACATTTTTGAGGTTTTTACCCGTAACATATAGTCATATTATATTTTTAACCGTATCAAATGATGTGCAAAAAATCATATAACCTGTCATTATGACATTTACAATGAAAAATAGATAGTTATTAATAGAAATCCGGACTCGAGGTCGGGACACATACTCAAATGCATTATAATTTATGTGAGTGTGACCCTATTACGTGTATTTGGATTCAAAGGCTAGTGGAAACATATATCAATAAATATAAAATATTTCGATAGACCAGTTAAAAAGACAGATAGAGTCGAGATCACATGAAGGTATCATTATTATATAGATTTTGAACCCACGCAGAGTAATGAGTTGTTTATGGATGGCGGAT
The DNA here is from genome assembly GCA_037957365.1 of Torreya grandis. Classification (NCBI taxonomy): domain Eukaryota; kingdom Viridiplantae; phylum Streptophyta; class Pinopsida; order Cupressales; family Taxaceae; genus Torreya; species Torreya grandis. The sequence goes on along the minus strand of JARHVA010000398.1, from coordinate 3,567,628 downwards.
AGTAATAGACCATATTGGGCAATCCCCATTCCCTAGGTTCCCCACTATTGGGCAGTTGCGAATCTTCCCAGTTCCCACTACATATCTATTGTTCCACCGTTCCCCATTGAACGCACAGGCATACGCGCGTGAAAAAGCGAAGAAATAATCCCATAAGTTGTCAAATTCAACAGAAAGGGCATCAAAAGGTTTCACTAGTAATTGCCTAATTAAATGGATTTCGATAGATGGGTCATAGATTACGTGTAGGGTGTATAGGAATCTTAAGAATGTATTTAACAAGGATGTTATGCATTAAGTCTTTATGAAAGTCTAAAATAGTTTTAAAATTTAATTTAAGTTAAAGAATATATATTTATATAACTCTTTTATAATTAAAAATTTAGAAAAAATAAATACAATTCAGTTGATAAAATTAAATTAAATACACACTTTATTAAAAAGTGTGTTAAATAAAATCCTATTTTTAAATTTTTAATAATTAAAATTTTAAGATAACATTGAATTTAATAAAAGTAATATATATTCATACCACTTTTTTATAATAAAAAATCTAGAAGAAATAAATACAATTCAATTGATAAGATTAAATTAAATATATACTTTATTAAAAAATTGTTAAATAAAATCATATTTTTAATAATTAGAATTTTAAAATAACATTGAATTTGAAAAAAGTTATAGGTGTTAAATTTGATGATTGTATGAACATATTCAATTTTTTTAATTCGTAATATATATTGGAAATATTTTGAAGACTCTAATAATAAAAAATTTGTTGGACTTTTAAATGTTTTAAAGATTGGTTATATAGATATATATTTACTTTTTGGTGTTTATTTTTTTAAAGATGATTATAGTAGATTTTGAAAGGAAATGTTGAATGGATAATCATTTTTAAAAATTTTCACTTATATGTAAAGTAGAGCATCAAAATTAACTCTTACATAAAAAGACTTATCAAACAAATTATAGTTCGATACTTAACTCTTTTGAATGTGTCTTTTTCTACAAAACTAGAATATTTCTTCATTTTTTATAAGAGATAATGTACCACATATATTTGGAGGTACACAATATTTCACTTATTACAATTAAATAGCTTAAATATTATAAATTATAAGATAACATTGAACTTTTTGAAATTCCAATAACTCTTTGATTCTAAATTACAAGAGCGATTAATGTTTAACCTATAAACATCCTCAATATATTGCTTTTCCTAATTGCTATTGCACCATCAAGAATTACAATGATCAACTATGAAAAATAAAATAAATCTTTATATAAATATTGTTTTACCAAGCAAAATCATGCATCTAATATAACACAATAAATAATTTGAGTGTCAAATTAATCGAACAAAATAAATTTTAATTGAAGATACATTCAAAACACCTTTATTCATTTTTACATTAATTACGTTACAATACAACATAAATTCATATTAAACGTTTGTGTATTTCATAATATAACTACAGATAATAAATATGGTAATATAAAAATTATGATCTACAAATTATAATTAATTTTTTTATAATTTTAAATATTACAAAAATATAACACCCATAAATATTTAAACTCTAAAAATGTACAATTAAATAGATTATATATATTATACTAGACTCTATGGATTTGAATGTCAACGAAATACATAATTTTCTTGAATCGGAAATAAAAAGAAAGATAGACAAATTTACTCATATTTAAATTAAACCAAAAAATAAAAAATAAACACATTAAGATAAATTATTATTGAATCAACTTTAATCTCAGACCAATAAACACGTTACAACTTTATTTTTGAATTTTGTAAAATTTATTTCATTGAAATTTTTTAAAATTTGTTTCCATTTATAATAAGTGATTTCAAAATTTCAAGTTTTTTTAATGGGGAATTTTCATATTGCACCTCAGAATTTTATAAAATGTATTTACATTGATGAGGACCTTACTTTACATTGATGAGGATCTTACTATAATACAACAGGAAGAAAGGAGGAAAGAGTGGGAGAAAGTAAAGGTGGCAAGAGATGCAGGAAAATGGGCTTGGCTACAAAATGACAAAGCTCAAATAGGTGACAGATCATCACATAATAAATAGGAATTTGGGCCCCCCTAGGAGTATTTAACAGTGGTAAGTTGGAACTGCAGAGGGTATCCATGGAGAAGAGGACCTGGATTGGGGCCCATAGCAGAGGGAAAGGATGTCATCATCCTTATTGAGATTCATGAACATGATGGGTGTAGGATTCTAGATATTGAATGGTACAAAAAGACTTTAGTGTGGAATGAAAGCACTAATAGTGGCAAGGGACACAGTGGAGTGGCAGTCTTAATTAAAGAGGAATGGGACAGTTTCGTAAAAGTGGAGAGAAAATCCAAACAAGCAGTTCATATGGCTTAAAATTATAGAAAATCAAGTCACAACAAGGATGGCAGCATGTTACTTTGCTCCAAAGGGATCAAAATTTTATAAGAAAAGGAATCTAGACCGTGAAGATCCATTTGCAGCTCTAAAAAAAGACATTTCTATTTTTAGTAACATGTGAGAAATAGTAATAATTGGGGACTTTAATGCAAGAACTGCAAACAATCAAGCTCTCAATCTGAAAAACAACAACATAGAGAATGATAACCCCCTATAGTTAGAGGAAGAGAATGACCAACTTTGGGACAGGGTCTCACAAGACAACAAAGGTGCAGTCTCACACTTCGGGGACAAACTCTTAGGGATTTGTAGCTCTTACAACATGGTCATCTACAACAGTATGAGAGCATGGCCCGAATCAAGAAAAATCACATGCAAAATGTATAGTGGCCAAAGTGTAGTAGATTATGTCATTTGCTCACAGAGCTACACCTTGAAGTTGATGGAGGTTATGATTGGGGACAATGTCTTAGAGCTGAAATCAGACCATAATCCAATTCATATTAAAGTTCACATTCTCATAAGGAAACAACAGGAAGAACAAGTCCACTTTGGTCAAAAGAAGGATACTCCCCAAGGTAAAATCCTTTTAAATCATGAGAATCAGGAAATCTTTAAAGCTGCAATCAAACAACTATTCAGAGATCACAAAGAAAAAATAGCTAACATAAAGAATCAGTTTCTCAAAGAGAACATGCTCATTCCCCTAGTGCACAAAGCCTTAAATGGTTGTAAGAGAGCTAGACCCAAGAGAGGAACAAGAAATACTTTCCCGACAAACCCATGGTTCGATGAGGAATGCAAGATAGCAAAAAGAAATCTGCAAAAGAGAGGTATAGACAAAGAGCATAAGGAGTACAAAAAGATGATATGGAATAAGAAAGAGAAGTATGTAAACAACAGAAGAAAAGAGCTGATTGGCCTCGAAAAAAATAGTCCTAAAATCTTTTGGAAAGAGCTACGTCAAAAGAAGAAACAAACATAAAACAATATCACCGAAAACCAATGGCTTGAGTATGCAAAGTTTCTCTATGAGAGGGACCAAGATAAATATAGACCCCCAATAATCTATGCGAATACAAAACTTTTCAACACCGAAGATGTCATTCAAGGCATAAAACAATTACCAAGTAGGAAAGCTCAGGATATTGATGGGTTGCAAGCAAAACATTTAAAGTGGGGTGTTGAAATACTGGCACCTTGTATCAAACACATCTTCAATAGGTTCATCCAAGAGGGCTTCCTGAAAGAGTGGACGACTAGTGTGGTTATCCCTATCTTCAAAAGTGGGGATGGCAATAACTCGTCAAATTATCGTAATATCATGGTTAATCCCCTTCTTGGTAAACTCTTCAGAAGCATGATAGAGCATAGAATCAGTAGGTGGGTAGAAAAAGAAGGAAAAAGAGCTAAGGGCTAAGCTGGATTTAGACTGAAGCACTCTACTATTGATCATGGGGCTACACTTAGGTTCTTGATTGAAAAAATATGGAATACTCAGGGAGACAAGGCCTTTTGCTACTTTGTCGACTTCAAAAAAGCCTTTGACATGGTCCCCTGTGACAAACTTTGGAATAGGATGAAGGATTTGGGGGTTATGGATGAGCTTAGAGCTGCTATCCATAGATTATATGAGCAAGTAAAGGCTAAAATCAGAACTAGTGATGGAATGTCAGAGTGTTTTGGCAGTAATATAGGTGTCAAGTAGGGTTGTCCGCTTTCACCAACTTTATTTGGACTTTACATTGATGAATTAGAAGAATGGTTAAATAAAGATAGTGGAGAAGGGATTCAACTAGCTAAGTATGTTATAAAATTGCTTCTTTATGCGAATGACCTCATTTTAATCACCAAAACAACCAGTAGCTTGAGGGAACATTTGAGAGCACTTGAAACTTTTTGTCAAGAGGTTGGAATGCAGGTAGGTGAACACAAGCAAAACCAAAGTAAGGATCTTCTCTCTAAAAAGAAAAAAGAAACAATATACCTTTACCTTTGAAGGTAGCTTATTAGAGATAGTCGAGGAGTACAAGTACCTCGGGCTTGATTTTCACCACAAGCTCAGCTGGGAAACGTGTAGAGCAAAAAGAATTCAAGGAGGATGAAAAGTGTTGTACTCTCTTCAAAATAGGTGTAGGATTATGAAGTTATGGGATTGGAAGACCAAGAGAACGCTCTTCGATTTGTTGGTTATCCCAGTGATTCTCTACAGGGGTGAAATTTGGGATAGCAATATGTTAGATCAGAAATAGAAACAGATAGAGAGAATCCAGAAACACTTCATCATAAGCAGTCTCAAAGTCAAGAATTTGGTGCCGTATGAGATCTTATTTGTTGAAATGGGGTCCTTCCCTCTAGAGGCATTGGCGATGATACAGTTACTAAGTTACCTCAAGAAGATTCAAAACATAAAGAAACACAGGTGGCCTAGACTAATTATGGAGGAAGAGCTAACTAAAAGAAAGAACACTTGGAGGAAGCAAAATGACAAATGGCTAAAGAGGTGGGATATTAGCATGCAGGAGTGCCCAAATACTAATGAAGAAATATGTGAGAAGAAAATTCAAGTGCATCATGTGGACAAAAAAAATGGGCCGTAAAAAGGAATACTACCTCAAAGAATTCAACCCCACAGGGGATTTTGAAGAAAAATCCTATATAGGAGCAAACATTTAAGTGGAAAGTGAAAATGTTGATTGCCCAACTTAGGATGAGCTCTCATCATCTTAGGTGTGAAATGGGTAGATGGGTAACTCCTAAAGAGGATTGGGAGGAGAGAATATGCCTCTTTTGCAACAAAGGCGTGGTGAAGACGGAACGACACTTCCTCTTGGAGTGCGAGGCATACAACGACATCCGATATAGTTATGGTGAAACTTTGAAAATTGCCAACCTTGACAACCTGTTTGAAGTGATAAGGCTGGGTAATATGATGAACCTCATGATCAAACTTCACAGCATAAGGGAAGATCTCAAGAAGGATGTTCAAGCAACTTAGAGAACGTTTTATGGCTAATGTCCCATTTTGAAGGGGATGTGTGCGACTGATGGGTCCCATAAGCTGATGCGGCCTCATGGACATTATTAAAATACTTCATTCATTCATTCAAGGCCGTAGTGTCGTGCGTGCGGGAATAAGGTGACCGCCTGCTACACAGCTATTGCATCCCACCAACCAGTCACAATCACGTCAGCACTTGCCACGTACACTCGTTCATGTGCCTGTCGTGCCAAAAACCAAAACTAAAACCAAAACAATGTTCGGGTAAATTTGATGGTCGTATGATGATGTGTACTCTTTTTTGACAATAAATACTAAAATACAATCGAAGTCCTATACATATATATTGTAGAAACGAGTTAAATTTGACAGTCATATGAGTGTATTTATTTTTTTAATCGTTAAATCCTAGGTAAATTTTCTCAAAACCGTATGGCATTAACGTCGAATATTTTTTGGGCAACTGTGCACTTACCTGCAGGATTTTAGTAAATCTATATTTAGTCTTTGATGTTCTTCTAAAACTTCGAAGTCCCAGCTCTTCCACCATTGGAGGGCAATGATAAATGGATATACAAGAATTAGTTGGCAGGGTCCACCGGCAAATTTACTCCGTGTCGTTAACCTTTCAAATATAACATTTCATTTTTTTCTCCATTTTAAGTTGTAGAAACCCTGTAGAAAAGGTTTTGGAACCTAGAGCCAGGGATTACATTTATTTTTTATATTAATAAAAAGTTGCAGATCGAAGTTACATTTAATAGCCAACTTTATTAATAAGGTAATATTTCATTCAATATGTTTTTTAAAAGTTATAATAATTTTATTTTATTTTAAATTATAAAGAAAGGAGATGGGTAGTTGGAATCTTTAATTTTGGGATTCCACATCTTTTATATTATATTATTTTGAGTTCTAAAATTTTAGATTTAAATAGTTTAATATTTTTTTAATTTGAAAAGATTATATGGGAAAAAAAATGATGTTTTGGAAAGTTATATAGTGATGTTTTCAACATATCATTTTTTCCTAGTATTTTTGATGTGACATAATAACAAACATATATATCATTAATATGAAATAAAATATCATTAAAAAATCAATTTTAAAAACATATATAATCAATAATTAATTAAATAAAGACATAATAAAAAATAAAAATGACCATTAATAAATATTGAAAAGACAAAATAAAAACCAAATATAGCTATTAATAAATAGTAAACAAATTATTATAAAACTCAAGTGACCATAATAAAGCCTGAATATGTTTACAATAAAACCATGAAGAAAAAATCTTGGATACAATCACAAACAAAAAAACATAGTGTGCATATCACAACAAGCATCTTACTATTAAAAGATTTTCTCAACTTTACCTTCTTTATATAAACCAATTATCAGTCACCCTTGTCACCCACAATCACCGTGGCAAGCAACTTTAACACTAATTCCCAATTTCCATTAGTCTGAATAATTCAATGTGCTCATATAATTATCGTAGTCATTATGACACGTCCAAACAACACATACCATTATTAGAAACACCCAAATTCTTTATGGATGCTTTGGTGAAGATAACAAAACTAAATTTCAAAATTTACTTGACACTTTTAACATAATATGCAACCGCAAAATGAAAACACTTCGGATACCTAAAAAAATTAAAAAATAATAATAATAAAATAAATAAATGTTAGTTTATATACAAATAAGTCATTAAAAACATATGTTTAAGCTCAATGGATCCGCTTTCATTGAGAAGCTATAAAAAAATAAAAAATAAATGCTATAATTACCGAATTGTTTGCCACAATTGGCATACCTTAACATTACACATCATGAGGAAAAAAGGTTATATGTTATCTGCTGGAATTTGCATTATATTCTATTTTTGAATTTAATGGAATCCAGGAAAACACGGTGGTCAACAAACCCTGCATATAAAATCAAAGCTTTGTTGTTTGGGTTAAGATAAACCAAGAGAAACTTCTAGTTTTGAAACTTGTTTTGGAGTTGAAGAGACAGGGACTCCTTCAACTTCAAAATGTTTGACCTTTGTATTCCATTTGATGCCACCAAAATACAAAATAGAATGAGATGTAGAGCATAGACTGGGACAAAATGCATGAACACACATGTTCTATGCCTTGTAGAAGAGCAAAAAGATTTCACATTTCGCACCACACTACAACCTGACTAAATTGTAACATTTGAAAAACACACTGGATTATAATGAAATTGATCAACCAAAAATGACATAAAGTTAATGAATTTTATATCATTAAAAGATTATCTCATCCAAATTCTTACACATTATTTTGGTAATATTTATCTAGCTAGTAAGTAGCTTTGGGTGTTAGTACAAACTTGTCTTCTCCTTGGTAATTGGGGGTGATGGCTCCTATGAATGTTCTTCCCCTGCTAGCCTCTTCATAAGAGGCATTTTAGATCAAATGGTAAAAGAACATAAAAGGAATACATTATAAAGCCTATTTACAAGAAAGTGACATAAATGAGGATAAGATAACACCAAAAACACATTAAGTTTTAAGATTCATTGGGGAAGTGTCAGAATGTGTGTATTGTGATAGGTTATTACACTCTTCACTCAAATATATTTACCCTACCCTTAAGTGGATGTGATGTGGTCTTATGGGTGTAGTGGCTTCATACATTGGGACCTATTCTATGGGACTTCTCTGAGATTTGGATGTAGTTCACTAATAGTGGATACAAACACACCTTAAAAGGGTTATTTCCTAGATCTTCTCACATCATCAATTCCCATCACATGGAAAAACTTCTAAAGAAAGTCTCACATGGGATCATTACCCAGCTGCACTCTATCCAACTCCAGCTCCCCACTGCTACTAATTACCCTGCTAATCTACAAGCTATCCTTGATAAACATGCAATCATTTTTATAGATACAATGGGTTTTCCCCCTTCACACCCTGAATACCATCGCATCCTATTCCTTCCAAGAAGCATCCCACCCAACATCTGGCCATATCCCTATCCTCATCTATAAAATATTGAGATTGAATAGCTAATAGAAAAACTCCTCAAGTCTAGATTTATTCACCCCAACACCATCCCATACTCCTCTTTGGTGCTTCTTGTCCATAAAAAGGATGGGTTTTGGTGCCTCTATATTAACTTCCATGCCATTAACCACCTCACTATCAAAGATAAATTCCTAATTCTGGTCATTGATGAGCTTCTTGATGAACTCCATGGGTCAAAAAATTTCTCCCAATTAGATCTCCATTCAGGCTATCATCAAATTTGTGTGCATGCTAATGGAATTCCAAAGATAGACTTATGAACTCATGATGGTCACTATGAATTCTTGGTCATGCCATTTGGACTTATAAGTGCCCTTTCAACATTTTAGGTGCTAATGAATAAAATCTTTTGGCGTTTCCTCTATCAATTTATTTCAATTTTCTTCGATTATATTTTGATCTATAACCACACATGGGTTGAGCATCTCCAACATCTTGATAGGGCATTACAAATTTTAGCAAAAAATCAATTATGTGTCAAGTAGTCTAAGTGTTCCTTTGATCAAGAGGAAGTTGAATATCTAGGGCACATTGTTTCAGTCGATGGGGTCCATGTGGATCCAGAAAAAATTAGTGCCATGTAACATTGGCCTCAACCACCAACCCTTAAGATCCTTTCTAGCTTCCTTGGCCTTAAAATATATTACCGTAGGTTTTTTAAGGATTATGGAAATGTTGGGGCTCCTTTGACTTCCTTATTTAAGAAGGATGCAATTACATGGGATGTCTTAGTTGACCAGGCATTCATGGTAATCAAATAGGGTATGTGTAGAATACCAGTTTTGGTCATTCTAGATTTCACCAAAACTTTCACCATTGAAAGTGATGCATGTAGTAATGTCTTGGGTGTTATTATTCTCCATTAGGGTCATCCTAGTACTTTAACTAGAAAAGCCCTTTCTGGATGAAATTTGGCTTTGACTACATATAAAAAAATGATGGTAATTTTGCATGTAGTAAAAAAATGGTGCCATACTTGGGAATTATTTTTGCATCAAAACCGGTCAGCAGAGTTTGAAATACTTCCTAGAATAATGGGTCTCATCACTAGAACAACAGAAATGGGTCAACAAACTCATGGTCTATGATTATGAGATCACTTACAATAATGATAAAGATAATGTTGTGGTGGATGCTCTCTCATGCACATTCAAGGAATGAACTTACCTTTCTACCATCTCCATGCCCATTCCAAAATAGTTGGAATCTATACACTAAGGGTATGCAAATTGTCCCCCCTTACACCACCTCATTCAACAATTGAACACTAACCCCTCTGTAGTACCACATTATTCATGGGATGGTACTTCTCTACATTGTGAGGGTCATTTGGTGCTTCCCAATAACACATACCATCATCAGGTCGTATTCTATGAAATCCATGCTTCTCCATCAGTAAGGCACTCAGGATTTATCAAAACATTGTGGGCATGTCAAAACTTATTTTAGAAGAGGATGAAGGGGTAAATTAAACATATGGTGGTGGAATGTGAGACCTGTAAATGCAACAAAGGTGAAACAATAATGATTCCTGGTTTGATCGAGCCCTTGCTTATTACTACTAGGATTTGGAGCAATATTTCTATGGATTTCATTAAGGGACTCTCTAAATATAGAGGAAAAATAATGATCCTAGTTGTGGTAGACTGCCTCCCCAAATCTAGTCATTTTTATCCCCTTCACTATCCTTATACAACCTCCATAATTGCACATGTTTTCTTGGATAAGATATTCCATATTCATGACATCCTTTCTTCAATTTTATCTGATCATGATGTAACTTTCACCAATCATTTTTGGATGGAGTTATTCTAATGTATAGGCACACAACTGAAGATGAGCTCCAGTATCACCCCCAAGCAGATGGCTAGACAAAAATTGTCAAAAATGATTGAAAACATTCATTCGTTGCTTTGCTTCAGAATAATAGTACTAGTGGGCAAAGTATTTCCCTCTCACTGAATGGTGGTACAATACCTCCTACCACACTTTTACTAACATGACTCCATATGAAGCAATTTATGGTCAAACACACCCAACACTTCTCTCGTATACCTCCGGTAGTTCCCCAGTTTAGGTGGTCAATTATACTCTCTAACATCATGATCATATTCTCATCACCCTATAGGGAAACCTCCATATAAAACATAATCAAATAAAGTAGCAAGCTGATCAACACCACTCTGAATGTACCTTTCAACCCATTGAATTGGTTTTTATTCATTTGTAGTCATACAATAAATTATCCTTGATTCTAAAATGGCATCATAAGTTTGTCCTGAAGTTTTATGGGCCATATAAGGTTCTCTAGAAAATTGGGTTTGTTACTTACAATTTGGATCTTCCACCTTCCTCTTTAGTTCACCTGGTCTTCCATGTCTCCTATTTAAATAAAGTTCTTGGAACTACCATCAAAATGCAAATAGTTTTACCAATACTTGATAATGAAGGCTCCATCCTTCTTGAACTAGAATTAATCCTAGATAGGCATACCCACCAACGTCACTCCCTCTCAATCATGGAAGTCTTAATCTAGTGGCATGGCATGCAAACACAGGATGCCACATGGGAACCATTATTCCAAATTTAACAACAGTTCCCACATATGCAAATTTGAGGACAAAGCTTTTTCTAAGTGGGAGGGGATGTTAGGAACCCGTGTCCTACCCTTTTCTTTGCATCATTAGTGTATTAGTCATTATGGATGCATATTTTTATAAGTCATCTCTTTAGCATATTTGAATTATCCCACATACATGGGAAGTAGTTGTTATAATAGATTTAGTATTTAAGTAAGTGTTGAGGCCCAATGAATGCATCCATGAATATTATTGTATTTATCTTTCTCAAATAAGGTTTCCCCCTTGAAGTGGCCTACAATCTAAAGGTTATTTTGAGTTGTTTTCCAAAGTTTATTTCACTATTCATTTATTTTATGTAATTCATAAATATGTGCATAAGAATCCTCACATCCTCTCCCTAGATAATTAGATACAAATATATGCTTCGGTATGACCTTCTCTTAGTACAAGTTATGATGGAATAAGGATTATAATGATGTTGATGCAATGTAGGATCAATGTGTAGACTCGTTAAATAAATGTGCAAAACTCTTAATAAGGTTAAATGATTATGCATGAGATATTTATCTTGTAAGATATTTGGATGGCAGGGGACTTTAAGTTGTGGAATGATTAAGGGTATATCATATATATGGATCTTTAGGACACATACACACATAAGCCAATTATAAGGGATATTGATTAAAATAAAGCAAGGCATACAAAATCAAGCTAAGGTGGAAATGACCCATAAATAGGTAAGGGTCAGAATAAACAAACCACCAATTATACCCTAATCACTATTAGTAAACCACCACTTATGACCTAATAGGAAAAAAAACTCCTTATAAAGATCAAGCTTAATAAAGGATGGTTAACTGGAATTCTGGTGTTGGCAGTTGACATATTTAAGGTGTTTACGAGGTAATCTAGACAATGTAAGGTAGTGAAGAGTCTATTATGGGGTGGAAAGTGTCTAAAAATAGTCAAATGGACACAAATGGACAAAGTGTGATAATGCATGATAAATCACAATGGAAAAAGGTCTTGTACCATAATTAGGTGTATATAGTCTTGTTTAGTTATTTTTAGATTTATGACAAAATAGGTATTCTTCTATAACCTTATTGTTGCACTTATTGTATATTATAAATATTACTTATTACAATTAGGTTTGGTTTTACTATTTTATTAAGGTAAATCTAGTTAGATCTATTTGCAAAGTAGTGTAGGTAAATTTAGGGCATTTTGATGCAACCTATTTATTCTATACTACATGTTGGTGAACTAACACTCTCTTACAAAACTTACTTTTAGATATTTTTTGTTTAGTGGTGAAATTGAATTCTCTAAGGCTTTCATAAAACTTTGTCATGTTTTTCCCTCTTTCTATAGGTAAATATTTCTTATTCTATAATCTTGCATTTTTTAGGGTTTGTCTTATATCATGTTAGCTTACCTTATCCCTAATTGATCTCTTGTTTGTTCCTTCATATAGTTTTTCTTAGTGTCATATATCTTTATCCTTAACCATTAATTTAATTGCAAATCTTTTACATTATGCGTATATTAGCATTTATTATAGATAGGAATATTCTTTAATGTTATTCAATTTATCGTAGTTGTGTTTAGGATCACTGAATCATGCATATGCATAGGTTTGTGATAGGTGAAATATAAAGAAGCACACAACACATAACTATAAGATAAATGAAATCAATACGAGAATACAACATAAGATAAATAAGATCCAAAAGACTAATCTTCCATTAATTAAAAAATCTCACTAAATGAGTTGTACATATAGGAGAGTGTTGAGTAACTCCACAAAATGTGGTCAATAGACACTCCAAAAAAGAATAGTAACTCTCATACCTAGAATAGCCAAGAAAGGGAGTCACTTCGTAGTCATTTGGTCAAATTGTACACCTAATAAATATTCTCCATAAAAGTAGGAGAACTCTAAGTGAGGTAAAAATAACATGATAAATAAATATGTAAAAAATTAAAAACCCCTACTCTAACAAGCCGCCACCCCCCCCCCCCCCCCCCCCCCTCCCCCGCCCCACCCGCCCATAAGCACAACTTTGGTGGGATGTGTAAAAAAATGGGTCTTGGAAACTAGGCTTGATGAGGTACCCATGTACAAAGTAATCTCTCATAAAGTAAAGAAAATGATAAAACCTGTAGAAAAAGCTCCCCCCCCCCCACCTAAAAAAAAAGAGATGCATGAAGAAGAGGCTAGAAGGCCACCACAAAAGATGATGTTACAATATCCTGAACCTCAAGAAGAGCCGTCAAGTGAAGATACTTTCCATGAAAAGTTTAGTGAAGATGTTTAATGTCTGATCTGATGTCTGGTAATAGATTAGATCAATGATGTCCTCATGAATGATCTCTCTGATGAAATGCATGTGAATCTATATGTGTTTAGTTTATTGATGTTGAACCAGATTCCTTCAAATGTGAATCATAATTTGGTTATCATAATAGATGATGGTCGGTCATCTAAACTAGATATCAAAATTTATGATAATCCCCTAAATCTAGATGGCCTCAGTGGTAGCATTGACATCCCCTCTATACTCTACCTCAGTTGATGATAAATCAGTAACATTCTGATTCTTGCTTGACCAACTAATCAAACCTGAACCAATAGAGAAACTATAACCTTAATTGGACTTGTTATTTTGAATATCACCATCCTAGTCTAAGTTAGTATAGCCAATCAATTCGATGTCAATATTAGCTCTATAGTGAATCCCAAATCTATGTGTGCCCTGAATGTAGTGCAAGATCCTTTTAGCTAATTTATAGTGAAACTCATGGGGTTCTTTCATGCATTTGGAGACATGGCCCACTGCATATGATATGTCAAGTCTGGTATGTGTTAATTAGATAAGGATACCCAAAATTTGTTGGTACAAGGTAGCATTGACTAAAGGTGAAGTATAATCCACCTCAATCTTGACTCCAAATACAAAGGGAGTTAGAGTTGGTTTAAAATTATCCATGTGAAACCAAGCAATTAGATCGAGAGTATACTTAGGCTATGCAAGAGTGATCCCTAAGTTGGACTAAGAAATCTAAATCCCAAAGAATTAATGTAACAAGCCTAATTTTATCATGGAAAATATGTCCTAAAGAGCTTTTTTCATGGCTTAAATGGATGAGGAAGAGATCCTAGTGATCAAAAGATTATCAACATAAAGAACCAAAATCAAAAGTGAATCATCCTATCATAAGAGATAGACATTTGTATTTGAATGGAATCTAGTGAATCTGTTGAAATAAATAAGGAATCCATCATGGTATACCAAGCTTGAGGGGCCTGTTTGAGGCTATAAATAGATTTCTGAAGTCTACACACAAAGGAAATATCCTCGATAAATCTTGATGGCTACTCCATATAAATCTCTTCCTCAAGTTCACCATGAATAAATTCACTCTTCACATCCATCTAATGAACATACCAATGATTGGATATATCAATAACAAGTGTGAGTTTGATAGAGTTCATTTTAGTGACTGGTGTAAAGGTCTCTATATAGTCGATGTTAGGCACCAATGAGAAACCCTTTGTAACCAACTATGCTTTAGAATTGTCAATGGAACCAACAACTACATATTAGTCTGATATATCCATCTGCATTGACCCATATTTATTCCATTAGGAATAAGTGTCAAATCCCAAGTATGATTCCTAATTAAGGAGTTATACTCCTCATGCATGGAAAAATCCTATTCATGAATACTTGATGTCTCTCAAAAGGTGTCGATCTGAGGTAGAGGCATAGAAAGCATGTGGATCACTCTAGAACTTTGAAAGTGTCTACTCATCATATGACGAATCCCCAACCCATGTGCTTACACTATGTACTTTTTACCTATCCTAAAGAGATCTAGAAGTGGATGAGTTAAGTAGATAAATATCATCTTTTGAAGTGTAGCTAGATGTGGATGAAGATGAGTCCCCATCACTATTTTTGCTATTAGAACTGAAATAAGTGTCCTCAACATCTAAAATGTGATCAAGCTGATCTAAATCATCTGAATTGAATCCAAATGAGTCCAATTAAGTGGGAGAACTATCAAGTGTTGAGTCTATGGGACTTTCCTAAAATTGAACACTTATCTCAATGAATAACTCATGTGTGGTCAGATGAATAAGGTGATACCCATTGACACCATATGGATAACCTACAATGATGTAATGTTTACTCTAAGGTTACATATCCTTGCATTTATTCTTGGTATATGAGTCATAGCTAGAAATCTAAAAACTCTTAAATGCTCAATTGTGGGTTTCCTACTGTACCAAGCTTCAAAGGGAGTTATGCCTTTTAAAGCTTTGTGGGTAACCCTATTCTGAATGTATCAAGCATAATTGATTGATTCAATCCAATATTTTGGTGTGAATTAGAGTGAATCATATAGTTATCCATCTCTTTCAAGAACCTATTATTATGTTATACAACTCTATTTTGTTGAGGACTATATAGAATTGTACACTGCAAATCAATTCCATATATTGTGTAAAAGTGCTTAAATATATTATTGACATACTCACCCCATTATCAATTCTAAGAACTTTGATGCATTTCTCAAATTATTTCTCGACAAGAACTTTAAATTATTAAAACTTATCAAAAACTTTAGATTTATACCTAAGGAAGTGGACCCATGTGTACTTTGAGAAATCATCAATAAAGGTGAGAACATATTTAGCCGTTATGAAGTATAGACTAGGAAAATACCCAAGTACATCACTATGTACTAACTCTAATTCCTGTGAATCCCTCCAAGCTCTTTGCCTTTGTCAAATTTATCTTCAGGATGCTTCCCAAGGGTATAACCCTCACAAATACCCTTAGAGAAATGGACTCTAGGTAATCTTGTGACCACTTCATTTTTTTTGAGTTGTTATAGGTAGCAATATTTGAGGTGGCCAAATTACTCATGCCATAATTTATTAACTCCATCTAAATGAGTCAACAATGTAGTTAGAGTAGAATTAGTTGTAAAATGTGATAAGGTATATAACTTGGCTTGGTAATCTGACCTATCTACTACCACTATAGAATCATTGTGAAACTCTTTGATTATGACTAAATTTGGTGAAAATTTTAATCTCATTCCCTTACTGATGTGAGTCATTTGGTACACTAATAGGATATTAGTTGAAAGTGATGAAACACTTAGAACATTTTTTAATGTTCCTCTATTCATTTCAATAGACTGTCTCAGTGCAACTTCTACTGAAGTGTCATTAGCCAAAGTGATAGAAGACATGTTACAAGTCTTTAATGAAGAAAACTCAGCTTGTGAAGATTCCATGTGGTGGGAAGCACCTGAGTCAATAACCCATGAAGAGGATGGAGCTGAAACTAATTAAATAACCTTTCCTTTTTATTTTTATTTACCTTTACCTTTACCTTTTACCTTAGAATAATCTTGAGTTGATGAATCTTGCTAGACTCAGGGACACCTATGTTATTCTTCTCTAGAAGATGAATTAGGTGATCAATTTGTTTCTTCATGCACTTGTGTTCATCATGCCCATATTTATTTAAATAGGAGCACTTAACCTTTTTTTTTTATTAGGTTTGTCATTGGAAGAGGATGTTTTAGTGGTTATTTTGGTAGAGGTTTATTCTTTCTTATTCTCTTAATCCGTGTTATTTTTCTTCTTCTCTTTGTTTGAAGCCTTATGTCTCCCATTCCTAGAAATTAAGGTTTGAGGTTTTGAGGACTTCAATGTGTCCATATGTATTAACTTATCATGCTCCCAACTTAAGTCAACAATAAAGTCATCTAAAGAAATAATCTTCAATGTAGTTTCTAGAGAGATTTTAATGGAATGGAAGGTAGAGACAAAGAATAATTTGGACCTAGTTTTGAGAGTATAAAATAATATGTTGTTCATATTTCTTCTCTATCCCATATCCTTTTGACTACAATATTAATGACTTAAACTTACGGAAGAAATTATTAATGGTGTCAAAATTGATAAGACTCAAACTAATGAGTTTGTTTTATATTTCATGCCCTTTAATAACATCTAGCTTCCTAAAAATATTTTCCAAAGTGGTCCAGACTTCATTAGGAGTTTTATTAGACTCTACATGAAAGAGAAGATCAAGAGAAACTGATAGACATAACAACCCATAAGATTCATCACAATAGTTGTACCACTTGATTTTTTCTATTTATGTATTAAGATTATTTTCATTTCCCATTGTAATATGATGTAAACCCTTTCTTCTTAGTATAACTTGGATTTTGGTTTTTTATTCATAATATTTAAATGGTGTTAGAGGATTAATTGAACTTTTATCCATTGCGCATAAATGAAGTTTGTTGTGGTTTGTAGTTTTAGTTATTGAATAAAAAATAATTAAAAACATAATGAAAGAGTGACTTAGACACAATACACCCCCAAAAATATGAAATGGTGAATCTCCCTAATGTTACAAATAATACATGCTCAAAAGACATCAGGCACAACCAAGAGTGTGTCTTGAGAAATTAGTACAAGTGTCATAAAAGATAGAATTTAAAAATCAAAGGGACATTAGGCTCAACCAAGAGTGCCTCCAAGAAAGGTAAGTACAAAGTGAGTAAGAGAGAAAATTATTGTTTTGAATGTAAGGGGGTTTGGCCACCTACCAAATTAGACCTCACCCTCTAATCTTCATCTAGTGAAAATATGAAGAGTTTTTATAACAATAAAAATTTCCCCAAATATATTTCTCCAAAATATATAGTTTTTATAAAAAATAATCAAAAAAATATCCCACTCATTTTTTATTAAAAACTACACCTGCCATTCTAAAATACTTATCATAACATGTCAATATTAATGTTTTATTGACATTAATTTGTGACATAAGCTTCTAATAACTTGGTATAGTTTTTTAAAAACTTAACAAACCACCATTTTTAAATAATTTAAACCACATACAAGTGGAATAAAAAAAATTCTAAAAAAAACTTTTGCCTCTATAAATATGGGTCAAAACCACAAGTGGTTTTGAAAAAACATGAATTGGCAAGTGAGGAGGTTTTAAGCAAAGAAAATGGTGTATACCAAAATGGTGATAGTTGGAAGCTTTTTAGGGCCATGATTGATGGAGGAGACTGTGAATTGACATGGCCTATGGAGAAACCCTTTAATCATGGTTAGGAGTGTGGCAGGATGCTAAACTAGGTACATACCCCTTTTTGTTTGGTAAAAACCACATTGAAATAAGGTTATGAAACCACAGGTTTGGCATGCATAGGATGGTGGATATTTCTAGTGCTAAGGAACCAAGGTAAATTGCCTAAATTATGTTAGATATGCTAATGGTTGTGTGAAGGTAGAGCGAGGAAAATTCTATATGTAGGAGACACGATGTTATCACCAAATACATCTAAGTTGGTTAGGCTGGACTAGATAATTCTTTGCCCATCCCATTATAGGGATATGAAGACAAAATCCGTCATGATACCAAAGTTGAGTGTGTTGTTACATATACAAAAATGATGTATCTATGACATGGGTGTGCAAATAAAGTCACCAGTAGCTCAGATCTTTACATTGACCATTCATAAACCAGATCTATAAAAAAACTTAGAGACCAATACATAATAAACTCATAATTTCAAATAAAATATCCCCTACAATTTTTTAGGTTTTTTATATTTCAAAAAAACACCTAATTTTTTACAAACCCTTTAAAAAATGCCTCATAATACACTAAAATAATATTAATTTTTTAAAATAAAGCTTACAATATAAAACCAGACACACGATTATCAGGTGGTACTCTGATACCACATTTGAATTATGGTTGAGATCACCAAATCATGTATATTGATATGTTCATGATAGGTGTAAGACAAATAAGCAAACAACACACAACTGTGAGGTAAATAAAATTAATATAAGAATATAACATAAGATAAATATGAGCTAAAATACCAATATTCCATTAATTGAAAAAGATCACTAAATGATATGTACATATAAGAGAGAGTTGAGTAATTCCTCTAAAAAATTTGGTCAATAGACCCTTATAATATAATAGTAACTCTTCCACAAAAGGTAGTCAATAGAACCAAGAATAGAGGAGCAACTCCCATACCCAGAATAACTAGTTAAGGGATTTACTTCCTAGTCATCTGGTTAAACTGTACACCTAAGCAAGCTTCTCCATGAAAGTATGAAAATCCAAGTAAAGGAAGGAAAACACATAATAATTAAATATGAGAAAAATATATAATCCCTACTTTAACACAATTATGTCATGCTATTTACTATTTTTATTTATAGAGTATATTCCTAGCTTATGTGTATTATTGTGTATCACAATTTTTTTAATTTAAAAATGTTTATTGATGCTCAAAATTTTCCCTTAATTATTTTATCATATAATGTTAGCATTATTTTAAATTTATTGGGATGTATATTATGATGATAATGTTTTATTTTCATGTGTTGTTACCCCCTGATAATGATAGATTTGCATCCATCCCCTGTATAGACATATCTTGTATGAATGTGGGAATTTACAAGTGTATGATGATTTATTATGAGGTTGACCATGATAAAAAAAGGAGGTCCAAAGAAAAATATATAATATTTGATCCTAATCATCCTCAACCTAAAGGTTGGACTAACTAAGACATCCCTCTTAATCTCCCTCAACCTCCCAGGCTTAGATTATAAGCTAATTAATATTGTTATATTTTATATTAACTCAAGAACACTCAAGCAAAGATATCCATTTTAAAATTACTTATGATGTCTATTTTTTTTAATATAATATTTTTAATGTATTAAAAATCACTACATTTCCTAATGATACTAAACCTTCTCATGTGGCTTCTATTGTTAGATCTTTGAGAGATAGTGAGAAATGTATTACCTTCAAGTGTGATGAATTACCTCCAAAATACATTTTGGATCAAAATTTTCCATTGCATATTCAAGTTATAAAAAAAATATTAGGGATCAAAATAATATTGGTAGATAATGGTTCAAGACTAAACCTTTCTAGTGAGTCAATTCTTATGCAGCTTAGAATTGGAAGACAGACCCTTAAAAACTTAGAAATGATCATTAATGTTTATTATATTCAACTAAAATGGTATTTTGAAAAAAATAAAGTATATATATCCCTTGGACCTAAATTTATGGCCACATAAAGTTAATTAATACCTAATGATGTGACCTATAACATTTTACTTGGGATACCATAAATTCATGATGTGGGAGTTGTCCCATCCATGTTTCATAAATTATTGCAGTTATTACATGAGGGAGTGATATATACATGTCTTGTAGATGACATACAATTCAAGTTTTCTAAAATGGTAAAGTATCATGATATTATTGGGCCACATTTGATTAAGACTCAACAACCATCATGGCACCTCAACAAGTTATTACAATAGATCAAATGGCAACCTCAAAATGGGGTGAGTATATTAAAACTCAAGAAGATGGTACTGATTATAATGTTAATATAGATGATAAACTATCGAAGCTCATTTTTACACCAATTGGCCCTGGGGAATATAAAGATGGCATAAGTGTATTAAACATTGGAACACTCTATATTACCCCTCAAGATAAGACCAATTCAACCATCACTGACTGTTGAAAAATAACCAAAATGTGATAAATATAAAGGGATTATTATAGATGACTATTTTAATACAAATAAGCAAAGAAAAGTTCCTATCTTTGTTCAAACCAATTTTAAAAAGTATGGATTTGGATAAAAATATTCACAAAAAATAGGTTATAATGGTAAACTCTTAGGCAAACATGAGCAAGTAATAAAAGATCATATTCCTCCAAGTTCTCATAAATATAAAAATGTATCAAATATATTGAGGATGATGAAATTCAAGATATACCCTTTACAATGGATAATGGTTACTTAGAAGCTCATAATCATGAAATTATTATCATAGACAAATCTCTTCATAGTAAATTTACAAAATACATACATAATCATTCACAAAAAATGGAAAACTTAATACACACCTTAGATCAATCATTTAAATCTCAACAAAGAGGATTACAAGTTATATATCCTAAGATAATTGATTGTGTAACTTCATGTGAGATTCCTTACCTTGATACATTTTACAATGAAAAAACCATATAGGAATATATGAGAACTAATGTGGATTTATTAAAAAAACATCAAAAGCATATTTTCCCTTTTAAATTGAGCAATCATGTTTTTCTGGGGGGAAGTGATCCCTTGTATAGTGATAATGAAGCTACATTATATAGCTTGCGTACATCACCTACTATTTCACCCTAATTTTTTATAGGTGAATTACCAACAAAAATAAGGTAAATTTATTTCATAAGGAAGATATATCATTCAAAATTTAAAAAAAATACTTTCAAATTTTTCATAGTGGATAAAAATCATAAACATGCCAATTTTGAATTTTGAAAACAAGCAATAGACAATATGGAAAGTAAAAGAGTTGGAAATTTTTTACCTTGATGAATTATGTATTTTTGAATACATAATTGACTTTTGAAAACTTGTAACTCATACTATGCCAAATCTGAGTGTCTTAATATGTAGGGATGAGATCAGCTTTGTGGTCATTTGTGCCCTAGATGGGATCAATATTGACATGTTTTGACTATAATTTGTGTCCTCTCACATCATTCATGTCCTGTGATACTTTATATCTTTTGTAACTTTATATGTTGCTTCACCATTAGATGTCATACTTACCATTGCAAAATTGATGGAAAGAAATGTTTTTTTTTCTCTTCAATTTTGCTTGACCTAGTTTTCCACAAGGTGTTAAAAAAATAAGGGAAGAAATAATTGGGTTAGGTAACTATAAATACATTAAAAGTATGTATAACATGCGATAGTTAGACCCTTAAAAGTCTATGTGTAGTGCTAATGGAATATTAAAGGAATAAGTTTCACCTTCTCTCCCTTAATGTGTGATGCAACTACATACACATTCCCCCATGCCAATTTTGGTATAAGATAATGGTGCAAGTCCTTGAGCAGAGATAAATCAATGTAGAGTGTGTCTACACTTAAAATGAATAACAATAAATTGGAAACTTACTTGGAGTCTCTTGAATTGAGAAATCTTGGATATTCTATGTATTAGATGGATGTTTAAAATTATCATAGATTATTTGTATGTATAGGCTTCTCATGTTTCAAATTAAAGACCTAATAGCACACAAATTTTGATAAAATAAATGACAAAAAAAAGGATCCAAACATGAAAAGGACATGACTACTAGCACAAGGGCCAAAAAAATAAAAAGAGGTAGGATTGACAAGCCCCTTGTTCCTACCCAAAGTAGGAACAACGAATTGTTATTCCCATCCCATAAGAATAAGCAAGCATAAACCAATAGATTAGAGAGAAAAAAATCTCATGAGCACAAAAAAATATGATAGAATGATATACAAAATAAAATAGGACCACAATATTGCACAAAAAATAAGGAGAAAGATAAAAAGTGCTAATAAGTCCCTCGTTCAAGGTGATTGTTGTTGTGTGTCATTTTCACACTTGATGTGAATTACACCTTAGGTAGTTTTAGTACAAGTAAGAGGAGGGGGAGTCCAATTAAGGCTTACCTTTATCTCTCATGTTGCAGGGGTAAAACCATTCATGGCCACACATGCACATTTCATCAAAAATGAGGTAAGTGGGGCTATAATGCTACCATAATTTTTGACAAACCTATGATACTAATGAGTTAGCCACATAAATCCTTAAAGGTTATTTAGGGTCTTGGGAACCTACCACTCCATCATCACTTGGATTTTTTTTAATCAAATTTCACTCCTTCATGTGAAACATTATGACCCAAGTACTACTCCTCTTGGACACCAAAAACACATTTGAAAGGTTTGGCATAAAGTACCTATTTCACATGCTTCAAATGGTCATCCTAATTTTTTTTGTAGATGACAATATCATCAAAAAACATTAATACAAACTTTCTCAAAAATGGCCTAAAAATAGTATTCATCAAATTCTAAAGTTTAGATGGTGCATTTGTAAGGCAAAAAGGCATGACCATAAATTAATAATGGCATTCATGAGTTCTAAAATATATTTTAGGTATGTTCTCATTTCAGATTCAAATATATTGATACATATAATTAAGATCTAACTTGGTAAAATAAATATCACCATGTAATTCATCTAAAAAATCATCAATTACTATAATAGGAAACTTATCTTTGATGGTGTACTTATTGAATTCTCTATATCTTGGGTAAATCCTCCAAGTGTCATCCTTATTCTACACCATGACCATTGGGGAGGAATATTCACTTCAACCATGTCAGATGATTCCTGCCTCCAACATATCATCCATATTTTCAATTTCACTCTTCTAGGCATAGATATACTTTTTGGGTATGATGTTGGGTGGTGTACTTACCATAATGAGCCTAATGGCATGATCATTCACATGGATTAGAGGAAGTATTTTTGGCATGTCACCAAAAACAACATAATGGTCATCTCATACCCTTTTTAAATCAAGATGTGTAGACTCCTCAGTGAGTCAAATCTCTATGGAAAATAAGCATGCCACAAATCCCTCAACCTTTTCTAAGAATCTTCATCATCTAGTGGGAAATAACCAATCGTGGAGATTTAGCCTATAATCCACATAGTTCAAAGGTCTTACCTTCTGAATAAAACCTCATAAATAGTTCCTAGAAATTCATTTAAATAGTGCCCAAAGTGGTGAGACACTACACTCACAAAATAATGTCAACTCCTCCCATGGGAATAACAAACATAGGGGAATCTAACAAGTAGTCTCCCATAGAGAACTTAATTCTATGGAATTTTTTAGAATAGTTAATAGTACACCATCTACAATCATGACCTAAAAATATAGATCTAGGTAAATAAAATAGTTTAAATGAGTAGCCAACTTATTTTTGATGAAGTTAGGTGTAATCCTAGAGTCAATTAATACAGTCACATTCTATTTCTTTAGGAAACCCACCACCTTAAGATTTTGAGGAGCACTAATGCTTGAAAGTGCATGACAAGAAATGGTAGGTTGAGAATGTTTAGATTCATCCTCAAGTTATTCTAAACCTAACCATGAATCCTCATCGTCATCTTCCTCCTCATTGGCACCTTCAATCTAAAATAACTTATTTTTAACACATCGATTTTATTTTCTCCATTTTTTATCGCATCCAAAACATAAACCTTTTGCATGATTTTCTTCAATTTACTAAGGTTTCAATTGGGTAGGTTGTATAAATTATGGTGATGGGAAGGTGTGCTCATGAACATTAGTGAAAGGTCTTCATTTTATAAACTCTTTTTACTCATCTAGATGTGCCCTTGGTATGGCTTTAGATACATTATTAAGATGAAAAATGAAAACCTCCAATTGGTTATCTTTGAGGCCACCCAAAAATAGGTCAGTTAGATTTTCCTCAGTGATGTCTACCACATGTAAGGAGAGATTTTAAAAGTGATGAATGTAATTCTTTATATTCCTAGTTTGGTACAACTTGGATAGGTGGCTAAAGTACTTTTCTGAGACATTGTTATGATAGTGGAGTTGCAGCCCTTCAAAAAAAAAAAACTAGGAAACCAATAGAGCCTTATTTTTATTTTGAGAACACACTAGCAATACCAAATAAACCACTAAGGTTTTAGATACAAAGAGGCAATGGCCACATTTTATGAATTGGGAGTCTGATGTAGATCAAATAAATCTTCAATTTGAGTAATCCATGTGAGTGGGGATCATTACCATCAAACTTTAATAAGTCCAATTTTGGAAATAATGATTTCGTACCATGGTTGGCATTGTGATTTTTTGGAGGAGAAGAACTAAATTAGAGTGGTGGAGGGTTATTTTACAATTTTTGAGCTAAAAAGTTGTCCAATTACCCAATGATTTGTTACAATTGATCTTGGGAGATATTTAGGTCCCCTTTCAACCAAAAAAATCATTACAAAAATTTGATCAAATCAAAGCTCTTATATCACTTGTAATGAAATTACTTAGATGATTTGTAACAATATAATTATATATCATAGAATTAAGAGCAAAATAAAAAGATCTCTAATAATAATTAGTGAAAGAGCAGAATACTTGAATATTATGATTGAGACACTTCAAGGGGGAAACCTCCAAAAAAATGCAATAAGAATAGAATTAATAATATGATGATAAAATACTAACCACTACCTCCTATATATACTCTACTCAGCCATGGTTATTCCATAGGTCATCCATACTAAGAACACCAAGAAATGCAACAAGATAATATGAAGGTGTGTAAGCCACAAGTCAGCCACACATATCCCTAGATGCACTATAGGCTAAGGGAATATCACAAATTTAGTGTGGTATTTATCTTCACATGTGACAAGGGTTAGGTGCACCCAGGGAATTCTTTCACCTTTCTCTATACCAATAAACATCTCCCATTCACCTCTTATTTTTTTTATAAATGTAACCTTTGTGTCATTTATAGTTAATCAATTAGTCAATTAAATAATTTGGATCATACTATGAATTTGATCTTGTATAGATGTATCCATTTAGGGGAATTGAGGATCACTCCTTGATCATCGTTATTACTATGCAACATTCTAATGTTTGCATATTTCTTCATTGTATATCCCTTTATTTATATTAATACATTTTTTATTATTGGTGAAATCTCTCATTTAAGTACTTGTTTTTAGATGTCATATTACATGCATAGTTTTATTGGGTCCTCCTCTTTCTTGACATGGTTTTATATCTTTCTTTCATGTCCCATCTCTTATTGTCTCAGATCTAGTTTTTCTTTTGGTTGGATTCACATTCATGTTGTAGATTTGCATGTGGAAGAAATTTATTGAAGATTTTTACATCACTTTCTATTTTTGAGTGTTTTTGGTGTCAATAAAACATTTTGATTGCATTTAGAGTTCCATAGAAAGTGAGACATGAATTTTGTTTCACATAAATCAGACACTATGAGCTCATTTGGCAAACATGTCAAATTTAAGGGTTTTGCAAGTAAATATTCCCTTTTTTATATTTTTGGGGCATCCTAGAGAAAATATGACATTTACCTTGTGCCTAAAGCATAAAAACCCATAGGGGAACCTCTTTCTCAATATTTTTGGTTTTCATTTGTTAATTTTGGGTGCATTTCAATTTTTGAAGAGTTAGGACACAGTGGAATTTATGGAAATATTTTACATTATTATACAAAAAAATGGATTGATACTATATTTTTAATTTTTTTCATTTTAATATATTTTTGGAAAGTCTAAGAACTCAAAAAATGGACTTATGGTGCTCATATGGCGTGTATTTGAAGTTTAAGAGTTGTACATGGAAGAGGCCCTAGGTCTACAACACTATTCAAACCACCACCTATGCCATGTGACCAGTGCTATCTATTAGTAGTTATAGTTAGTGTTAAACACCTAGTCACACATATGACCAATAACTTTGAATGTTTATCCCCCAAGGGCTTAACCTTTCCCTTTAAGCCCTTATTTTTAAGTATTTGTGCTCTAGAGCTAATATGTTTTGATCTGGGAAGCTTGGGAGGGGGATTTTTTTCAAATTGCCTAATTTTTTTAGATATATGTAGTGGTGGGGTTGTTTTTACATTTTTATAAACCAATTTTCTAAAATGTATAGTTTTTCCCCTATTGTGCTGACTAGTTCTTATTTTTTGAATCTTATAGAGTTAATAACTTTTGAATAGTAACTCAGATTAATTTGTTATTATTTTTTAAAGTGTTTTTTTTTCACCCTTCATAATATCAATATTTTTTTATTATGATGTTATCTCATATATATATATATATATATATATATATATATATATATATATATATCAAAGTGGCTTATTTTTAAATTGTAAATCATCTTATTTTATACACTTAGTATAGGTACCACTTCATTTTCAAAGGGGATCACTTCTTACTAATTCATATATCTCCTAGGTGGGATTTTCAAATATATATTTTACTCTCACTAATTTAAAAAGTGCCATGGGGTGTTTTTTTGTCTCAGTGTTTTTTACCTTCATGTATGTGTGTGTCTTATTGCACACCCTTTTCTCATATTAGTTATTGTGTCTTTCATGTGGCATATTGGGCATTCTACTTGAGAATTTATCTATGTTTTTTCATGGCCTTAGTTCACCTTCATAGTCATTTTTGTTGTGTTTTTTGCACACCTACCACATTGACACACTTTGTGATATCTTGATTGAAATAGTTGTATTTTCTTCACTTCCTAGTCATCATTATGGGGAGGTGTTCCATACTAAATTATGATTTTTGAGGGTAATTCTTCATTTTTTTCATTGAGTATGTTATGTATTCCATTTTTTCATACATACTATGTAGATTTAATATCTTGTAACTCACACATTTTAGTGAGATGGAATAGTTACCATATAGATGATCTTGTAAGTATCTTGTTCATATAAGCTACTTATTTTTATCTATCTTCAATTTTATAAGTGATATTTTTTCATCTTGGAACATGTTGTTTCCTTAACCATGCCTTCATATTTTTTATATAGCAGTGATTAGTATTAAATATTCCACTTATCTAGTTCACTATGTTGAATTAAGGAGTAGTAATTATTCAAATTTATGCATATATTTTCTTATGCTTATGAGGGATAGACTTAGTACTATAACATGATAATATATATTGGCCACAATTATTATCACTTTTATTATTTTCTTCATTCCTCAACATCTTACTCATTCAATTGGAGAATTCATCATATTCACCAGTTATATTTAGTATAGTAGTCATATAAAATAACAGTTTCATTATTTTTTTGTTCTTTCATTATACATGGGTACCTCATCAAGATTTGCTTCCATGACCCACATTTATGAATTTAATACTTTATTCTATTTAACCACATCACCTAAGCTAATCTTTGGGACAAAGATGTTGGTGTATATTATATTCACACTTGATGTGAAGTACATCTTAGATAATTTTGTTATCTAAGTTGATACATTGTGTGCATATTATGTACATTTAGTGTGATAATTATCCTCACATGTGTGAGAATGGATATGTACCTATGGAATGCTTCCAAATTTTAATCCACTAATAAACATCTCACACTCACCTCTTATCCTTCCTATATAAGGAACTTGTGTGTCGTTTATAGTTTATCAATTAGTCAATTCAGTAACTTAGAACATATAATGAAGTTGAGTTGGTAAATATGTAGTCATTTAGGAGAACCAAGGATCACTCTTTGATCTTTGGTGTTATTTGAAAACATAATATTATTTTAAAAATTCCTCATTGTATATCCTTATGTTTAGTTTATTGTATTTATGTTATTGGTGAAATATCTTGTCTAAGTCCTTGTATCAAAATTGGGTATCCATATAATGCCCCTAATTTGATTTGCGTATGTGAGTGATGCATACATTTTTCAAAATAAAATGATACATAATTTAAGTGTGTACCTTGAATTACCATAGGGGAATGAGGAAGAATATTTTTATCATGTATCCATATACACCTTTTTCATTTTTCAAACTTTACCAAGCCTATCAATAATGGCCATTTTCCAACAAGTAATCAATGTCATATGTGTTTCTTATACTTAATTAAAAATTTGAAATTAAACTTGAATTGAAATTAAAATCAAAATTGGAATTTGAATTGAGCATATAAGTGAATACACATGCTTTGTATGCAAACTAAATGTTGTAATCACTTAAAAACCAATGTCATTATTCTACTTATTTTGATTGAAAATGTTTCTGATAAATGTTAAACATAACCACCACTTTTATGGGAGTTTTTAAAACCCTCTTCCTACATATTGATCAAGGAATTAGATAATTTTTTGGTCTAAATAAAGTTTCTTAAACTTTATTATTCTCCATATAGTTTCCCAAACATTATTATGCTCTATGTAGAGCTGCCTAAATTTTGATTAATAGAGTTCACTTAGTAGGACCTAAAAAATACTCTTATATATGTACCCCCTTTTGATATGAGCGATTTAATATCCTATTCCTGTGATCTCTCATCTCAAAATAATAGAGTCATAAGCACCATGAGTAATAATACTACATGCATAAAACATAAGTAAATATCATAAAATATTACATGCAAAGGCCCAATGTAGGTTAAATGTAGGAGAATAATATGCCCCCAAGTGTCGTGTCACATAAGATAAATAAAATCATGTATAGATTAATAAAAAATATATTAATCTAGTGAGTATCAATGTCTAAAAATATGTCCTCATGTAAGGATCAATATATATGACACATCCTCCAATGAGGATGATAGTGATGGTGATCTAAAATAACATACACCATATCATATATAATAGGAGGGATGGACCAATGTACATGTGAGAATCATATAATATAGATAATTGTATGATAATTTTTATAGATGGATGTATTCCAATGAGGACGATAATTATGAAACAACAACATGCCCCAATGTATCCAAGTGGATGGGGACAAAGTGACATCCCCAAATGTTAATAAATTCTCAAGGTAAAAATATGTATCATGTTTAAATACCAACTATGTGTCCATGTATATGGAATACAATACCATATATGTATGAAGAATAAATGTAATAAAATTAGACACAAGTGTGTGATAAGATCCATATATATGATATATGTCAATATGGAGCTCATGAGGAGTTGATGTGGGTATCATGCCTATTTAGGTAAATGCATGTATAGATGTGATCATTGAAACTCATAGGTGAGGTGAGTATAATGATGGTGAGTATGTCCTTATTTATGCAAGATATTTCAAATGAAAAACTCATAAGAATCATTCAATTATAATGCCCCTATTGGAAATGTACAAGTCATGTACACTAATGTGTAAGATATAATCATGTCTATAGGAATTATGAGAATAATAATATGCCAAGATGTAAAATGTACATGATGAATACATTCCTTATGTGTATTAATGCAAGACACATAGGTAATGTGGCTCCATAAAGGTGATATAGTATCAATGATACTCAAGTCAAGATAATGTGTGGCATGCCCTAGTGGGCACGAAGGTATGTGTATATAAATGATTAATAATGTAATGTTAAATATCAATGTAGTGTCATATGAAATACTATTTCTATTCCCCCAAGTGTAAATATATAGATAATAGTCTCAATGATGTGATAAATACCATTAAAGTGATCCAATATATGCCAATAATATTTATAGAACAAGCTCAAAGAGATATGCAAGGATGTTTCCTCCAATAAAAAATAAAGATATGTCACATGTATGTGATGAGTATATAATAAGGCTAGGTATAATAATGACTCACAATCACAATATTATAAACATGGATGATATGATACCAAGGTGTAATATATATGCAATCTTTGATCACAAGGTATGTAGTATAAGAAGTAAGCATCCAATCTTATGCATGATATGTATCATGGTAATGTTGGAAGAGATATATATCATATCAATTATAACTAATAAATGTTCCAAGGACACATGCCAACTAAAAATTCAAGGCAAACCAATAACATACACATGCAGGCAAAGTGAAAAATAGATAAGTAAAATGTCAATGAAGTAACCTCATGAGAGGAAGAATCAAAAAGGAAATATCCAAATCTAAATGAAAAAAATGATTCAATTTCATGAATTGAACAACAATAATCATTTGATCAAGTAGAAAACCAATCACTATGTTTTACCTTACTTTGAATTATGTGATCTTAATAATGTTGAAGTTGATAAACCAATCTCACAGATCCCAATGAACACATGCAAGCAAATAAATTATCACATAAAAGAGATCAAGAGGCAAAATAATGGTGCTCTACAACCCTGAAACAAAATATGCAATAACCAAAATTAATAATTACAATAATATCAATCCTTATAAAAAGAGATCAAAACCCTAAAAGTGAGAACCCTAGGATTAATAATAAATTATTAAAGTGCCTAAGTTTAGCTTAAGTGAAATAAAGAAAAGGTGACTTAATTAATTAATCAATATGATTAAATTAATTAATTAAATAACCTATTACTCCAACACCCCCCCTTAAGATGAACTTAGGGAGAAGCTACAAAACTAAGGAAAAAATACATGAAAGTAATGATGGGTCCCAACAACTAGGCCTAATGAGGTACCCATGTACAAAAGAGTCTCTCACAAATAGAGAAAAGGAGAAAAACACGTGGGAAAAACTCCTCTCCAAAAGAGAGAACAAACCTCTTGACAAGAGAGAGAGAAAGAGTGAAGGACTAAGAAGCCTCCACAAAATATGTCCCAAAATAATAGGAACATGAAAAAATCCATTGAAGCATGAAGAAGATGCAAACACTATTGAAAATTGATAGCTATAGTGATGAAAGAAGAACTTCCTCCAAAAAAAGATGAAGATCAGGATCAAGAAGACAAAAATCTGTATGAGTGCCCCCAATGACACTACTTGAATCAGATGGCAAACAAAGGCAAAACATTTGGAACTCAAAGATACAAATGGCACATGTACCAAAAGTCTGAAGAATTGATCAAGAAAAAATAGG
Source organism: Torreya grandis (assembly GCA_037957365.1). Lineage (NCBI taxonomy): Eukaryota > Viridiplantae > Streptophyta > Pinopsida > Cupressales > Taxaceae > Torreya > Torreya grandis. The sequence goes on along the minus strand of JARHVA010000398.1, from coordinate 3,535,979 downwards.
TCACCTCCATAAAAGGAATGCAAGAGTGTCCATATGGTAAATGCTCCATCTCACTAAAATGCATGGGTAACCAACCAATGATGTACCACTACATCTGCCTAGTACATAATAATAAATACTAGATACATAACTCAATCCAATGCGAAACCAAGGAAGCATTAACACCAACAATAAATCTCTCCCCCCCCCCATAATGTGGACAAGGGAGAGCCATGATAGGTACACTGAAACTTTGTGAAAGCAAGAAGTGCATGTAAAAGAAATAAGAACATCTAAATGTGCAAACATGAAAGTACTATCAAATAAAAGGGTGTGCCAACCAAGGCACACATGCATGACAAAGGTGTGATGGAAAAATAAAAGGAAAACAACAACTCCCCATGGCACTTTATATCATAGTACGAGTATAATCAGGTTCAAAATGATATCCAAGATCTCAAGAATACAGGTACAATGTTGAGGCACTTTATTTCAATGTGTTTACATATAAGAAGTGCTTCTAATGGAAGCTCACAATGTCTAAAAAGCATCACATATAGAAAAAACTATGATATCTCCTCAAATAAATTAGATCAGAGATCAACAATCAAAATATGTATTAATGTTGATAAATGAATCCCAAAAAAACAAACATAACTTCTCCAGGTGCCAAAATGTCTAGAATATCAAATATAAACCATAAAAATAAAAAATTTAATAAAGAATACCTCATAAATTTTTTGATGAAAAAATATATAAATTTGGAAAGATCATTAGAATACCTTTCTAACACCTATTCATTTTCAAAAAATGGAGTATGTATCCAGAAGTTATGCCCCAAAAAGTGCAAAAAAATGATCTGAATTTGAATGGTAATAAATTCATAAAAAAATAAAAACCATGAATAAATACCTACACGACTAGATAGGTCTCAGAGCCAGCTTTTTGATGATATTTCATTTTCAAAAATATGAGTTCATATGCAAAAGTTATGGCCAAAATACCAAAACTACTCCAAAAAGGGTTTGGGGTGAACCCTGGTGGTTATGCTAACTACTAGCATTAACCTCTAGTAGTTAACAGATGGTGGCACCTGTGCACACTATTTTTTTCTTGGATTTTGTGTCATACCAGGCGTACAACCCATAAATGAAAAAAATTGCCACCTAGAGTCACTATCTCTGATTTCAATAATTTTATAGTCAATTTTAGGGTTTTTGGGTGATCTGAACGCGATGGTGAGGTCCATTTGGGATGAAAATGCTCCAAAATTGTAGGTACCCTCTAGATCTGGAAACCCTCTCAAACTTTAAAATTTCATAAATTAGGAACCATATAACTAAAATTGATGAAACAAATGTCAATATTGACTATTTAAGACCTTGTGGATACAATGGTGAGGTCCAAATTGAATCAAGATGCACTAAAATGTTCATTTAAATAAATATACCTAAAAAATGAATACGAAGCTATAAATCTAGAGCTCTAATATCATGTTGAAGTTGATAAACCAACTTCACAGATCCTAATGAACACTTGCAAGAAAATAACATGTCACATAAAGGAGATCAAGAGGCATAATAATCATGCTCTGTAACCCTGAAGCAAAATATGCAATAACCAAAATTAATAATTACAATAAGATCAATCCTTATAAAATGAGATCAAAACCCTAAAAGTGAGAACCCTAAGATTAATAACAAATTATTAAAGTGCCTAAGTTTAGCTTAAGTGAAATAAAGTAAAGGTGACTTAATTAATTAATCAATATGATTAAATTAATTACATAAATAACCTATTAATCCAACAAATAATATGTAAATTTGAATTAATTCATATTATATGAAACACATCAATAAAAATGAATCTAAATTTAAAAGGCAAAATATGATTTGATAATTGCACTTTATATAAATAGAAAAGACTTAATGGAATAAGATAGCATTTCCTTATTGTGTATGTGTGATATTGAATACAAGTTGAATAAATGGTAGGAAATTGGATCAAGAGTCAATTGGAATAAGAACTATCTCTTTGGATGCACCTGTATAAAATAGTCAAACTCTAGGCAATATCAATTAACACTAATGTCTAGTACATACTAGATTTATATTAGTGGGTTTTGCTTCTATTTTTTGTACATGTTATTTCACTTGATTTTAAACCATCTCTATGTACATTATTTGGTATATATTTGTGCATGTGATTCCATAGACCTTTCTCCTTCTCTTTGAAAATCTAGGTCCACTTTTGACACTAGTTTTATGCCTAAAATTAGGGGGAAATGGTGGGTTGACTTGACCCCATCCACTCCCAAATAAATGACCTAAAATATGATTTTGAATTTTAAAAGTGACTATTGATTGGTCTAGGATGACTCCATTAAGTTTGAACAAATCTAAAATTCTAAATTAGTTCAAGTGTGATGGATTCATCTAAGAAACAAGAATATTAATATTATGATGTAAAGATAGTTTGAATATGATTTTGAGTAGGTTATACACATACTAGGGAATTCATGTAGGTAAATGTTATAAAATTGGGAGGTTAGACCAATGGAAAGCATGCAAATGTGAGAGAAGGGTCAATAATAGCCATATGTATATGCACAAGTCATTTAAGGTTAATCTTGGTCAATATTAACATTTCCAAGTATATAATACCATACTTTACTATCCACAAATTCCCCCATTTTATTCTAGTATTAAAATTTAATACAATGCTAAATCAAAAGGATAATTAGATGCACCTGAGTGTGTACAACACACTTTGTCTTCAGGAGGAGGCTTTGAATGTGAAACTTTATCCAAGCAACCTACAATTAATATGCAACAATAAATGTCCATATATGAATTATGAAATTTAAAAAGAATTTGAAATTTTTAAAACTTAAATATCAAAGGATGAATACACCTGTAAGGGGGTGAACCATGTTGACCTATGACATGTCATTGGAGATAATAGTTCCTTGTTTAAGTATTAGAGAATTGTTCTTCCTTGCTAAATAACTTGGAGAATTTGGAGTGATCACACCCCAAATTTATGTACTAAGTAAATGCCATGGGTTGTGAAGATAAATGTTCGAACCCTTATTAAAGATGGAATAGTGCCTAGGTTGTTAAGGGTGCATAATCTCAAATACACTACTCATGTAACTGGTCTTGAACCCAGAGATGAAATGTGGAAACAACATATTGGGATTTAAATTTAATGCCTAGGCCATTGAGGGTAATGAACCTCAATTATATTAATCATTTAATTGAATCAATCACTACATATAAACTTATAGATTCAAAGTGTTCTCATCTAGGTACAATTGATTCCATAATAGAAAACTATAATGGTGTGTATGTGCATGAACAATGTCCATTATCCATAATATTATCCAATCAATGTCAACATGATATGTAATGTTATACATTTATATCTAAATTATCCCATATTTGAAATCATGTAACTCATGTTCTTATGAAATGGTGTGCATATGCATGACATATACCCCTAAAATCTGTCTCAATCTATAAATATCTAAATACCTATAACCCTATATAATGTGTGCATATGCATGGTATATTCCCCAAAAATCTATTTGAATATATAAATATCTAAAAATATATAAATTTTATTCCTATAATATGTGTTTGAATCTACTTCATTCATGGGGAAAGAGTAAACAATCAAATGAATAGATATCCAAAAGGTCCCCTCCCTAATAAGGTTGGTTAAAAATGAACTTTAAAGGTGCCTCCAAAGGGAACCCAAGGAAATTAGGTGACTGTTGTATCCTGAGAGACCATTTAGGATCATTTATAAAAACATCTTTTTCTTACCTTCCCACAACTATAAAAAAATCAAGTAGAATGCCAAAACTCACACAAGACCTACAATTAGCATATTCAAGGGGATTGACTAAGATTGAAATTGAATGGGATTCACAACTCATGATATCAGCTCTAAAAAATAATGCAATTTCAAATTATAAACTAGGTACAATTCTTAGGACTATGTTCTCACTAAATTTGAGGAGACCAAGTTCAACCAATATTTCCAAGAAACAAATGGTGTAGTGGATCATTTGGAAAACCTAGGAGTTAAACTATAAATCTTCAATCTAATGGAAAACATTCATCTTCCTAATTTCTAAGGGTTTTGAGATATCATTAAAAAAGAGGATAATCCTCATTATAATCATTAGTCATATGCTACTTGGCCTCATTATGAAATAATAATATACCACCTTCCCACATCACTCAACATGCTTCATCTCATTCGACCTCTGCATATATGGTAAAAAAATTATTACTCTTGCTCCATCCATAATTTTTTGATGCATTCATTCCATCCCCCATTATTTATTTGCATTTGGATCTTCTTTAATTCCCACCCAACTTTAATGATGACTCATAAACAATCCTTTGTTTCTTCCCAAGACTTACCTCCCACCAAAGCTATGATATATTATGAGGGCCTAAGAAAATTTATTCCTACACATGAATCACTCATATATAGTCCACCATTCACTCATAGTTAATTATTTTACCTCCGTAAGCTTGACTGAAGATATCATTTATGCTCTTATGCTTGTGGTGCCTAATTTATCTACCTTTAATTACACCATTGAAAGAGAATTCCCCACCAATTCCTACTACAAGATAGAGAAACTAAAATATATTTGGAATCTATATCAACTGCATAAATAAATTGGGAAAGGAACTATAACTAAGAGAAATGGAATAAAAATGATATAGTGAAGGTATTTAAACTTAGGTGTGATGCAAATAATAATAATTCATAGTAGAAGGTATAGCTGGAGTCACCTCTCATCCTTGACTATATAGACACATTGGAGGAAATATGGAATCCTAGTTTCTTTCTCATACTCTATCACCCACCAAGCATGGAAGGAAATCTAAGCTGCATAACCCATTTTCTCCCTCATATTCAAACTATAACTATTTCAAACAAAAAAATATGCAATAAAAATTACATGATTAGGAGTGTTGACAAACTTATTGATTAAAATTCATAAAGGACACCTATTAGGAAAGCCAAGCATTCAAGAAATTCTAACTAGGCCACAACTTATTATAGAATAAATCATATCCAAATAGGACATATTTATAACCTTTGCATAAGAAATTTCTTGGGTCCTCAATACACATAAAAATCTTGGTGAATAATACAAAATGATTCAAGCCTTCTATGATAAGTACCTACTCAATGAAGAAACATAGTTCAATTCTAGAATTCTGTTTACTCTATATTGTTGTATTCTCCTCTAGCATACTCCTTTCCCTTCTTCTATCTCTACTCTTATTTTTATGGTCAATTGTGATGGTATATGAAACCTATGTAATCAAAAACATTCAATTTTTCAAGGGTGATGGACCCAATAGATCCAAATTTTACTTATCTAAAAAAATGTGTGTTTGAATCTAAAAATATTTATCCCAATCTATAGATATTTATCCCATATTCTAAACCAAATGAATAATATGAACCATTCTTAACTCTCTGAATCATGTAATACATGCCAAAAACTAAAATTTGTATCCATGGAACCTTGAATCTTTATTAAAAGCCCAATACTATGCCCCCTTTTGAGGTGAGGGATGTTTCCTATAAATTATTTATCTCAAAATTAAAGACTTCACCACATATGTTATGTAAAAATATGTAATCATTTAGAAGCATATGCTTACAAGTGGAGAATATGTCATCATATTAATGAACAAATTATCAAAGCATATATGAAACATTTAGTATAAGGCTTTAAAATGTCATGTCAAGACAAATATAACAATTAAGGTGCATGTTATGAATCATGTCACCATAAATAATAAGAAAAAAGTACATTAAATATATCATGACGATACAAATATGAAAAACTCAAAAAAATTGGCAAGACCAATAGACAATATTAGATTTTTCCACTCATAAGCACACAATGTCATGGCCATGATGCATACAATAAAAAACATGCAATAACACTTAATGTCAAGGCTAAGGTCCACACACAATAAAAAACCAAACATTACACAAGACAAGGGCCACAACTAAAAGACAATAAAATGTCACACAAGGCCAAGGGCTAACAAAGCATAATCAATGATTAACCCATGAAATGAAATAGTAATAATGAAGCATAAAAAAAATTAAGTAACCTATGCTATTAATCTATGTCAAAATCACATTATAGCAAAGTGTCATATCCATAAAATGTAGCAATATGAAAAATATAATCAAGAACAAGACATGTGTAATCAATCGATGTTGCTCAACATGATAAATGGAAAGATCATATAATTATATAACTTATACCAATGTAACCTATGAAATGAGATGGCCCTAACATTGACATGGCTCATGTGTATAGGAAGGAATGTCCTATATCTATGCATCTAATTATCATGTATAACCTGCATGTCCTAAATCACACTCATATATACTATCAAATTCATATGCATATGGAAAAGGATATGTAATCTACCAAATTTGTGATAAAAAATGTAAATGAATAATACAAACTAGCAAACATGTCGTGCTTAGGTCATAATTTTGGGATTTTCTAATATTTTGATTTTTTATATTTTTTAATTATTTTGAATGATAGTGAAGGAGACAATTAATGAAATATGCCCTTTTAAGGTCCTAGATCATGCAAAATAGGTAGTTTTTTACTTATAATAAATTGATCTTCTTATACATCTTTGACACTAGACTTAGTTGTTTGAGTTATCTTTGGTACCCATATATGCGCATTAATATGTGAGCTAGAAGAAGGTCTTATCTAAGTGATACTTTCCATAAAGGCTGTAGGGACCATTGGATTCTTTAGAGGAATGTCTTGGTATATCTCAACATTCTTAAAGATTTATCAGTAGAAGAAGATAGAGAGGGAAACCTTGTCTTTCTATTATCAGCTATACCAAATGTGATAACCCCTCTATCCACAAATTGCTCAATATTTTATCATAATTCATAATAGTTATTATCTCTATGACCATATATATGATTATAATTTAAAAATAGTATTTAAAACACTTATTCAAGGTGATATAGGGGGTGATAGTAATTAGTAGGTAAGTTTATTAATTTCTCATCGAGTAATTTATGTAAAATAACACTTGGTCAATCTTTGAAACTATCAAACTTAATTAATTGATTATTATTTGTAATAGGTGCATTAATATAAAAAGCTTGCTTATTATTAAGGACCTTAATTTGAATATTCACTTTAAGATGTGATGTGCTTGATTTATTTTAAGTAATCATTACTTTTAATGGTATGGAAGAGTTTGTATCCAAAAGTTTGACATTGTTCACTAAATTGTGATCTAAGACTTTATAGTACCAAACATACAATGATTATTATGCCTAAGTTATGCTTGAATTTAAAAGGTTTACCTTAATAGTGACTTTATCATATGAGATTCATGGTATGAGCTAAAATTACAACAACTATTTTCATTTTGATTATGTTGATTATCTGAAATTATTGTCTTTCCTTTGCCCCCTATAGATTGTGCTTGAAAAGGTACCTTTGAATTAGTAATGTTATTTTCATATAAATTATTGCAATACTCTCCTATACCAATATATTTATACATTTAATGAGACAAGTACTCATTTGGATCAATGGGATTGAAATTTATATTGCACAAATAGTCATCCATATTCTCTAGTATTTTATCATCATCATCATCATCATTATCATAATAATTTGTGACTGTACAATTTAAATTTTATGAATTGACCAACAATGGAAGATATAGAATCATTTATTTTTTTTTCTATATTAGCTTATGGTGATTTAATTTTTATTCATTAATGGTCATAAATGGCTCTTTTTCATTGACTATACTTGATTCTCCAACCTCATATGTATAGTTTTATCTAGTGAGAGGTTGTGATAGAGGCACTATAAAATAATATATAAAATTTGGTTGTGAATTAACCTTATTATTGTATTGTGTCATTTTATAATATTTGAAGGGATAATTGTTTTCATGTAATGTATGAAAATAGATATAATGCATGAACTTCGCACCCCTATGTAATGTGGATGGTACTAATTCCATAGCATGATTAGGCATATCCTAAAATAGATTTTCCAATGTCTTGGGTCCTACTATCTAATAATATTATTCCTAGTACCTAATATGAAATGTTATCAAATCATCTTAGGCTTTGATCTAATTTTAAAATAGTATCCATATTGACACCCATTTTTTTATAAAATCTATGTTACAAATATTCAATCATGATACATTATCTATCAACACATGTTCAACTAATTTAATTTAAAATTTTAATTGAATGAACAAAGGAAGATTTTTATCTATCAAGTGTTTGATAGGTAAGTATTCATTTTCAAATGAAATGAATTATTATGTATCCTTTAATGTGTTCAAACTAGATGAAAAATATGTAGGTTATGTATCATTTATAGATTTGTCTCACACAATGCCTCATATAATATGTCCTTGTAAATAGATGACATTTTTAGTAATTTAAGGATAGAAATATTAGTATGGGTAATTTATAACTGATCAATGATATCATAACCTTTGATCTGAGTGGAAGGCCTCGTGGGAGGTGGAGGGGGATGAATAGGAACACATTGACTACCTATATTCTACCATGAATAGTGGAGACCCAACCTCATCTAGTAGTGATAATGTGGATCGTTAAATCCAATATAAACCTTATATGAATAATGGGGGTGAGATGGTAGATGGTACAACATTCAAGCCTAGGGGGAGGAATAAAAGGATTCATGTATGCCCTTTGGAACCTAGTGGTAATAGGAAACAACTCAGATTAAATATTAAAAAAAAATGAATTAAGAAAGGCTAAATACTATTCTTTATTAATTTTAGCCTTATTAGTGCATAAATATTTAATCCATGGAATTATTTGCTACAAATTTTGCATAGTAAATGAAAACAACATGTGGTGATTATAATCATAGCTTGAGATAGAAAATAAAAACTATGTATAGCCATCATAGCCATCATATAATGTCCATAATAAAAAGTTGACCACCCAATGAAAATCATGAGGAAATTTTAGAAAAAGAGATTTTTGATTAAAAAATAATATATACCCATAAATTATTTTGAAAATAGAGGCACCCTTCATCCTTTAGGCTGGATTTCCTAAAAATAATAAAATTTTAATTCCATAATATATGTAAATAATTTAAGTGAATAAAAACATGTTTTTTATCTAAGCAATATGATGAATAAAAACCTTCGAGCATTTTGAAAATAGGGTTGTATTGAATTAGATATCAACCAAACAAAGAACAACCCTAATAGGAGAATAAACACAAAACCTTAGGTAAAAAGAGGAAAACATCATATTTGTACCAATTAAGATGGAAATAAATAGAAATCAAGTCTAAAATTAAAACTGTGGGGTAGAAATTCAAAACCCTAGCTAAGGAAAACCTAGGGTTTCACGTGCTCACTGTATAAATAGGTTCACCATTATTTTTTGCCTTATTTTGGATTATGCAAACTTAATAATAAATAACTTTTAACTAATTAATATTATATGAAATCAAGAAATAAACATGAATCTAAATGTGAAAATCTGATTATATAGTCAATCAAGTTTAGATGAATCCATAATTTTGGAATAGTTTGAATTTGACAGATTCATATAAGAGACAAGAGTATTGATCTGATTATCTAGAGATAGTCTACATATGATTTAGATCAAGTTAGACATAGACTGGGGAATTTTTGTTGGTGAGTGATAGCAAATCAGTAAGGTTAGACACATGAAGAGCATGTTGATGTGAGAGAAGGGTGAATAAGAGACCTTATGTATATGCACAACTCATGTAAGGTGAATTTATGTCAAGATTGGCATTTCCAAGTATCTCATATTAGATTTTAGTGTCTACACAATGCAAAATGTAAAAATTAATACTACCACAATGTCCCTAGATCCAATTATGATTTTTTTATCATAGTTACATAGGATTAATTCATAAGATAAATTACATAAGCCCAAGTCATGTTAGTAAAATATAACCAATGATATGATCAATGTCTAAATAATAAAATTGAATATTTCTTTGGCACCCATTTGGTTCTTGTGAAAATAAATAGAGGGTGTTGCTAAAAAATCATTATATTTTGAACTCATGTCTCTAGTGCAAGGATATTTATAACTGAATTGATATTGTCTTAGGGATGTACTAATAAATTGTTTTTATTTATTAAATTTATTTTTTTGCTTCACTTTGTTACATTTTGGTTCCTTTTTTTTACATGTCTTAATCCATTGGAAGTTTTTAAAAAATGAATAGGTGTAGAACAACTATATTGCATTAGTCATATAAAATTCAAACAAGTAATTTCCATGAACTGCTTTTAATTTTCTTGTTTAGTTTGTTTTTGTTGCACTTTATTCTTAACCACCCATTTGAGTTTATTTTGAGACACAATAGGATCCACTTTATTATGTTTTGAATCTTTCTTGTCATGTTTTAGTGATTTAACATGTAGTATTAGTTTTTGCACTTTAGAGGATGAAACATCATTTTACATAAGCTACTCAATAGTGGAAGGTGTGATTCCATATTTTTGATTTATAATAAATGTATCCAATGTAAGCTCACCACCATCAATAACATATTGTATTATATGTTTCAAATAACAACAACTATTAGTTTCATGAGCATTGATTCTATGATAATCACAAAAGAATTTGGAATGAAATGTCTGTGACACATAAGGCCAATCATAACACTTGATAGAAGGTAAAATAATCATGTTATCATTAAGTAGCTTCTTCAATATTAAACTTTGGATTTCTTTAGGCTTTTTTAATTGGTTTGATCCACTAATAGAAGGTGCATGAGTTGTTTTAGGTGTTTCTTGATAAATAACCAAGGGTTTTGTATTTATATTGATTTGTGCATGGTTAGTATTAAGGATTGTATAAATGGTAGCATAATATGAATCATGAGTCTAAAAATTAGG